>CM065669.1:13820408-14187908 GCA_033220385.1 Triplophysa yarkandensis | reverse complement strand
CTTGGTTTGGTGGCTCATGTGATGCCAGGGTAAACTCATGGTAAGTTAATGTACGCTTCCTAATTCACTAGGTAAGCGGATACTGTGTTTTACATATGATTTGATGGCATTACATTTCCTGTGGATTTTGTACGCCGCCACATGCCTTTTCATCCTATCTCTCTTAATATATGGAAAATTCATCATAAGGTCCAGACAGCTGATACTGTGGTTCTTTTGTGAAACACCAACAGGGGTATAGTGAAATGTGTTGGCGACGATAAAAAGTGGATGAGGAGTTGTAAACCTCTGTATAAGCATCATAAAAGTAGTACATAAAACATATTAACACTAGATTTAAGGGATATTCCACCTGAAACTGATCATTCTTTCATGTACGTAATATTTTAACCGCTCTTTCATTTTGTCACTCCTTCTGCAAAACACAAAATAAGATATTTCGTAGAACGAAAAAACATCCACTTTGAGGTCAATCGCATGGGCAGGAAACCAATGAAATCATTTTTCAAAATATCTTCTGCAGAAGAAAGAAAGGACATGACAATAGGGTGATTACAGAACCTTTATTTTGGACTCTTTAAGTTTCATTAAGACTTTCTAACTTTGTTAAACTCCTAATAACTCCCTTTGCGTTCCATGCAGGAGAAAGACATATTTGATAAAAGGGTTGATAGGTTAATGCAAGCTAAAAGCTGCAAACACATGCAGTGTGACGAAGGGGACTTGGGCTAACACAACACAATGTGAAGTGCATAATGTACTCGAAATGTGTAATAAAATAAGCAAAATGGGATATTTCAATGAATTCACTGTTGTTCTTTCTGCGACAAGGTGACAGGTTCAGATCTCAGGGACGGCTTATGCTGATAATATCTGCAACTGTCTCTGCATAAAAGGATCGGCAAATAAATGAATGTTAATGTGCTGCTTGTGAAATGCTGGGAAAGGGATTCTGAAGGGTTATGGATAAAGATTGGCTACTGCTGTTATCAAGGTTACAGGAATGTTTGGATTGTATGTCAAGGCCGTAAAGCGATACAGCTCCTATTGATAAAATAATACATAATTGACGCTCAGACAGAGACACAATAGATAACTTGTTTTTGGCGATCGATACTTTGAGGAAAACCTAAAATAAAAGACAAAGTGCGGTTGTTTTATTGAGAAATAAGCTTATTATTTGTTGTTCTATTCTACATCACTTACTTGCTGTGTATTTATATATATATATATATATATTACAAAAATAAAGAGTTATATTAACTTAATAAAATCTTTTAAAACAATAAATAGATTTTTCTGTGGCAACTATTAAAATAATTGAGCAAAAATCAAACAATTATCTAACAATCCCTCTATATTTTACAAATATTTTTTTAAGTTTACGTGATGAAAAAAATAAGTGTTTAATTAAAAAATAGATATTGTAATAAACACCAATGTTAAAACTAGAATTATTGATTTAATCGGATGAACTTACTTTTTCCTTATACACCAAATTTAAACAGTATAATAACTTAATTTCCAAGCTTTTAAGTTTACTCAAACCTTTTAAATTTGTTTAAGTTGTTTTAAGTAAAAACAGAAATTGGAATAAACCAATTGTAAATACATGCTAAATATTAAAGTTTGAAGGTGTGGAATTTAAAAGATTATTACTATATGCGAAAAATCTGTCTAGTCCCGTGAATGTTCTGCTCGTGTGCTTCAACCTTGCGCCCAAACAGATGCATTTCCTCTTGGTAGAAGCGTTCAGTCTAAAGCGAATCCTCCGAGTGCAGCTGTCTCTTAAAGGGAACGGGATATGAGATTCTGTTTGGTTACCTTTAGACCATGCGTTTAGATCATTAAAATAAGGCGATCAGTATTCTTGTTCAGGGTTGTTCCGCAAACAAAAACCCATTGACAGATTTGGTACTTTATTTTTCATGGTCTTTTTTACATGCAGTATAGCAGCTTTCATTGTAGTATCTAAAAAAGACTAACAGAGTATACTGTTATCGAGGATTTATGAAAAATCAGTCTTGTAAATCCAAGGCTTCCTCCTCAAACAAAGAAACCATACAAGCAAGTACTTATTATTTAAACATCTTACGCTTTAAATATACTCTTTGGTCCAATGAAACTATGTGAATAACAGCGTCTGACTTCAGACACCCTGTGACACTGACATTTCTCTCGCTTGATTCAGAGCATCAGTGGGGTGCGTGTTTTTGGAAAGGTCACGTACTGTAACCCTGCGGTTAACTGTGACACAAAGTTACTGAAGAAAGAATCATGGGTGGCACTTTTTATGCTGTCAGTAGTATATAATGCATCTGCTTAAACATAAGTACATAGGTTTTGTAAAGAGCATTGCTGTTTGAATAAATTATAAATAAAAAATGAAGTGTGAAGTGAGCCACTTTTGACCCTTTACAATAACTTTGGTTTGTTGTACCAAAAAAAAGGAAGGTTGTTTTAATCAGAATCTCTGTATGTTTTGGTCAAAACGAGTCACAACTGTCACAACGAGGCTCAACAAGTGAGAAACATTCCAGATCCATTATTTCAATCCCATCCAACTGGACGAAATAAAACATCCACAACAAACTGTACTAACTGCAACACCGCACACACTATAAAGTAAATTGAGGATCTATGATTTTTGTAGCTTATTTCTGAGGTACTGATATAACAAGTTTTTCTGTTTTACTTCCACTGGGAGTCTGTAATCTTGCTCTTTCTAACTGTATCTTAGTCTTAACTTGTTTTGATGGCTTTTTTGTGGTCAATATTTTGAATTAACATTAATAAAATAATAATAATAATAATAATAATATCTTACGTTTCAAGCACTCTCTGGACAAGATTTTCAAATGTGAATGTTATAGTGAATTTGATGAATAGTGAATTATGTTTTCAGTACTTTTGAAGTAACCATAAAAATGAAGATTCTGACATTCGAAATCGGTATGATGTTCCTTCTATTGCAGGTCACACAAGAAGATATTTTGAAGAATATTCTTCACCCAACAACATTGATCGGTTTAGTGTTCATACAATTAAAGTAAATGGGTGCCAGCGCTGGTCACTTACCGGTTTTAATATATTTGCATTCACTAGAGAGTAGTTAAGACTTTTCATTTTTAGCTGAACGGTCAACTTATGCAGAGCGGTAAATGAAAGTGACGTGGCATACAGCCAAGTATGGTGACCCATACTCAAAATCTGTGCTATGCATTTAACCCATCCAAAGTGAACACACACACCAGTGAACACACACATCAAATGTGAACACACACACCCTGAGCAGTGGGCAGCCATTTATGCTGCGGTGCCCAAAAACAAACAGTCGGGTTCAGTGCCTTGCTGAAGGGCACCTAAGTCATGGGTTTGCCGGCTCGAGGCTTGAACCCTCAACCCTGGGGTTAGAAGTCCAACTCTCTAACCAATAGGCCGTGACTTCCCCCTTGCATTTGCTTCCAAAATGAGATTCAATAATTTGGGACTGATGCCTAATAATGACAAAATTATGCGTAATTTTCTTTAAAGGAAAGTTGGTCCGTTGTGTTCAAACTCGTGTCATTCAAAACCTGTTCGATTTTCTTTCATCCGTGCAATACAAAGAAAGATCAAATGAAAAGTGTCAACGGTGGTCTGCACATGTTTAGAATGACATGAGTGAGAATAAATGATGACAGAGGGGCTGATGGGGTTATCCATCCCTTTAAGGGTTCAATTGGTGCACCAAACACAACGCTAATTCCATTGAGTGACATTAAACAATCCATTCCAGCTCTTCTTCAAAGCTTCATTTCCAGCCTCATTTACTCACCTGGCAGCAGAGTTTAGAAATAAACCGCGGTCCTTCTGCAAACATGATTAGTCTCATCTCATTTCGGAGGAGCGAGTCTGTCAAGGTAATTATGGGGAGATCTATCTGAAGGGACTACTTAACGCCCTAATGGGTTAGAGGTGCCGCCTGATCAAAAGGCCTTTTGCCTTATGAAGATTATTAGTGGTCTACAGCTCTGAATAAGAATGATGACAGGGCTGGATTTCACTCCACGTTAAATATAATGATGTGTGTGGAAGTGCTACGGGAAGGAAGGAGAGAAGCTTTAATATCCACGATCGGTGCAGAACGAAATGTGTTTCCCTGGCTTCTCTTTATTACCGTAATATTTAAATAATCAGAGTTCAAAACAAGGCCAGCTTTGTCAATTACCGTAGGAGAGCTTTTTAGGTCCTCCATCAGTTTGTTAAACCGAAATTGTGCACAGTAATGCACTTGGCGATGTCTTGATAATAAACAGTTAATCATTGAAATGATGACAAAAGTGGTTGAGTGTTGTTTGTTGGAGGGCTTCTAGAAGTGTTAAATGGAGTTTTGTTATTTGCAGACGGCTGGTTCTTACATCACAGCCAGGGTTGCATTAAAATGAATGCGACGCGTGGCTATAAATGGGATGAAGCTATGTCAATCATTGTTACAAAGAGTTTGAAAGTAGTTTGACAAGAAGCTTTCACGAGCAGAACACCCAAATAAAAATAGAAGGAAATGTTGGCAGTGATAAGTGCTGTCGGTGCTTCCTCACTTTTGAAAAGCATCTGTCGCCACTGATTTTAAAGTCCCTCTCTCTCTCTCTCTCTCTCTCTCTCTCTCTCTCTCTCTCTCTCTCTCTCTCTCTCTCTCTCTCTCTCTCTCTCTCTCTCTCTCTCTCTCTCTCTCTCTGTCTCTCTCTCTCTCTCTCTCTCTGTCTCTCTCTCTCTCTCTCTCTCTCTCTCTCTCTCTCTCTCTCTCTCTCTCTCTCTCTCTCTCTCTCTCTCTCTCTCTCTCTCTCTCTCTCTCTCTCTCTCTCTCTCTCTCTCTCTCTCTCTCTCTGCATTAATAAGATCTTTGTTTGGATTTCAATATCCTTATGGGATCTGTACGTGTTTATTCGAGTAAGAGCATCGCCCTGGGGGTTTTGCTACAGGAAACGGGCTGTAAACAGTGTTATGTAACCTTGTCCTCTCCTCCGGCTGATAACTTTTCTCTCTGACGTTGACCGTTTCTGTGTCTGCGCATCAGTAAGACACAAAGAAACTAATTAATGTGAAGGACGTCATTGTGGATGGCGGAGCTGTCACGATCATGACATTTTCGTTAAAGATTAATTATACAAATAATTGCCATGAATGATTTAACGGTCTCTTATTGCACATCATTTAATTAATGCTAGCTCAATCATGAAGCATAAGTCAATCAATGACATTTATTCCAGATTCTGATTCGAGAGCCAGATGGAACAGTATATATCATATTTTAATATTATATTTGTATATGCGAGTGTCGTATCCGTTAAGAAACATGAAAAAGATTCAATCACTATCTGCACTACTTTAGAATGTATAGATCACTGGAGGCAAAAGTATTTGTAAGGAAAAAACACGATCCACACTCCTCTCTTACTTTTCAATATTTCATTATTCAACACAGAACATACAAAACAGATGTTTCTGTTCTCCCCTTGTCAGTAGGCCTTAAAGTGAATCTTCAATGACTCTTTCATCTTTTATTTACTTAAAATGAAGTAATTTAGAGGGGAATGCGTGCCTAGAATTGAAAGTGTACCAAAATCATATTGAGGCTATTAGAAAATAATCACAGGCTTAAAGTTATTAACACAATACAATGTTTTAATTAAAGTCCTAGGGAATACTATATTCAGCAATTGTGGAGTTAGAAAAGAGCACTGTAGTTATTACTTTTCAAGACTCTCAAGAGCTACAGCTTATAGTACGGCCTTGAGTCAGTATGGAGAGATGCTCTTTGTTGACTAACACATTATTTAAAACGTTTCTGAATTATATTGTTGGAAATCCATGCCCCAAACAAAGTCTTATTTACAATCGGTTTTTCAGATTTTTACAATATTTTGGTAAACGCAAAAGAAGATATTGAAAGTCAATGGGATCCCCCGTTTGGTTACCAGCGTACCTCAAATATCATCTTTGATATTGGAGACTTTAGCATACACTGTAAGTGTATCGTTAATGTTAGATAAATGATTTCAAGGGTCTAACTAAGAGAAGTGAGGGCTTGGACCCTGAAACAGTATTCCATACATCACGACTTCATATGCAGATAAGAGATTCTCATATCCAGCTTTAATTTCAATCTTTTGTGATGATCGACCGAGATCTTTAAAAATATTACTAGCCTTATGAGATGAAATAATTACATAGAAGTAGAAGTGACACTGTTTGAAGTCATCGAAATGAAATACAGTAGAAATTCTGGCTAATAGATATTGTTTTTAATGTCTTTTTATTTACAAATATTGAATTCATTATTTATACTTATATACATAGAGTTTTGTAAATAGGTCTAATTACCCAGTTTGTCTTTCTAATTTTGATAATAAATGGAATAATTTTTTCGAATTTAGTTATATTTTTCAGATTCTCTACAAATGATGCATTATATGCAATACTTCTTTTTGCATTACGCCAAAGGAAAGATGCCGTTGCTGGTACCTTTGTGTCGGGAGCCCACTAGGTTTAGAAAGCAGGCATTTATTATTCAAAATAAAGTTACTCATCCTTTCTGCTGCTTACACAGCATTTGTAGTTTTGCGGTCTGGGGTATTGCAGCATTTGTAATATTGATGACTCTGTATGATTTATGAAAATGTTCTCATTTCGGAGTCACCTTGAAAAATGTCTGCTAAATGAATACATGTTAATATATTAAAACATTCAGATTCAGGACTCTTTCAGCTCATCAAAGCAGGGTTTTTTCACATTCGCGAGTGACAGAAAACAAAGTTGATTTTCTGCGGGAAAAGTGCAAACATGGTTCATTCATTCTGCAGTTTTTCCAATGGAAAATATGTTATGTATATTACTATTTGTTATCTTGGGGCACAGGTGATACTCCTTAGTCTTTATATGGTAACATGTAAAACATATATGTTCCATAAGTGTATATGTAACAATAATGAGTTGTACATTTTTACATACACTTCTGGGTCTGGCTGCCCTTTCCATAATAATACTGCTGCATGTGATGAAAGAGCACTGTGTACTTTACCTGCTTTACACAGTCAAACCATCGGACTGACAGCTATTTAATAGATCCTCTTTAAGAGGCGATGCAGCGTTGAGTAATTGTGACCGCTTTTTCTTCTTTCTTTGAGCTGTGAGGATGACAATGTTTTGAGCTTAATTTAGTTTCAATGACTTTGCATGTGGCCTCTATGAATGAAACTTATTCTTTATCAAAGCATCATTGGATGTTGGAATATATCTGATATAAATACACTATGGAATTAAAAGACTTTTCTGTTTATGTATTGAAGTATATAGTGAAGGCAATAGGATTTAGTTTACGTCACAGCCGTAAATCGTGATTTACAGCTCGGTTGTAGCTGGCTTGGCAATGACAGGAAGAGACATTTTCAGTCTAGACAGAACTTTATTGGAAAAATCGTTTACGAGTGCAAGTGGAGCAATAGTATGTTTTGAAAAAAGCCGTAAAGTTTAATTGTGGATAACTGCTTCATGTTATTTTGGGAATGTTTAGAAGCACCCCCAGCATATATGAAGGACCTCAAAGTTAACAGATGTAGATTTAATGTCACAAAGGAGAATTTGTATTATACTGCGTGCACTTTTGTGGGTTTTGCTGTAGATGGTTACTATTAAGAGTTACACGATCCCACCTTCAGGTACACATCCATAGAATTCCTGTTTGAAGTATATCTAGGCTGTATAGATCTACAACCAACCAATCCGCATCAATAAATCATTAATTTATTAAAATTAATATACTATGTAATTTTAAGATAATGTATGCTTTCCTGTGGCTCAGCATGGGGCTTGCTACATCAAAAACATGAATTCCCTACCAGGGATTTCACATACTTATGTAATGTAATGGAATAACGCAATACAATTTGGATAAAGGGTCTACCAAATGCAGATGTAAATGTTTATAAAATAAATTTATATATACATATAACTTGTTTTATTTTGGCCCATTGTTTGCGTCTGATGAAACCATCTACCGGGACACATGTGTTCGACCATCTACCGGGACACATTTCTATCACACAAGCTTGAAACTTGAAAAATGTGAAACTAGGAAGATATAAAGATCTGATCACACCAAGACTTAAGATGGTATCATTTTGGCTGAAATGCCGGTAGTCTGACCGTCTGATCGATGCTCAGAGAGATATACCGGCTGTGTGAGCGCCAGGCCTGTTTTCCTCCTGCAGACACGTGAGCGTTCCCGCTGAGAGAATGATGAGCGATTGTCATCGTTACCTGGAGCAAGACTCTTCCTTTCTCCATCCCCTCTGAGTGGAATCAAAGGACAGGAACTCCTACCGTTAGATGAGGGAACAATCCCTGGCTTCTTGTTAAGCTGGAGGTAGAAAAGGGTCTCTTTGATGGGCCCGTGTCACGGCAAATCAGTACGGTCATCCAGTCGGGATCATGTGATTGGGTATCAGAGGAATACATGTTCTCGCAGAGAAAATCCCCGCTGTATTAGCTGTCAGTCAGGAACATTAGAATTTGTGGTTTTTCCATAAGTACCTCGATCAGTCGCTCATGAGGAACAGGGATGACCCCCTTGCATGTGCGGTAGTCACTTATAGACAAATAAATGATGTAATCATTTCTGGTTTTGGGAATACACAGACATCCCTGAAGTGCTGTAGAAATAGACCACAGTATTTGAAGCACTTAGAGGGTTTTCGGAAAAGGTCGTGTGCTTTAAAGTGGTACGATCACCGCTTCATAAATGGTTTGACATGTTTCAGAAAACATTATTTTATTACTCAGGCTTTTATGTTCATTGCCTGAAATTGTCAAATGAAATAAACGCCCTGGTCACATAAAATACTCTGAGAAATGGAACAGTTTTTCTTTCCGGAACTCAATTCGACGTGTGCATTTATATCTGAAACATTTCTTATTTTCAGTGTTTGCTCTTCATCTCTAAAAAAATATCTTTAGTGTCGGTCTCTCGGTAAACCTGAACAGAATAAAATAAAAATATATGTAAGAGACAGGGATTTATTCAACGTGAACACATTTTTAAGTTGTCAGACGGTTGCGGATATTGATGTGGTGTGAGCGTGGTGTTGTCTGTTTAAACCCTCATGTTAGCGTTCAGCTTCTGTTGTATTTAGACATTACAAAAATGACAAATATTTTAATTTGTGAAAATATTCTCTACAGTTCAACATGTTAATAACAGACCTTGTATTTTGCAATCTTCTGACAGTGTATGTGAAAATCTGCAGCATTGTATACAACAGAATTGTGTTGTCCAAAATAGTGGTATTTCGATATGTATTAATACTGAAAAATCTGAAACAATACGGTTCAGATGTCATGCAGTATTGATCCATCATTAAAATGCGATAATGCATAATATAATCCATCATAATATTTTCATCAGATGTGATCAATTCTCTAGTCTTGTTCTATTAAACTTGTAAATCTAAAATGTAAAATTCTCCAAATGTTATGGCATTTCTTTCTCTGTTGTATTGAAAATAGTATCAAGTATGGATATTTTTTCCAAGTATCGTACTGATGTTAGAAATTCCAGTATTTTGACAACCCTACATAGAATTGCAGGAATCAAACATCATATCAAAATATACAGCAGTGGAATAAATCAAGAGATAATTTCAAAGAACAATTTTCGTAATATACCTAACAAAAATTTGAAATTTATTTTCATAAAATGACATATAGAGAAACAGATCAATATAACAGATGCTCTATGTTTTAAGGCAATAGAACTATAATATTTGCATGTATTTAGGAAAAGTTCCAAAATATTATTTTATACGATTACCTTTATTTTCATCAGATTGTTTATGTTTGTACTGTTGAACACAAATAATTTGAAGAATTTAGGAAAGCGAACGGAGGCACTTCTGGGATTATTCATAACACAATGTAGATTTTTATATTTTTTTATATCTTTATTAAACACAAGGCCACGTTTTAATTAGCTTGTACCTCAAACAGGATTTTATTCTCAATCCGGCAAACCCAAAGACTATATTAACACTATAAAATGTGTGAGTTGCCTCATTACTTATTACACCTACAATTTCTGATGCAGTGTCAACTAATATTAACATAAAAATGCCTCTTTATAAACATCACACGCCTACACACATCAAAAAAACACACACGCGTACACGCAGGCACCCACTATTTGCGACGCGCCATTAAACACAAAACGCCATCCGTCTCTTCTTCTGTATGGCTGCTTGTGGCTGAGGAAACGTCTCCTAACAGGCATCGAGCTGTGGAGGCATTCTTCCATGGCAGGCTTTGTGGAGGTGTGACATCAGATGAAACCAGTGATAAAAGCAGGCTGGATCCTTTCATACGTACACACTGCCAAGTTTAACAGCCTAGTCTGTAATTACTCTCTCTGCAAAGATTACATGGCCGGATGTAACCAAACATGCTTGTTATTGTCACAACGGCTGTTGGATCACATGTTCTGTTTGTAGATAATCGTATTCCAACAGTCTTTGCGAGGTAAGGCTAACTATTTATGACTTCTTTTGATTTCAGGTTTTAATGATATATTTGTACATAAACACGCGGCCCGTGTATAGAAAGTAGTGCTGCCGACATGAAAAAGTTGTGTTCATGACACAAATAAAGATGGAAATTCGGGTCCTGGAACACGGCTTGATATATTTAACATTGCGTCATGATATGCATGTACATACAATTGGGCTTTTTATGAGTACTAATGCTATACTGTTTTTTATTTTTATATGTTAAAATAAAAATAAAAAATACATTTTGGCATTTTGGTCTAAGATTTTAGTTTTAGTTCTTCATTGGGCTGATTGCAGATCTGGCAACCCTGTCTTCATTGTAGGCGGCATGTTGTATTTGAGTAAATATGGCCTAAAATACTTATCTTTTTTTTTAAATAAACAGCATATGGGTTTATAGGAGCCAAAGCTACATAAGTCAAGTAACGTCTCAGACAAAGCAGGATTGGACGTCCGTGACCTTTTTGGAAATGTCCTCCAAACATGCTTTCTCCCTTCTCTCTGGTTTTGCCCTTTGAGCTAGGATTGTCTTGTAAAGGGATGTTTTTTATGTTCTACCCTGAAGCCGGGGGAGGTAATGGCACACACTCTTTCTGTATATGTGTGCTTGTGTGTATATTACAGAGACTGGTTCCAGCTGGGTTTATATTCGGTCGGAGCCGGCGTGAGTCACTTTGGGTGTATAATGCATTATGACAGCTCACACTGATCTGTCATCATTTTTGGATCCAGTGTTTCATCTTATCCACACTGGTTTGTTATTGAAACCCAGTGTGAACGTCGCAATTACGCAGGCAGGCAGACGTGCGTCCCATCATGCAGCGGTGAAAACATCTAGTGTTACTCTTCAGTACACCAGCTGTTTGAGCATTGTTCCAAATCCTAGTGAGAGACCCTACATTGACAGAAATATAAGGCATCAAGGGGATGTTCAAGACACAAAGAGGGAATGTGATTGAGATACCAGGGGGATTCCTGGATTGACATAAAGTGTCTGTTTGTTGATGGAAATCATACCTGTCAACATAACAAAACAAAATAATGGAACCTTAAGAATGAAACGATAAGTTTAGAGGAATGTTGCTTAACCCAAGAATAAAGAAACAGTTCAAAAGAATAAAAATTGAATCCTTATGCAATAAAGAAAATCCTAAATGGCTTTCTTTGTTCTTTGGAACCAAAGCTGAAATTTAAAAACACATAAAAGAAATTGTTCACACTTTTATCATAACTATTATTTCATATCAATTTATGACACTAGCAAACGAAAGTCCACTCTGGTTCTGAATCCATGCTTACATTTCTGTGTTTTATAGCAATAAATAGGATTAATTGGTTAATTATTTAATTCAAAATAATATTTTTTTCAAGTAAACTCCTCAGATATTGTTGTACAGCCTAAATTAGAAGTATACCGAGCCCAACATGTGCCCAAATTACCAACAGATGATGCCCGTGTAGACTGTAGAAAGCAAGGGAGCTCCAACAGTTGCAATCAAGAAATCGCTGTTTACAATTCAAGCCAAGAGATTCCCCGAAGACATGGCAACCGTGGCTCGGGAACGTTTATGCTGAACAGGCAAGATTAGAAAAAAATAAACAGAGCAGCACTAAATTGACAGGGAAGCTCTGTGGAGATGGATAGACGATCACTGGAGGAGAGAGAGAGACAGACAGCTTGGACAGCTGAGATAGACAGGACGGAATAGTGGTGAAATGATGGAGATGCAGTCTTGTAGAGAAGAACCACTCTTTATCGACAAAGATCATAAAACTGGAGATTTAAAGAGAGATTTAAGGAGAGTTAAAATATGGGTCCAGGAGAAGTAATGTATCACAAATCCCAGAATTACAATTGAGTCCCTTGAGGAATTGTCCATAGTGAGCTTTATGAGTGTTACTTACTGTAGATCGTGAAGAATAGCGATGCAAATTATTTGTGAAGTTATGAAGTAAATGATATTAAATTTGAAGTGAAAGATATGCTGATCAATCTACATTTCTCGCATTTTTGAGGATGGTAAAATACACATGTTACATGCAAAATGCACACTCATTGATCTTTGCCTAAAAGCACAATATGTTTGCATTAGAACACATGTGGAGCATCTAACAGCCGACTGCACGGCAACCCGCCACCTCCCCAATCTCACCGCTGGCTTTTTGTTTTACACAAGCCCTGATCTGGGAGAAGTCCGGAGGGTTGGACGTTAATGCTCTCAATGAAGGTTGGAGGAAAGTGAAGTAACTGTGGATCAGCGGACGCTCTCCCTTGGTACAAGAGGTGATGGCCGCTGCATTATTGATGGCGCTCATTCAGCTTGACCGAGCAAATTGACAACTCAAACAGATTATTGACCGGTATCTTGGAGTTTCAGAGCTGGTGCGTGCCATGAGATGATGTACACTCTCACTCAATACATCAGTGCGTAACCCTGTTATAGGAACCTCCTGCTAAAGTAAATTCTAAAGTTCACAGTTTTAAAGACAGACCTAGATTTCGGCTCAATCCTTGAGAAACTTTAAAGAGACCATCCAAACCTTTAAAGAGATCCAAGGATCTTGAGAAAATAATAAATAATCAATTGTTTGAGTCCTCAACTATACATAAATGCCAATACATTGTCAAAGAACACATTATATGTCTTTGCTTTTTGTCTTTCTTCCTGTCTGTAAAACGTCCGGTTTTAGCTCTTGACCCTTTAATGTCCACTTCATCATAGGCCCAGTGTACTCTGTTTGGTCACATGGTCAAACGAGGCGAGAACTGTGTTCATACTTGGGTTTCAGGTTTCAGCCCCTGTATCACAGCCTACAATTCCGGTGTTTTCTGTAGTCCGAGACATCTGATTTCTGTTAAAGATGATAACTCCTTTCATCATAATCGTTTGTGATTTGTAACTTCAGAGATTTTTTACAGGTACAAGCAAACACACATACGCACGCGGACATACACGCTCACACAGACGCACAAAGGAGATGCGAAATGAGTAGAAGCATATATGAGTTGTTGGGGGGGTTAGGATGCTGTTCTGGTTTCCAGGGTGATTCTAACGGGTTGCTATAATGTTATTTTAGTGGGTCGTGCAGAGTGTTGTGTGTTCCGGATAGTTTTTGTGGTTACCACTGGTCCCAGAAATGATTTGTATTGTTTGTATAATTGTTGTATTTCCTCATATGTGTTGAATGAATGTTCTGAATGATTGATTCTGGTAAATCTTATTTAACACCTACATGATATTGACACATTTGATTCTTTTTTTTTTTTACAATGAAGTCTTGCTTTACACTTCATCTGTATCCATGCCCAATAAGTCACAGGAACACTTTTTTAGGGATGTGTGGGTTAAATGCTGTTTTTGTCTACTGCGATTGTTTTTTTTTTTATTTTATTTATTAAGAGCGTACACAAAATAAACACAAAATTACAGTTTGATGCAACTGCATGATGCAAATAAGGGTATAAAAGAAGAAAGCGCTTCGGACATAAACCACGCGTAATGTAAAAGTCATAAGGCGCGAATTATGAAATATTGCCTTAAAAATAAAACTGTATTCTGTTTTCTTAGCCCTCAGCTTTCTCACCACTATGATTTAAGTGCTGGAATGGATTTAGTATAAGTGAAGCACGATATCCCAATTGAACTGACTTTGCACTTAAGAGCAAAAGTGCTGTGGATTGTAAGACAGTGAGCTGGTGATCTGTGTGGAATTACAAGTCTCCGTTAAAGAAGATCTCTTCGGGTTCCTTGTCAGTCGTCGTATTAGTTTCAGCTCGCCTAATGAGCGTTGCAATGCTTCCTCGTGGCCTTTTCTGAAAGATGTCAATGAGAAATTTAACCAGCAGTCAGTGTGCAAACTAAGTATTCCTCACCGAAAAATCCTGTGCTTTCAAACACAAAAAAGGTGATTTTCCCATCTCCCATTACCTGCTTTCCTCTAAATAGAAGATTAAGAGAAAAATAATGAGAAAAACCCTTTCTTTGTCAGTTTTGGAAGACTGGTGGGTATTAAGACAAGCCGTCGGGTCTATCACCTCTTTTAAAGATGATGAAATGGCTTTCCTCTGATGCCTCATTACCGTTTTTGATTGAGTTGCTTAGTGTTTTCTCTTCAAGTCCTTTCCGCCCACTCTTGATGGCTCAGACGTACGGTTAGCGCGGCAAATGAGATCTCATTAATTCTCACCAGGGAACCGAGATTATGCACTTGCCTGTTTGAACAGGCTCCAATACAAGAGAATGCACCTTTGACTACAAAAACACTGTTTAAAGCTCCTGCATGTGTGTAATAAAGTACTCGGACACAAATATTTTTTTCATTTTTGCAATGTGAGGGTTGTGCAAAACAGAAGAGATGGCTCACAGAAACAAATATCATTTTCAGTTCTAGGTGATACGGGCATGGCTTACCTCCGTCATACATGACATTAAGGGTAGGATCATGATCAGATTGTATAGTGATTTTCTTTGGTCTCTTTCAGGCTTGTCTTCAGCTGTGCAGAAGTTCTCTCAGTCTCTACAGGAGTTCCAGTTTGAGTGTATCGGGGACGCAGAAACAGATGATGAATTAAACATCGGTGAGTGGGAATCTGACCTTTTCGATATTAGAGTTGCGTCTCTTATAAAGCTAATAAATTGTATCCATAACATGGTTGTTTAAAGCTACATCTCATTTTTCGCCCCTGATCTTTTCTGACGGAAAGGTTCTTTTGCTGTAAATATTTTTTATGGAGTCATTATGTCAACTTGTTTAAATGTGGCATTGTGCATCTTCTACATTTTCAGATAACATATCTTTTTGAAGTTCGCCACAAATGTTCCTCTTAAATTGTGTTGGAGAATTAAAAAGTGAATTCATTGTCTTTTTGTCAACGGCAATGGCTCCCGTTCACTTCCATCGTAAGGAAACGAAACCAATGGAACTGAATGGGTGCCAGTTACCGACAATTTTCAAAATCGCTTCTTTTGTGTTCTACGGTAGAAAGAACGTCATACAGGTTTGAGATGGTGAGTAAATGATAATACAATTTTTATTTTGGGGTGTACTTTAGGCGAAAGTAGCTCCATTTAAGCTCATTGATGTCTACGCTCTGTATTCTCGAGATCTCCTAAGTGTAATTTTTTAATGGGCCGATAGGACTTGAAAATCTGCTAAAGCACTCAATTTTTAGACAAAGCAGATACTATTAAAGTCTTACCCTATTAAGCTGTCTGAGCTATGTAAAATCAACCTCAGAGCGATGAAGTGCCTCTCTAAACCCATTATGAGTCGGTCTGCTTAACCAATCAAAGATCAGTTTAATAGAAAGTTCTCCAAACGCTCCCAGGAAAAGTTTTCCTCCCTTCCCGGCCCGGATCTCCTTAAGTCTGCATTTTCTCAGATGTACCAGATGACCGGGACTGTCATTTGAATCAGTTGAAATTCCACAAGTTTCCTGGAAGAGTCATCGCTGTGGAGAGCATCTGACTTGAGGCCATTGATCACAAACTGTAGTTTTCAAAGCACAAGCTGCCACGGAAGCCCGCAGCTGTAATGGTTTTGATTAGTAAACAGATTCTTGCATGAAAATTACCATAGAGCGTGCTGATATCACGTCCCTCTTCAGGTTTACCTCAACATCCAGAAGGCTCGCTGAGATTGGCTGGCTGGCATACATAATGTATTGTATTGATTTGCTTACATTCCAGACACAGAGGTCTACGCTCACCTCTTTAAGAGATCAGAGTAACTAATTGTGATTTGTGTCAGAGATTAAGGGAAATGCAGGCCGCTCACCTTCAGCGGGCGTGAAACAGATGTGCAGACAGTCTATACACCCTGATGGGTTGCTCACTCATAGTGTTCCACATCCATCTCTCTCTCTCCCTCTCCTAATCTTTCTACCTCTCTGTGTCGTCTTATTACTTTGTTAAATATTTTCCTGTCTCGCCTGTGCATTGTGAGCTAGCTTGACACCCAGACCATCTGTATCAAACAGTTGGCTTCCTGCCTTTTCTTCGCACCACACGGCCTGTCGTTTCCCGGTACCTTTCCTTTATTTGCGAAACAATCTTGAGATCTCGATTGGAAAAATCTAATTAAATGTGCTACAAAGCAAGCTCATGATACAGCATCTAGTCCAATTTGGCTCGCCCCATCCCACACCGGTGGCCAGATATGAGTGTGATGAATTGAGCTTTTTTGGTTTTCTCTTTTGGTTTTAGGAGATGTTGGCGATTCAGCCACTATGAGTTTTTTGTATGGCAGGAACACAAAGCCATCAGCCATAAGGATGTTGGGCTAATGGACTGTTTTTCCCCATTGCGCAGGGTTTTGTGATTCAGAAAATGTTAATAGACTGGAAATAATAGGCCTGTGGCTCTTGATTTACCGGTGTAATGTTGTGGAATGAACTTTGCATGAATTTCATGGACAGGTGCTTGTTCATAAAACCTGACACTGCATGTTAGTGCTTCTTTGACATGGATATAGTGTTTTGGTTTTCAGGATGTGTCCATCCAGATTAAAACTAGCTATAGAAGGTTCAGCTAGACAGCATGCCAATTGACCGTCGACCCTTTGTTAATGCAACAGAATTCAGCAATCCGAACTATAATTGATCAGACTTTACGCCAAGTCCAACAAATCTAAATGGAAATTTCTTTCCGGTTTTGATGGTACCAGTTTTTGGTACCGCTAAAAGTGTACAGAAGTACGTCCAACCTCTGAGACCAGGTTGATTTATTGTATTAAGTTGTTAAATGGGTCGTGTAACTATGTCAAAGTTGAGCCAAGTATCAGTTCTATTACTGGTAGTACAAGTAAAACTAATTTGAACTTGCTAGCTAATGTAATTGACTTGTTAGAGAAATGATTATAGAATTAACAGTAGAAGTTGTAGAAGAGCTGTACTAAACTTTAAACTTAAACCTCAATTAAACCAAAAGCAGTTTATATAAAAGTAAACACACACATACATACATATATATATATATATATATATATATATATATATATATATATATATATATATATATATATATAAAATAATATAAGACATTGTCAAATGGCCATTGGAAAGAAGTTGTCATCTGTCACATCTCATGGAAAGTTTTCAAGGGTGCTCTCATGGTATCCAGCTTTAAAAGGGTAAGATTACTCTTACTGAAGAAAAATGTAATTGTCTTTTGGAATCAATCTAGTCATCGATGAAAGTGAGCTCTCACAGTGACTTGACCGGACCCCATGTGTGCCGTGGGACCAGAATCTTGATGCAGCCGAGCTGCAATCTACTTTGATGCTCCGAGCAGCCCGCGACGCATCAGCAGTCTGTCTGGCGTTACAGACGAGGTCAGCTGACCTCCTATCGATTTCATCCCATGGCTTCCTGCTGTGACATTCACAATCCACACCAGTTATCCTGAAATCAATCCCAAAGAAAGATTGATGTAGCTATAGAAATATTAATTGTCCTAAAAGAAGAAGAGTGTCTCCAGCCGGGATGAGGCGATCAGTGTTTCTTTGTTTCTCTTTTCCACAGTTTTTATCTCTTGTCTCATTATTTTTTCAAATGAATGTACTAATGAATACTATATCACAGAAATTGCAGTTTTTTAAGCATCATCTTGTTGCAGCTCTGTATCGCCCCGCTCTTGATATATGGAAGACGCATTTAGGATTTTAAATGAGAGAGCTTTTCCGTGTCTTCCCTTCTCATCAGCTCTCCTTAAATGTGTGTACGTCATTTCTCTTCTCGTCCCAGGCCCATTTCTGAGATTGACTCATCAGATCTGTCGTTTTCTCCATTAACCTGTGAATGATACTTCAGCTTTAATCCCTCTTATCTGCTATATCTGCCTTAAGTACCTCATCTCCCTCCCGTCCTCAGCGTCTGCCCTACATAAAACATCTCACGCTTTCTCTTTCATTTCCTGTTCTTATCGTTTCATTCTCTTTCTTAAGGAAATAATATCTAATTTTATTAATGTTTCAGTAATCTCCCCTATCCTAGCTTAGAATGCAGATTAAGTTTTTTTTTTGCATTCCAAATCAACCTAAATTAAAAACGTTGGCCAAACCACCAGTGTGAGTTTAGATGAGGGTATATACAAATCACAACACTCATTGTATTATTCAATGGTTTATACTATGCATTTCATTTATAAAAATATTTCACAATTGCATTTTAATTTAAAAACTCATTTGTGTATTTATGTTTCATCTCGCCCAAGTGATGGTTAGGTAAGCTTCAATGTTATTTGTGGTGTGATAATCATATATTTTGGGGCGATCCACATTATATGAATCCATATGAAATTGCCTTATTAAAAACTTCTGCTGTTTTCATATTTATAAACACAAATTATAACTGTATAACTGTATATTACCGTTTATTTCTTATACGTATAATATTGCTGGTAATAAAATGTCCAAATGACTGGTTCTTTATGATTTTTAAATAAAATTAAATTAAAACACATTAATACAATTTCCCTTTCAGTCGGTCTCTCAACGTTGTGACTGAAAGGGGGTTTGATCTTGAGAACCCATTGTCTCCGAGCCTATTAAAAAAGGCCAATTAATTGGCGAATGAATCAATTCATGTCCCCGCCCATGATGACGGGTATAAAAGGGGACGGAAGAGATCATTCATCACCGTTTTGTTCTTCGGAACCATGGTGTGCTCCTCGAGCGTCTCGAGTCTAACAGAATGCTGGAGAATTATAACGCGGTGCAGCGGAACGTTCCTGAGCGCGACTTCCCCTGGGCGTTTCAGCAACTGCTGGAGGTGTTTTAAAGCTTTAAAGCTAAAAGAGCAAATTTCTTACCTGGGCACAGCGCGTGGTTCTGTAATGGGACGCCGCTGTTCTCTTGGGTGCAACCAGCTTGTCGAGGACGGGGATTCCCACGAGATCTGCCTCACGTGTTTGGGTCTCCAGCACGCTGAGAACGGTCTCGTGTGGACGTTGTGTTCTCTCCGTGAGAACATGACGATAAAGAAGTTGCGGTCACAGTGTCTTTTTTCATCATGAAATCTGACACCACTTCGTTTGCTCCCCGTAGCTCTGCAGCCGAGTTCCGGGCTGTATCTACCGCGAGCAGCGTTGGTGATTTGGGGATCAATATGGGCGCTTCTCCGTCAGTTTCAGTCTCGCGGACCGCCCATACCCCAACACGCTCTTCTTTCCCGTCTTCTCGAGACGACACAACGTCTCGCTCCCGCAAACGCGCGAGGAGGACTAGCTGTCAGTTGCAGCATCTGAGAGCGAGCTGCCTGCGTCGGACCCGGATGACGCGCTGCACCTGCCGCTTCCGGGCGGTCAGGGGGCGGGCGTATCCGGATCCGCCAATGGCGGCTGTGCTTTCCCGGGCCGCGAGTATTGGGCGAGTGTACGGCCCCGCCTGCACCCCAGTGCTCGTGGTTGAATTATTGGTATATCGGGGGCGCCCGGAGCAATAAGCCCCGCCCCGCCCCGATACCATATGTTTCCGGGAAGTGCAAAACGAGCTGTGTTGATCGGGAAGGCGCCCCCTAGTGGCCCGCCTCCGTCATGACAGCTCATCCGCTCTCACTTCCCCCGATAAGGGCGCAGCCCGGGGCTATACGGTGTCCCACCAGCAGAGCGCGCTGTTGTGACACACCTGTGTCCTCAGAGCACATCTTCCTGGGGGGATAGACCGAAGCTCCCCCCCCCCAAAAGCGTGCATATTTCCCCGTCCTAAGTGGCGAGGGCATATGCCGCCGCAGGGCCTGCCGCGTCTTTTCTCCATGTAATGGCCTTTTTGCACCAAGCAGGAAGCCTTGCAGGAGATCATCGAGGGGAGGCCTGACCAAGCCACAGTACGTGAGCTCAGGACCGCAGCTAACCTCGCGCTGATAGCGTTGAAGGTTACCGCGGTCCCCTGGTTGGGCGATGTCCACCATAGTGGTCCAAGAGCACCACCTCCGGCTCACCCTTGCGTAATGTGGGATTCCGAGAAATCTAGGTTTTTCGATGTGCCCGTTGCGCAGGGAGGGGCTGTTTTGGAGACGCTACGTAGAACTTTGCCCAGAAGTTCTCTGTGGTGCAGTAGCAGAAGGAGGTGCATATCCCTCCCCGGCGTGGATCGGCCGCTGGAAGCCGCCGTAATCCTGCCCATCATTTGCTCCCAAACGGCTCCGCCCCTCCGCGCCGCCGGCTCCGGTATGAGCGCCCCCTGAACAGCTGGCGCCCCGCAGAACATCGGCCTCGCGGAGGTAGGCAACTCCATCCCGTCAGTAGCTGCCTAAAGCGGTTACTTTGACGGGTCTCACCCAGGGTGTCTCCTTCCCTGGGTTTCTGCAGCCACAGTCACTCTCCACGCGACGGTGCGCGGCTAGCAGATGTGGTTCCCAGACGTATGCGGGGGCGCATCGGTCTGCGGGCCAAGGAGGCATGTCGAGACCAGCTGTCCCCCCAGGGTCCCACCCTGGCCGGCCGCTGGTCTCGACAGCCACGAACCACCCGCCTCGGCTATGGTGAAGCAGATCGGCCCTCTGATGCTTCTGACGGGTAAGTTGCCAGCCTGGCCGGCTGTGCACTCCATCACGATGGCTGGAGCGTACGATCCGTCTCGGCTCCTCGATCCAGGTCGCCAGACGCCCGCCCAAGTTCCGGGGATCCTCTACACTTCGGTGAGAGCGAGGAGTCTTCCGTCCTTCGGGGCGAGGTTGCCACCCTTCTGGCAAGGCCGTGTTCGAGCCTGTCCCACGAGCCGAGATGTCCCCGGGATTCTAAGCCCCTACTTCATCGTGCCCAAGGAAGGCGGAGGTCTGCGCCCCATTCTAGGTCTACGCGTCCGGAACAGGTACCCCTTTTTTAGGTTGCCCTTCCGGATGCTGATGGAGGCGCATCCTGGCGTCAGTCAGGTCCCTAGACTGGTTCGTGGCTATCGACCTGAAGAACGCGTACTTCCATGTCTCGGTTCCCCTCGACTCCGACCCCTTCTACGGTTCGCATTCGAGGCACGAGCGTGTTAGTACAAATTCCTACCCTTTGGGCCCTCCCTGTTCCCCCGGGTCTTTATGAAGATCACGGAGAGCACCATCGCCCCCCCTGGGAGCGAGGAGTGCAGATACTGAACTATCTCGACGACAGGCTCATCCTGGGTCACTCGCCAGAGACAGTCGGTATACACAGGGACCTGGTGCTACGGCACTCAGCCCAACTGGGTCTTCAGGTCTCCGAGAGAGGAGCCAACCCTCCCAAGTGTAGGGGATCTCCTGTCTCGGAATGGAACTGGACTCTGTCACTATGTCTGCACGACTCTCAGATGGGCGTGCCCTAGACAGTGCTCGAGCGCTTGAAACATTTCAAGTGCCCCGCGGTCCCCCTGAAATTATTTCAGAGGCTCCTGGGACACATGGCATCCTCGGCCGGAGTAATTCCCCTCGGGTTGATGCACATGAGACCGCTACAGCACTGGCTACAGAGTCGGGTTCCGAGGACGGCATGCACAGGCACCAGGCGGAACGTTGTAACGCCTCTGTGCCATCACACTCTAGTCCTTGGTCTTCAAGACCTTTTTCCAGCGGGAGTACCGCTCGGGCAGGTACGAGGCATGTTCTGGTACTTCAGACGCCTCCCTGCAGGGCTGGGTTGCAGTGTGCAGCGGGCACGTAGCGTCGGGTCGATGGACAGGTCCCCGCCTACGCTGGCATATCAATGCCCTAGAGCTGTTGGCAGTACTGCTGGCCCTCAAGAGGTTCAGGCCTCTCATTCAGGACAAACACGTCCTTGCTCGGTCGGACAGTACAACTGCCGTTGCGTACATAAAATAACCAAGGTGGCATACGCTCCAGGCACGTGTCTCAGCTCGCTCGCAGCCTCCTCGTATGGAGTCAGCAGGGGGTGAAATCCCTGCAAGCCGTTCATCCCTGGTGCTCTGAGCACGACAGCATGCTCTCGCGCCGGCCAGGAGAATGGCGGCTCCATCCCCGCGCTGTCCAGCTCATTGGGAGCATTTCGGTCAGGCTCAGGTAGACCTGTTCGCCTCTCCGGACTCCTCCCACGCCTGCTCTGGCATGCCCTGACCGAGGGTCCCCTCGGCACGCATGCCTTAGCACACAGCTGGCCGCGGGACAAGCGGAAGTATGCCTTCCCCCAGTGAGCCTCGTTGCACGGGTCCTGTGCAAGGTCATGGAAGAGGAACACCAAGTGATTTTGGTTGCCCCCTACTGGCCCAACCACACTTGGTTCTCGGAGCTCATGGCTCTGACAAACACTCCCCCCTGGCCGATTCCCCTGATGAAGGGCCTTCTATCCCAGGGGAAGGGCACGTTGTTGCACCCCAGGCCAGACCTCTGCTCCACGTCTGGCCCCTGGACGGGACGAGGAGCTTCTGAGCAGCCTGCCACCAGCGGTCGCAGGTACCCCTGCTCAGGCTAGAGCTTGACCACTCGGTGCATGTACACCTTGAAGTGGCGGCGCTTCTCGTCATGGTGCGCCTCACACGGTGAGGACTCCCGGAGGTGCGGGATCAGTGTCGTGTTGTCCTTCCTCCAAGAGGGGCTCGAGCAAAAGCTCGCCCCCTCCACTTTGAAAGTGTATGTGGCTGCCAAAGCAGCCTATCACAATCTGGTGGATTTGAGGCCTCTGGGACGACATGACCTGATCACTAGGTTCCTGAGGGGCTTGGTGAGGGTGTATCCACCCCGGCCACGCTCTGTACCCTCTTGGGACTTGCCTACTGTCCTGGAAGGCCTGGCAGTCCCCCCTTCGAGCCCCTGGAGTAGACTTATCTTCCTCACTTAACGATGAAGATGGTCCTCCTTGTTGCGCTCGCTTCTATCAAGAGGGTAGGGGACCTACACGCACTCTCTGCGCCCAGTGAGTGCTACCAGTTGGGTCCGGCTGAGTCTCAGGTGATCCTGAGGCCCCGGCCCAGCTACGTGCCCAAGGTTCCCACCACTCCTTCTGGGAGCAGGTGGTGAGCCTGCAGGCGCTCCCTATTTTGGAGGAAGACCCAGCCTCTTCCGTGTTTTGTCCCGTATGCGCCCTGCGCCTCTACGTGGACCGCACGCAGAGCTTAGGAGCTCTGAGCAGCTGTTGTCTGTTACGGAGATCAGCAGAAGGGGAGGGCTGTCTCTAAACAGAGAATGGCGCACTGGATGGTAGACGCAAAAACAACAGCGTACCAATCTCAGGGGCGCCCGTGCCCGCTGGCGGTAAGAGCCCATTCCATAAGGAGTGTGGCCACCTCGTGGGCACTAGCGCGTGGCGTCTCTCTGGCAGACATCGTAAAGCTGCGGGCTGGGCTACACCCACCGCCTTGGGAGGTTCTACAACCTCCAGGTGGAGTTAGGTCTCTACTCGGGTCTTGTTAGGACTTGTGGGTGTATGCCTGCGAAAGCGCCGTCTCCCCTACGTAGGTGAGCAAGAGCGGTCCTCTTAGCCTCCCTACTCCCCCCCCTTCAGGGGTGAGTATAGGCAACCTATCCTTCACGAAGCACACCCCACAGTAGCCGGCCGAACGGAGCGGCCGTTGCTGCTGCACCAGTTGGTGAAGTTGTGCCTCCGTGTGAAGCGGCTCCCCGACACAGGGCGGCCCCACACGATGTAATATGTCACTTAAGGTCCTCACAAGCAGCGTACCGGGTGATCTCCCCAGGTGAGCCTCCACCCATAGCTGCGCCCCCCCATATGTGGGCTTGCGCACTGTGTTTCCCATGACTTCTTCCCAGAAGGCGAGAATCATGAGGTAATCTCCACATAGTTACCCCCAAGTGCGGGATGTGGTCTCCGTACGCAGACCCTCGATTAGAGGGATAGCGTTCCCCAGTGATCCCATGGTGACGGACGGCTCCTAGTTAAGGTAGGAGTAAGGCCACCGTCCGGGGCATCGTTGGCGAGAGTCTCTCAACTTCTAGCGAAGCTCTGATGACACCTTGCCAAGACTCACTGGAGGGTCGTGACTGGCGGAGAGTGAGTAAGTCGCTCCGTTGCATGTCAGGACGTGGCCTGGCGACGTGGCGGGATTGAATTGGTCCCCCTTTCAGTCACAACGTTGAGAGACCGACTGAAAGGGAACGTCTCCGGTTACGTATGGTAACCTAGGTTCCCTGAAGGAGGGAACGAGACGTTGTGACTTCCCGTGCCACGTTACCCGGCCACCGCTGCAGCGACCGGGAGAGGCTTCCCAGGTTCCTCAGCACAAAACGGTGATGAATGATCTCTTCCGTCCCCTTTTATACCCGTCATCATGGGCGGGGACATGAATTGATTCATTCGCCAATTAATTGGCCTTTTTTAATAGGCTCGGAGACAATGGGTTCTCAAGATCAAACCCCCTTTCAGTCACAACGTCTCGTTCCCTCCTTCAGGGAACCTAGGTTACCATACGTAACCGGAGACGATATATAGCTCTATTATGTTTGCCACTAGCCATGGGTGCCTTTTCCAAACAACAACATAATTTGCAAACCACAATAGTACGAAGTGTTCGTAGGTGGTCGAATTATACCATCTTATATACAATGCGTTTAAGGTTGCGTTTCCTTCACACACACATAACTCACTGGTTAACCACCATAGTACAAAAAACAGCATAGTCAATAACTTCACGTTGGTGGTGGAGTTAAAAAAGATCGATTTAACATCATATTATTGCTGTAAATGATGTACATTGCTTCTTTTTTTTTTCCTTTTTTTGTTCTTTGTGGTTTTATTTCCCGATATTTGACTCATTCATAAGTTTCCTTATATGTCAGGTGTATGCACACTTAAAAGAAAGCAACGCATCTACTTTCTCGACAAACCATTCTTGCTAAACCTTTGAATGCCTTGAGAAAAATGATGCGATACTAGGATATCTGTATGTCAGAGGTCTGCGATACAGGAATTTTTAACTTATGTGCCAAGCAATTGGGTGTTGCAGGTTGTCCAATTTTGACCAATAAGATGGAGCCTTACTTCCCTTATACCCGCCACCCAAGGTCTCTAGATAGCAACCAACAGGTTGCATTTTGCATCTATTTTTCCTGCAAATACAACAAGTTTTTCTTAGTGGTCACATGGGTGGATCTCCTAAAATGGTCAATATCTAATCTTCACCTTTTTGAAATGCAACGGGCAGAAATGTGTATGGTGCAAAAACCATTTCCAGTCCCTTCAGATTCATGTCTCATCCTTCATCTATACGCTATCTGTGCCTCGCACAAAAACATGTAATGATTAATCTGAAGGAACCTTGAATGAGGTGTTCATTAAAACTAAATACTTACTGTATACCTCAAAGCATACTGGATGTGAGTCGCTATTGATAAAAGACCAAATGCTGTTTTCAACATTAAACATGTCTTTTATTTGGCTCGCCCCTCGAATCTGGCAGAACAAATTATATACCTTGGTTACACCATTTCCACCTCTCTTGATTGTTACATTTTTACTTTTGTACAATCATTACATTTATAATACAATAATACAAATAAAAGCATTTCTTTTGGGAAATGTTGTACCGCAAAAAATATTGTTATCGCACAACTCAACAACAATACTGCATAATTAACTGTTGTTTTCCGTAAGCGATGACTGTGCCTTATGGAGTCCCACTTGACTTTTTATCTGGTGCATGCCAAGATCGTCGTATTTTAACAGAGCTGTTCTCAAGACAAGTAAAGGCTGTTTATCCTCGCTGTCCTGGTGTCTGCTGACAGCCATTATACACTCCGGCTCTCTATATTCCAGCAAACCAGTTCATTAAATGATGTCACCATTAAACTTAATTTCACTAGCGCACATTCGATGTGTTTGTATTTGACGACGGGTTGATATTTACATTACTTTATGATCTTTTGATTTGTTTAATATTATTGAGTTTCAACTATGAAATGAATGTTTATTCCATGTGTTTGGGGATTCCAGTCTGCCAAATTGTAATCTTAAAATAGTGTCGTAATTTCTATGGAACTTCAAACCAGGACTGTTTTACTGTTCCCTTTGGATTTTTATACATTTAAGTTATCATATCAGTTATTATTATTTTTACGTTTTGGATTTTTACCCTTCGTTTTGTGTAAACAGGGATAAATACGTACCCGGTGAAATATGAACAGTTTGTGAAATGTTTGTGTTTAACAATTTAACAGGTATTTTCTTTTTGTCTTGCTACCTGTTATTAGTTTAACATTTCCAAGATAAATCCTGCCAGTCGACCACACAAACTTGCTTAAAGTTTTTTTTTGTTTTTTTGCTGGAGCGGCCGACATCGTTTTTACAATTTTAGAAAAAACAAACGAAACACTCCATTTTAAAGCAAATAACATGAAAAGGCAAAAAAATATAGAGATACGTCATAAAACAATTATACTGCTAATAGAAAATGTGCTCGGTGCATGTCTGGAATTAATGGGTGTTATTGGAGCGTTTTGGGAAATGGCAGAACTGCTTTCAGCTGTCTGTAGCTGCTAAAAGCCAGAGAGCGTAAATGCACAGAGGAGGAGGGCTATGTGGACCACTGGTCTGACACTCGGGTTTATAGAGTTGGCATGCTGGACCAGAGCAAATGTCCAAACCTAAGCTGGGGTAAAGTCCATCCAGGGAGAGCGAGCAGATGCGTGTCTACTTTACGCCCTTGTATAAGTGAAGTGATGAAGCCATCAGTGGCACACAAATTCTGTTGTGAGCCTCCACAGGCCGCCATGCAGGAGACTGGCGACTGCCACCCAGCGCTGTTGGGATGCTGAATTTATTGTGAACATATATGTAGTGAATAAATGTGTGTGCGTGTGCACTTCAGTAAAAACAATGAATCTTTAGAAAATGTGTAACATTAAAAAGAAAAGTTCACGCTTAAATCAAATGATATTTATCCTCCATCACAATTTTCTTTTCACTTGACCCGACCTGAAATACTGACACAAAGTACACATGAAGACCAAGTTTAGTCTCGACCTTGCATATCCAAGTAAAAAAAGAATGTAAGGCATGTCCAAAGGGATAAAAGTGTGTTGAAGTTAGCAATTTGATCCATAGAATTTGATACTTGCAGCCCCAAAAACATTTATATGCATTGTTTGCTTAAGGTGAATTATTGTACAATGCCCTTTCAACATTTTGACCGAAAGCAGAGGAAGGTCTCTCTTTACTATGCTGTATTGATTTCGATTTATGGAATCATTTCTATTGTTCATTCTGCATTCGCCTTAAATGCTGAATCATCCATATAAGTGGCCATGGCAATAAATCAATGCTAACTGCGTCTACCTAACTGCATTTGTATTGACCCACATGAATGAAATTATTATATGTTTGAACTTTGACCTGCAAATGCAGATGGATTAATATCTGTGTTTTTCTCTCTCAGCTCAGTCCTTTAAAGAGTTTTCTCAGCTGCTGAACACCATGGAAGAGGAGAGGAGACGGCTGGTAAGCGTCACGACTAATATAAACACATCTACAGATGCAGTATTCTGTAAATGTGATCAAAATCAGACACAAAATGTGTTGTGTCCTTATGTTACAAAACTGGTGTTTTTTTTGTGAATATGATTCTAATATCAAAGTATTTGCTAGGGCTGTCAAATACTATTTTTAAAGTATGCAATCAATTGCTGCAGGATAAAGTGTTAAAAATATTTATCGCAATTAACGCAACACCCATTTTTTAGGTTCTTTTTTATATAATTTTATATGATTTCTTGTCCAGCGTTACATTATATAATCACACTCATAAAGGTGTTTATAACTATTAAGGCATGATTTGGAATTGCTGGATTGACCGGTGCATGCTGAGGATTGTTGTGTACATGGCCCTACTTCTTATAAGCGCAAAGACAATGATAAAACTATCTTTTCATTACTTTCCGAGTAACTCGAAACCTGTCGTGAATAGATAGAATATAAGAATGGATATCAAGAATGGATTTCAAGATGGACCTCATTTTCAGGTAAGTTAAGGAAAATAACCTTAGATAACCAACAATAATATTAGCCGTCCATGTAACACCCATTTAAATAGTTCATTTTTTGAGAATGTTCTCATATAACATCCACTGTTATTGATCATCATTTGCATGCCCTAAAATTCTAATCTAATACACGCTTAAGCCACTATTATCCTGTTGAAATGCTTTTATATTACATTTAAGCTGAGATTTTTTGAAGTTCTCAGTAAAACATGACGTATATATATATATATATATATATATATATATATATATATAATACTTATTAAAATGTTGTAAAAGAAATCTATTTGTGTTATGTGCCTGTTAAAAAAGCCTGACATTAAACAAAAAGTGGAACAGAACAGCCCGGGTACCATACCACAGTGCTACTTCCGGGTTTCTTGCCGACGGTGCCGTGCTTTCAAATTCCATATGGTGACCGCGTAAAATCAGTGTATAGATAGACATCTATTTGCTGTGGGACACGACAACCATTCAACGCATAAAGGATGCTCAGAATCTGTAAGACAGAACACCAGATTAACTTTCATTCAATCTTTAATTAACACAAAAAAAAACATAAGATAATGTCAAAGCACATGTTCTGTAGGAATTTTGTAGGATTTTCTCAAGTTAAATGAGGTTTTAAACAAAGGAACGAAAGTATGAAGCGCACCAGACGTGCTTAGAGCAGAGACCATGCTCTTAAACCTGCTACTGTTTCTCCTGTCATGAACTAAAAAACAGATTCAACGTCTTTTTAATGAGATTTAATGAGGATTCTTCTATATTATAATGTATTATATTTATAAAAACACTTGTAACAATTGTTTTAATTAGTAGCGAAAAATGTAATTAAGATATCAGTTGCATTATTAATATCATAATATTGGCTTTCATTCATTAAAAGGATGCTATTAGAAAAACATGTTCCTGCGTTAATTTGAAGAGAAAACGTGAAATTATTAGAATGTAAAAGTTTAATGCAAACAGTATTGTTGTGTGCGTTTAAACGCAGAAAATATGTATCAACAGGAGTACATGGTTGTACGAAAGCTTTGTATTTCATGCCCGTAGAACATGACAAAACCCCTTTCACAAATGTACATTTTCTGTTAAGATTGGTCTAGAATAAGAATCTCGAAAGTCGCAAAACACATGAATTTTAATTTTAATTTAAAACATTATCGAGAAAACGAAACCATGGTTAATGCTGGTGAATTTTCTGATTCTATCACACGCTTTTG
Organism: Triplophysa yarkandensis; assembly: GCA_033220385.1. NCBI lineage: Eukaryota > Metazoa > Chordata > Actinopteri > Cypriniformes > Nemacheilidae > Triplophysa > Triplophysa yarkandensis. The sequence goes on along the minus strand of CM065669.1, from coordinate 14,158,197 downwards.
TGGTAAACCACTTTAGCTATCTGTAAAGAATGATTGTGCGAGTGAAAAGTTAATGCTGTTGTTTCTTGATCAAATTAACACCTCACAACATCTTTATTACCAGAACTGCTAATGAGAAGTTATTTTCCTCGGTTTTGTTGGCGAAACTGCAACTTGTCCAGACAAGTGTGACTTTATCAGATAAGAGTGTTTTAATCAACATATTCTAGGACACATGTGGACATAGGAGATCGTGTCTCTTAACCATAGGGACGCTACCCTAGTCTCTGTAGGACATTATATGTGGTTGTTGGTGTGTGTGTGTGTGTGTGTGTGTGTGTGTGTGTGTGTGTGTGTGTGTGTGTGTGTGTGTGTGTGTGTGTGTGTGTGTGTGTGTGTGTGTGTGTGTGTGTGTGTGTGTGTGTGTGTGTGTTTCACAAAAGGCACAGTGAGAGCATCCTATATCAGAGAAGGGAAAATACTCCAGTAAATCACACATTACTGAGTATTGCCTTTTCATTTCAGCCCATCAGACCTACCAATGCATACTTCATGTTTGTCATTATTGCCTCCGGGTTAAAAGAAAACACTTATATCAAAATGTACTTTCAGACAATCCTAAAACTAAAGGTGCTGCACCATACCCCATGAATTAGAAATTTCTGCTCTCACAAGATAACGGATCACAGATCAAAATTTTTTGAGTATCTCAGTTATGTCTGCAAGACATCAAGGAGATTAAAAGGAGAGAAAATACAGTCTTCTGTTTAGAGGGATAGTTAACCAAAATAGGAAAATTCTGTCATAAATGACTAACTCTAAAGTTGGTCTAAAACTGTATACATTTCTTTGTTGTGTTAGACCAACCCCTTAGATCTTGTGAGTCTCAAATACTTCTTCTGAAAAAGGACCCAGAAATCTCAGAAACGCCACATTACGATTTAAGATGGAAAAAACATCTTAGATTAAGTTGATGCGTAAATTAAACACAATACAGAACTCCTTTAAATCTCCTACAACGGCAACATTCTGCCGTATGTAATAGAAATGTAATGGAATTGAGAACCGTAAGCAGATTATCACACAGTCACGCTTTTCAAAGCTCTTAAATAAATGAAACGGTGAGAATATCATGTCAGCGGGGAGGCCGAATATTACTCCAATACATTAACTTACTGAAAAGTAAAAAATCTGCTCACTCTGTTTCTAAATTGTATTAATTTTAGAAACGTTCATGTTAAAAACCTCTATTGTTTGGTCTTAAAATCTTAGAGACCGAGTGTAGTATTAAAGCTGATAAAAGGCATAAAGAAATTACAGTTTCGGTTTATTTTGCTCTAAGATTTAGTGCTCATACTACGACCTCTGCATTCCAACCTCCATAACTTATTTAAAACATTTTTTTTATATTTAAAATGTATTATATTACTCAAAATTCATGACCTTTTAAAATTACGGCTGGAATAAATTAATTTGCACAGCCTGATACAGACGCATTCATTTTATAAAGAAGCAAAACACAGTTGAAGGTAAGAGCCTCAGTAGATTTGATTTCCTGCTCCTTTCCTTTAATCTTAACATATATCGGCTTTCATACGTCTTTTTGAATAGTTCGTTGTTACAACACTTGCAGAATCTTGCGAAGAAACATCAAGGTTCAGACAGAAAGACGCCTGTAAGAAAAAAAATCACAGACATCTTTAATTTCAAACGTCTAGACAGAATTAAATGGAGCCCAAACTTAAACTTTTGCATATTTAAATAGTCTTGCTTTTCAGATTTGCTCCAGAGCAAAGACTGCAGAAATAGAAGTGTCTTGTGTGTGTACAAATCAACCTGATTAACAAAATTTTATAACTATATTACTATTCCTATGCTATCCATGCATCACATAATGCTCGATTATTAGAAAAAGCAATACTGAAACTCTTTACTTTCAATGGTGTTAAAGCTAATCATACTAATATATTCTACGCTTTATTTTAACCATTTAACCAAACACTTGTTTAAAATTACATGACTTTTTGAGAAATGTATGAATACCATGTAAAAGTCCATGTGAATTTCATATTTTAATATTTTAATATGAAATATTTTCATATTTATAACCTTCGACTTGGTCTACAAAAAATCACTGGAATTAAATAACCAGTCTCCTTGCTTAAAGAAATCTTTATAAATCATTCCCATTTCAAATTACATGACTTTAGAACATCTGACTATAAAGGAAGACGTCAGCATGGTTTGATTTTGGAACAGATCCAGTGCTTTTGTTTGCATTGTGTGTCTCTCTGATTTAACAATTGACTATCCTCACTGTTTAATCAGACATACTGTAATCCAGGGCCAAGCGTGGTTAATGAGAAACCACATGGAATGTGACTGAAATTCACTGAAACTCTCCACTTTAATACTCTGTTATTGAACTTAATGTTTCATCACCTCTGCCTGCATAATTTCACCTTTTTAATGAGATACAATTGTTCTGCTTTTGTTAGGCCTTTTAGTCTTATATGTGATCTGGAAGACATAGATTCGAGTATCCTCAATGCTTCATCATACATTTTTGAAAAGGGGAATATGAAAGGCAGGAAGGAGGTTTCCAAATATCTACCATGGTGCAATCCCGACCTCCTGAGTCCAATCACTCATGGAAGAGAGCAGCTCCGCTGTCAGACCCAATTCAAGATCGACGTTTATAAAGCCAAACCGTCTCTGTAGTCATGGAGGATGAAAGGCAGACTGTTCTTATGCCATAATGCCAACCTATTGAGACATACCAATGAGAGTAGGATGGTGATCATGAATCAGAATGAATCAGAAATATCAAAATATGGAGCATGATATAAAGTGTTTATTTAATATCAGTGGTACTGAAAGGATGTTTGGGGGAGTCATCAAAGAACCCCAAACCCATTTCTTTTCATTTAAAGTATTTGGCTTCGATCCATATGCGTTTACACCAAAAGATTTGAAAGAAAATCCTTTACCCCCACAACCCCTCGCATCCCCCAGTCACATCTGGACTTAATCTATGACCCAAAAAAGAAAAGACAATGACCGATAAGAGGCCGTTTTCCCCCGCTGTCCAACCTCAAGTATCCCTATACATGTGGCTTATATTAGTTCGACTTCCTCGTTCATTGGTTTATCACTGAAAAAAAATCCGTATCAGCGCTTGTTAAAAAAACAACTTGGTAGGAAGTTTTGGGAGCCCATGTATGGACAAGTTGGATTATTGGCACTACTCAGACGTGAAGGTTTTATTACCTCCACAATGGTTTGCTTGGCTCGCAGCCATGTCAGAAATCGGTATCCGTGCCTGTGCCAGCCACCCGAGTGTGTTATTGTGGAGCACAGACTTATCAAATTCCACCGGTTTTAAAGAGCATTCTGGTTTCATTCCCCTGGCGTGAGACAGCAAGCTTCCTCAGCAGAAAGATAGATGGAGGACTCCAGCGCGAGTGTTAGAGAGAGACCGTTTAGTGTTCTGCAAGGATAGATTGTTCAAGGCCACTGAATTCTGATGGTATTTGGGGGCCAGGGACCCAATGTTGTGGCACTTTTTAGAGATGATCATATTCTTCAGGGAGATCCTCTTGAAGCCGTTCCACAGCTGATGCGTCCCTTACAGCCGATAATATTGGGAAAGCGAACGAAAGTTCGTTCTCTTTTCAACAGCCTAACCAGGTGCGGTTATCTTCAGCGCTCGCAGCATTTCAGTCATTTCCCCGCTTTTCCCCTTCGCTTGTTTTGTGTTTCAGGATCTTTAGGACGTGGTTTTACATCCCGTCTTACATTTAGACTATTAGGGAGAAGAGTCCTCAGCTGCTTTTATTGGTACGTCTTGGGTTTTCACCTTAATCCACTTAAACCCTCTTATATGGCTGTTTACACCAAAAGAGATACTCGTAATTATAAAGATGAATTATTAAAAGGATAACAGGTAGAGACGATGCTTAACGCACAAGCCTTAAACAAAATTCATTGTGTATTAGTTGGAAGCATCTCAGCAGGCAGCACCGTTGCGAATAAGAAAAAGTTTGCACTTTCTGTGTGAAGTTGGCATGTTTTTTTTGTCTGTGTGGGTTTTACAAGTACACACATCCTTGTGTGTGGTGTCCTTGTAAGTAGGGTGCTGCAATGTCTGCTATGACAGTTTTAATGAGAGAGAGCACAAACGATTTCATATTAGAGATACAAATGAAACTAACCATAACGGAGACAAAGAATGCACTTTTCTCTGTTGATTAACTGAGACAGTCCTGGATCATTTTATATCCGTTCACAACAACAGAAAGGCAAATATCCGTGTTAAGATTTTAATTGTTGTGTACAGTTTTTGTTCACACAGTGTTGGTCGGTTTGGTTTGGTTTGTTTGGTGTGGTATCAATTACTGTAGCTTTTCTGTAATCTCGCTTTCAAAGGATAAACAGAAACAGGTCGACTGTCATCTGAATTGAAATGTATTTTTCGGAGACAGTAATAGGATTTGAAGTACTTTTTATCGAGACTTTATATAGTAGGAAATATTTAATTGAATGAGATGCAGACCGAAAGCACAGTTAAAGGTACAGTTTGTAAAATCTATCGATATTTGATGGTGCTGTAATAAACAAGAATATTGTAAGGTAGGCAATGGACTGATCAAACATGTATATTTAATATTACAATAAACTTGAGCTCTTAGTTTATGCAGGATTACTTAAATGAAGGTAACTGTGCTTAAAATTAACACGCAAACAGAGATGTTTATTTTAAGCGACCCATTACGACGCTTGTAGTCAAATTGTGTTATTGGAGGGCTTTACAGTAGGGCACGTGATGAAATGACTGATCGACAAGAATATTTGTCGACAGTATTTTACGTAGTCGACAAAGTCAACTAATCGTTTTACCACGAATAACCATACTTAGATTGGCAGTCTATTTGTTAAATTTGAGTCAAATATTAGATACAAGCATAATAATGTGTGGCAGACTTTGATATTCTGCAACATTATTTCCAATCTACATTATCTCACAAAACTGGCCTGTAAGGGGTTTAATAGAAACACTTGCTGCTATCACAACTTTTCGCTGGCAATTGATTTGCATAATCCCTTTAGTGAATCCAACAATGTAAACTGTGCATAAGCCCGATTATTACATCTATCGTTTCATAGAGCTTTCAAAGCATTCGTGGAAACTGTAACCAGCCCAACACAGCAATATAGTCGTGCTTTAACCAACAGCACACATTTCGGACTTTTTCAAAACCAATGGCAAATTGGATGAGTAAAAACAAGGTTCACCTGTTTTGATTCTGGGGTGTGATGTGACATGACATGTCCTTATAGTTTTGGTATGATTTACACACAATACCACAGCGGTGTTAAAGCTGAGCTCCTCATGCCACAGTTACAAGGGTTCGGTCGTCCAATACCCTGTTGCTTTTGTTGATCTTCCCCTTGCTTTCTATTCTGCTGTGTGCTCCGGACTGCCTCACGGAATGTCTTATTGACCGTGACTACAGGAAAGAAGAGAGACTTTAAAAAGAAGCAATTGTTTCCAAGGTTGTTAATGGGACTCTAGAGGGCCTTTGACTGTGAAACACAAGTGAACTTTACTGTCTCCCATTAGGACCACAGGAGGCAGGCTGAAATAACTTCTCTTTACAGCTTAAACCAGACAACTGTTGTTCAGACTTTATTTGAACAAACTGTATCCGTACAAACACCGCCATTAAACAAAGAGCACCTCATGTCTCCTAAATAAAATAGAGGTAACACGGTTGCCCTGTCAACCCGTGTTATTGCTCTGAGGTTTTCTTTCAGCTCAGGACATCAGTTTCTTTTAAGTCACAGATTTTATCTTAAAATTTTATAGGAGAAATATATGGCAACAAGACACGGTTTTAAATGTTATCGATGTCTTAAAAGGGTGTTCCCTAAATAACCTAAAGAAAGTGTTAACAAGGCCTTTATTAAGACTTTAAGACTTTATTAAGACATAAATAATGTGTTAGAAAACATTCAAAGTATAGTACAATAAAATGAAAGCAGATTGTCTCAACTATAATATTGTTCTGACTTTCTTTACATTCAAATCTTCCTAAACTTTGCGGTCAGTTTGCGATGTTTGGTCTTGTGACAGAAGATTTCTGGATCTTTTTCTCAGAACGCAGGTACAAAAAAAGCATTTGCTTTCATTGCTGTCTTGGAAAAACAACGAAATAGAATATTTGTTCAGGCCAAGCAATCGAAAATGTAAAATGTTGTAGTCAAACTGTGTTTACTTCGATCCCAAAGGGCGATGTTGAACCCGAACGTTTTATCCAGAACGAATCTACCCGGCGAAATTGTCTGTTTCAACACCACATCTATCAGATCTCGCTCTTTTGGAGAATACCTTCACCTTTTACTTCTTCCCAAGAGAAATGCAAAGGCAACCTTGACTGAGCTGGCCTTGCGGTTTAAAGAGAAAACATTTTCTTTTATCCGCTCATCTAATCTGAGCACAGACCGCTGCCCCCAAGTATCCAGCATCTGAAGAATGTGAGCGCTTGTTCAGGAAGCAGGTATTAAACCTCATCATCGCCTTAGGTGTTGAACGAATCGGTGCGGTGAGAATTGTGACTGTCTGAGAGCGCGCTTAGTATAACCGCAACATAATTAATATCTTGGAAAATGGCGTATTGAAAAATCAATATAAGTTCATCATAAAAATTTGGTTTACCTTGACGGCGAAATGCCTCATGGATTTTGAATCAGAGCTGAATAGACTCGCTCTTCTTGAGTTTATCGTCACCATACGAAGCACGAGATCAGCTGGCTACTATCCAAATGAATTCAGCAGACATTCGTTTTATGGCTCGAGGCGAATTTTTGCAGTCAACCTTACTGACACCAATTATATCTTTATATAGATCACAGCAAAGTGTTCTAAAATGACCCGCTTGAACCAGGTTACCATGATTTTCTTTTAAGAAGCGTTTACTTTTATCTTTTAAGAAATGTGTTGCTGTTCTAATGCAATGTGAATTTGACCGTAATTACCAGCGTCATATTAAAAATAATATTTTTTAAGGTCTTTTTTACTCACATTAGTCGTTGATCTCAAAATTCACATTTAGCGGTCTAAGGTATTCTTATTACTTTTGCTCAAACCTATGTTAAAAAGTTTTTTCCAAGCAGTCTGACTGAAAGGGATAGTATACCACTTAATAAATCATACATCATCATTTACTTAACCTCATGACATTTAAAACTTGAATTATACCATTTAACTAAATTGTTAGCATTAAAATAATATCAGGACTGTCATATTTGAAAAAGTTTGTATTTATGTATTTGTTTGTACACTGTGCTTATTAATGTAAGATTTATAAAAACATGTACATCCATGCATTAGATTACGACCCCAGGCCCTCTCCGTTTTAGAGCCTGCCCTATATTGAGACCTTCTTCAAAGCCAAGTCTACACAGCTCATTCCTGATAAGGACGATCACGTGAGCTTATCCTGAAATGAATTCCCTTGCGCCAAGTAATTTAGATTCAGATTAGCCACAGCGTATGAGCACTGCCTCGAAGATGTTTTGGTCTTCGGCCGGTGTGAGACCGTATGAAATCAACCGTGAGGACGTTCCTCTCCAAACGGGTCATAAAACGAGGTACCGGTTCAGCTCAAGGATGAAATTCAGCGCCATCCTGTCTTATACACCCACGCGCCAACACACACTAATGTTTGCATAGTTGGGGTAGAGTTCGGAAATGAGTATATTCATTGATCATTGAATAATAATTTGGACTTTTATTGAGTTATCTTTCCTTGACCTAGAGGAATGGTTTTGGTATCATAATTCATTCCTCATTTAGAATATTAATCCAACCAGTAAGTGCTTTTAACTAAGTTAACTTTCCTAGTTCTCGCTGAGAGCATTCTGATGCCGATGATGTTTGTGTGTCTTTGCCGGGCAAAAGCTGAGGGTGACCGTGTTTCAGGGGGATTTTGAAGACAATGAACACAATTCTCTTGATTTATGAGTGGAGAGTGATTCTCTCTGGAGATGGTGGAGGAAAAAGGTCTTTCTAAAATTAGATCAGGTATTATGGGCTTTGTTATGGCTTTATCACACACTCTCACGACACTGAATAACCAATGTGTTAATCAAACTAAGCTTCATGTCAGCTCGCCACTGAGGAGACGTAGATGTGCATCCTGACCTCATTATGTGGTTTGGGGTTTGAAGCTTCTTAAAACTGGGATCAAATCATTCGCAAGGTTTGTTAAGAAGTAAGGCTAAGTGGAGTGAGGATATTCGCCGTTGCAGTACATTCCATTTATCCCAATTTTCACCCAAAAAGTTGTATTTTATGTATTTTTTTCATTCCCAATTCATTTGCCCTGTTTCAAGTCTAAAGTCTAAATACTTAAAAAGATAGATTGCCCGAGGAATGTGTCTTTTTTTCGCACCCTCTTGTCATATCAAACCTCTACGACTTTTTCTATTCTGATGAAAACAAAATCAGTTATTTTGAAATATGTTGGTAACCATTGGTCCGCATTTTCTTGCAATGGTTTTGTATACCTAAATGCAAGTCATTGGAGGCCGTCATATTTTGGTTTGCATTAATCTTTAAAATATCTGTGTTTTGCTGGAATGCTTTTGAATATCCACCTAAATACAGAAAATCAAGAAATTTTCTTTAACCGAATTCACTTTCTAAAGCAACACCATTTTTTTCAACCTTACAATAAAATCGTTGAAATTATTTCAGAACGACTCATTTTATTGTAACTGCTACTGGAAACTGTAAGTTTGGTTTCAGGAAATACATATAGACCCGCTTATCCGTATTTTGGAAGGAGATGGAAATAGAACCGAGACCTCAAAAGCCCATTTTCCGAGAAACACAAGTAGAGAATGAAATACATAATAAATATAGCTTTTTTTAAGCAAAAATATAGCATTGTTTAATGCATTTTTAATAAAGGAACATATTCAGTTGGTATTACAAAACGTCTATATAAAGTTTACAGTTCAAAAGATTGTTTTAAAGAGTAGATCATTTACTATGTTTAAGAACATACTCACAGAACAAACATTTTTTTCAAATAATGTAAGTAATTTTAAGCGTAACCCAAGTCAAAATCTCAGATTTTTCCTTTTTTTCCGCCACCACATTTTATTTCCATAGTAAAATTGGATAGCGAATGCTGTTTCATATTGACTTTAATGACACGACTCAAATTCTGGAATGATTCACACAAAGAAACACGCACTCAGTTGCATATCTTCTATTCGCCGCACAATCTCTGCGTGGCTCAAAAGTGCATGTCATTCAACCCCAAGGGTCTTTAACACTTCCATGCACAGAGACCCACAACAGTCGCCGATATATTGAGACGTTATTTTAGTATTTCAATGCATGGCTGTAAAACTCCATCTCCGGTTGTTGATGGTCGTATTTCTCTCGGGCCTGTCAAGCTCTATGCGTTTCACCGCCTACATAAAACAAAAACCCATTTTCTATTTCTTTATTGTTTGATTTCACGACATTCATATTATAGCTCATTTTAATCGATGTGGGCTGAACGTCTGTCGGTCTGCCCTGAAGCTCTCATTAAACGGATGCTAATAATTTAAACAACATCATTTTCATCATTACTGCTCCTCTAAAGTGTGAACGCTTTCACAAGGCCAATGCAGAAACAAACTCACATCACATATATTGCTCAGTTGTTAAAATATTTAGCCTTTAATTTTATCATAAATGAAGCTTTCACCTTTAGAATAAAATTCACATAATGTTTTTCTTAAATATCTTTCAGATACAGAATGCAGATGATGTTTTGATCACTCCCTTGGAGCGATTTCGCAAGGAACAGATCGGAGCAGCCAAAGTAAGTCATTACATGATAGTTCAATGTTTTCATTATTCTACCAAAACCTTGAATAGTGTTCAGGTGTTTTCTAATATCAGACCTATATTATTATAATAAATATTGTGACAATAACAATATTATATAAAGATATGTATTTATGTTATTAACATAATATATACATTGTACATCCTAATGAGTTATGAATACTGAATTGATTTGAGGAAAGTGATTCTCTCCGTTTTATTGAGTAATGAGGAAACTCATGTAAAGTTAAACTTTTTATTGAATTAACTTACATTTTTAAGAAAAAATAACTTTAATGCGCAAATAGACTGAAGTCAAACTTTATTTTTATTAGTTATTTACATATTATATTACATTTAATAGTTCATTTCACATCAACAGTTTTATTAGGATCCTACTTTAATCATATTAGAGAATAAGCATTACACTATTATAAGTTTGATTAGTGATAAGTTCAAGGATTTCTAACGAAATCCACTTAAGGAAAATAGCTCATGTGAACATTAAAAGCAGACAAGACTGTCACAAACCTTAAATATATATATATATATATATATATATATATATATATATATATATATATATATATATATATATATATATATATATATGGGCTGGTAAAGGAAACTTGAAATGTTTATGGGACCTATCCTATCCAACATAGTATTATCATGAACCAACTGTAATGTAATGTCCATAAAAGTACTGGAATAGCCCTGCTTAAAAAAAAATGATTTCATTGCAAATACCATAGTAAAGCAATCACCTGTTTTCCTTTAAAACATAACAAAATTCCTTTGTGAAGTCTGTTTTAGGCCTTTTTCCAAAATAATTTAATGCTTATAAAAAGTCTACAAATTGCTTAAAGATGTTTTGTTGGTTCCTATCATACTGATATCATCCCACTAACAGAAGCCAACACATTTCCAACAGAGACAATTATAGTTTCCATTAAAAGTCAATGCAACTCCCATAATAACCATAAGAATTTCTGTGACGATGTCTGTTTATGGTTTTACAGCAGGGACCATCTGTACTTTTTGGTACTTTCTGTTCAAGTTAAAAAGACAGCCTTGTAATGGGTGAACATTCATAAAACATTATAACCTTTAAGTATTTAATACATTTATGACATTATCCCAGCAGAACAAGCCTTGTAAGGGATATTTTAAAGCATGTCCTTAATAAGACAGTAGCAGATTTCAGCTGAATGTAGTCCAGAGTCTTAACACACTTCTCAAATATGCACACACACACACGCAGGCACGCACGCACGCACGCACGCACGCACACACACACACACACACACACACACTTCTCTGACTGTTCTAACATTAGCACATTCTCAACTTTTGGCTGCATTTCTCATTGCACATAAAACTCGGCAACATCAAAATGTTGGACTGCGGTCATTCTTACCCTCTACCCCTACGGTGCCAAAAAGATCACACACACATACTCAATCACACGTGTGAACACATGCGCTCGCACCTACATAAATAACTACCTACACACTCCAGAACACACGCTGAGACGCAGCGCGTCTTCCTTAAGGCTGGTGTTGGGTTCACCCATCTGTATATAACCCTAGCCCTCTGATTTATATTCCTACCTCAAAGCCGCTTTTGATTTATTTTGCATGAAAAGGCCATGAAAAGAGTTTGTGCTTGTGGATGAGGCTTTGTGAAGGTTCACTTGAGGGACCACAGCACCCGCATTCACAAGGCTTTTGAGCGGATGGCTGGACATATTGTAAAACAGACACATTCTCATAAATTGAGATCAACTGTTTTGCTTCTTACTGGTGGAGCGATTGTCGAGACGAAACAGTCACATGAAAATTAACAAACCACCATAACCAGTACTATCACTTTAGACATTCATTTTCATTTTTTGTTAAAGGTTAAAATAGTCAACCATTAAATGTCCTGCCATCTCACATCACCATAAATATAGATTATTAAAGATTTTTATAAAATACTTTATATACTTTAAATATAAAATGCAGTATTTATTACATGCTTTATACCCTCTGCATATGAAGTAGGTCACAAAATGACCAAAACAGCACATATATCCATCATACAACTATGTCAAATGTATAAGCATATATACTGAACATGCATTTGCTAGAGCTGTGTACAAATTAATGATATGACACGCATCGCGATACAATTTTAAACTACAATTTTTGTCAGGATTTATAACCAATTTTAGATATTTTTTGTAGATCTAATAAATAAGTTAGACAACTGACTAACTATTGTGCTTTGATATTCAAAAACAGAGCCTTTTATTCTAGGCTACATTACATGCATGTATCTCACAAATATATGTGACTGTAAGCATAAACCTGCAGTCAAATTAAAAGAATTTATATTTATTTATTTACATTGAAATAGCATTGAATAAGTTATGGTGTGAATTGCATTATTCGGGTTTGGTGTTTAAATAATTATTAATAATAGTTATTATTACTCTCTGAGCTTGTTTGTTTGTGTGTTAACGCCTCCTGGCGAGTAGATATCCAGACTGTAAAAATACATATATGTTCATGAAATTCATTTAAAACTGTTATATTAACGCACACACTGCAAGTTTCTGGAGTGACATCCTCATCTGAATGTGTGAGTGAATTCCCTAAATGATTTGTCCATGTGCGTCACCCCCGCATTGGGGATGATGGACACATTAGTAACCATAGCGACGCAGCTGAATATTGTTGTATCAGCTATTTTTGAGCTTGTCCATCAATTTAAACTAAACGACGCTTGTTAAAGGGTTGCCATGTGTGTTTTTAATACATGTTTTTCATGTGTTAAAAACTTTAAAAAATGTAATGTGTAAAAAATATAGTATACTTTAAATGTCTTTATTTTCTATTTAGAACACTATGGAATGTGGTACTGTTTCGATTAACTTAGAATAATGAAAAAACACTTTAATTTGCAAAGCCATCAGAACGGAACCAAAAGCCAAAAGTTCTTTGTTTGTTTGTTCGTTTAAAGATAAAGAATGTCATTTTTCAGCTAGAAATTTTCAACAGTGACTCAAACTATCCCCTTGTGTCCTATTGTTTAGACCCACAGACAATCATAATACCATATATTTCCATTTTTAACAAATGTTGGCTGTTCAGGCTGGTCAAACAAATCATTTGACCATACCAAAGAGTGTTTACATACCCTGACCGTACATGACTTAATTACATTTGTGGGATAGAAGACGGAATCCCAACCCCAACAGTAGCACCCCATCTTCATAGTTATCAGGATCGCTTGTACTGTTTCATGTGAAACCTATCAAAACATAAATACTTGACAATCCTGATTGTTGGCGTGTACATCTAAGTTACTATAACAGCAAAACAAAATACATTGCATTAGATTTATGTAATTTATTTTATCCTCTCTTCATCTGCATTCATCCACTTTCCTCTCATAGCTGATCCATTTCTCCCTCGCTCTTAATGCTTGCATTAAACAGAGAGAAATGATGAAACCGTGGAGCCTCACTAAAGCATCATGGGAATGTGGATGATCGGCGGGTTGCCAGGTCTTCCTCTCTCACAGTTTAGTGTGCGGGGCCTGTGGGGAGGTGGAAAGGGCCTTATTAGGCCATTATGCCCATGCAGCTCCAGCTGGTTAACAGAGTGAGGTCAGCGGCTGATGAACGGGCCCCGGGCATTTATTGTCTGATGGCCAACCTGCTTTGCCTTTCAGTTTCACTTCTGTAATATTTCATAAGTTAAAACAAAAGTGCTGGATAACAATCAGGGTTTTACATATATGTTACATCATTTATTACAATTGTTCACCCTTGGTTGACAATTATGTCATAATTTTTTTACATTAATGCCATCTCATTCTTGACTGTTGGTAATTAAACAACATTGATCCGCATTGACTTGGACACAAGACCATTGAGACATTTCTCATAATACCTTCCTTTGACCGCCACACATTGAAAAACGGCATTGCGTCATTTAAAAATCAAACTGTCAACTGAGGCAAAAATGTTCTTCTTACATTTTTCATAGAGTTTGATTTTATTTTATTAATGATTTTGAATTCATTTACTTTTACCGCCTTCTGCAAATGTCACGAATGTACCCCAGGAAAGATGTTAATGATCTCCCCCAATCGAAGTAAGACTGACTTACCGTGCTGTTCTTCGTCTGTCAGTCTGACCTCAGAAAACTCGAAACACCCTCAAGCTGGATCCCAAACTTTAGACATATGCTGATACATTTATAACTGCATTATCAGTCATTTATTATCTAGATCACTGAACTAGAGACAGCAAAAGCTATTTGTAAAAGTAGTGAGTAGTATTGAGTAGTATTTGTAAAATATAACTAACTGAAACCTGTGTCTTTATTCTGGATTAGTAAGAAAAAGAAAATAATGATTGAAGCCAGTGGCTGTCCGTCATAGAAGGTGTGAGGAACATGTGAAGCCTCACCTGGGCTGATGGGGGCTTGAGCAGGTGGCAGAGAGCAGGGGGTGAATGAACATCTGCTCTTACTTGGACTTTGCTATTGAAACATGCGGTTATGAGTCCCGCTAAGTGGCTTGGCTGACAGACCGACAGCTAGACAATTATGCCTGAGAACAGAGACTATAAATAGCCAGAATTGTTCAATCAGAAGTCAGTGGCTTTTTTTCTGATTCGAACTGGTTAAAAGTTAGGATTCACTTCAAACTTCATTCCTCCCATGTGCACTGCCACCCTGATGTTATGTATTTATGTATGTTATGTATTCGGCCTTGATTCTACATGCCTCTTCTATATTTGGGTTCCAGATGTTGACAGGTATAGATATCACAGAACACACAAGTCCTCGTAAAGAAATGAAATGGGCGAACATCCAAAGACAACTGCGGCTACAGTGTGCCGTGATGTTCTTTGGTTTTAATGATTTTTAATAAAAAAAACTTTTCTTCTTTTCACCTTCACACAGACTGTGTGGGGATGTGCAGGTATGTATTGCACAATATAATTCTAATAATATGTAGTAGTAATTTGATTGGTCAATCTGCAGTTCAAAGGATTATACGTTTACCTCAACCAAATAAAAAAGTGGCAAGTAACTTTGAAAAGCCATTTGCCACTATGGCTGCGAAGCATTATGAGAATTTAATGAGAATTTCAGCAAAAATCATATTAATCTACATAAATAATGCATTGCGATGTGTAGATAATAATTGGTGCAAGGAATAGAACACAAATATTATATATACATATTTATTTTTGTGTTACCAAATGATATGTTAAATTATATATAAAATAATATAATGACCTCTGTTATAAGTAATTTTTGTGTGAATATTGTCCATTATCCTTTTCATGTCTGAAATGACTGTAGCCCTGTATAGAAGTCAGTGATGGGTAAGAGGTGTCCAGCTGTGCAGATACACAGGTTTACAGGTTTTTTGCATCTTGCCTTTTGCAATTGGACATTGAGATTGTGGAATATACAAATGTCCCTTCCAAAAACATTATAAAAACATCTCTGTAATGACTGAAAGAGGCAACAATGTTGAGACATAGGGTTGAACTTTAAAACCTATCAACTCTAATGATGAATAGGGTTAAACATCTGTATAATATCAAGCACATGTGAGAATATGGCGCTGTTCATACAGTTTTCTGACAATTATTACTTAATGTTTTCAAGCACCATTCACAAGTCAGAATCTCGTAATTATGGTAATTAAACATGGTGTGAACACTCTTGTATTCACAGAGTTTTAAGGTGAATATCGTAGTTCGCCTGAAGAAAGTTTGTCTCCAAAAAGTGTTTTCAACATTCTCAGTACAATGTAAAACACAGTGTTTTCAACATTTAAAAAAACTGTGCATGTGATGTTTCAAACTGAGCCCTTTAAGCACTTTCAAACTCTCTCCGGGTAGATTTCCCTTTCACAGAAACTCACACCTTTAACCTCAACAGACTTCTCACTTCCCTATGTAGACACAAAGTATATCTGATGACAGACAGAGTAACCACAGCGTTTGTCAGTCACAGAAGAAGGAGCATGAACAGAATGTCAGGAGCTGTGGATTTACACAAAGCTCACTGGCTGTTTGTTAAGAAATCTAGAACGTTTTTAAATTCTGTTTAATTCTATGTTTAAAATTCTGGGTAATGACATGTCTTACATTGATTAAGTTATTTATTAGTTATCCAAAAACATATTTTAGATATAGTCAATATTGAAATATGAAAAGATTTTCAGCTGAAATTGAAATGGGGTAGATACAAGAGATACAACAATTATTAAAGAGACAACCCTTCCATTTCTCTTTCAGATAAAAAATCATCAAAGGATCAATACATCGAGTTCAATACTTAGAACAGTTTCTGCATAAAGCATTTGTGTTGCTTTCCAGATGGGATTTAACGAATTAAAATATTAATGTCAATTTCATATCACAATGACTAAATTGAGCAGCATCAAGTAATAAAAGTCACGAACTGCAACCAACAGCCTGGTCCCCCACTCACACTTACCTTTCAAAATAATACGGTTATTGACACAGGACAAAAATGTTTTTGGAGAAGGAGGAGATGACATTTTCATGAAGTATGTTCTATAAAGCAGTTTGTCCTATGTAGAAACATGGGGGGTGAATTTCATTCCTATGTAGAGCAAAATAGCTTAGAGATAGTTATGTAAATGACATAGAATTTTTTTCAATACTCTTTATCATCACGCAATGAACTTATAAAGGTGACATATTATACAAAACCTATTTTTTTGTATATTATTTCATTCACAAGCTGTATTTGCAGGTAATAGCCGTACATTATAAGATCAATCATTTAGGGCATTGTCCAATTATATTTATAGGTGACTTATGAACACAAGTAAAGTAAGACTATTTGATTTATCAGAAATACTGGTAAAAATATTAGGAATTAGAAATAAAACGTACTGCTCTATTCCCTCATGGTCAGCTTTGGAGATGTTGAATGCATTTTAGAGAGAATAAACATTCAGGCACCCGGGGTGTAAACCTGGATGATCGATCACATGTAGAGGGCTCTTCTGTATATTCTACACACCCGTTAAATATAAGATAATGTCGGTGCCACGCTATCAGACACAAGCATGTTTGTAAATTAGTGAGTGCAATAGCGGCATAGTGGATAACGTCTATAGGCCTATATGATAAAACCCAACTTGGTGCTTTTAGTTTTGTGAACTGTTAATATTTTAAAGACTTGTATGATGTCACAGGATGCGTTTTAAGCCAGACGTAGGGCGAGGAATTGAGCTCGATACTTTTTCGGAACAAAATCTTGATAACGAAGGGTTTAATCTTGTCAACTTCAGTGAAACAGTAAACACACATCACACTTGACGTGCCCAAATCAAATACTGTCAAATCAAATACGATGAAGGATTTGACAGTGCACAGGGTTTGACTGGGGTTCAGACGGCTAGACAAACATACAGAAACCGCACGAAAGTGAAACTAACCTCGAACGATTTAATGTTTTGCACCGCTAACTAATGTGTACTGATGCAAGACGTGAAAGGGAATAGGACAAGAATCTAGCGCAGCCCTTCTCTAAATACAGAAATGAAACATGCTTGCATTACTGAAGAAATGTTTTTGTGTGATGTGTTTTTGAGAGATCTATTCACTGCATTGAGTCTTCCTACTCAAAGAAGAGTAAAACAGTATTCTACCGCAGCTTTATGCTTTAAAGAGAGATGAGCCAATAGTGCTTGAATACGCACAGTGATGGAGCATTCTTATTGGTTAAATACATTAAAAGAATACATCATTTCCTGAGTCAATTGAGTCCAATTAGATTGATGATCTGTTGCTGTCATTCAGGGTCTTGATCTGCAAGCGAGCAGCCAAACTTCAAGACACATCTTATTGTTTGTTGAAATATCATATATATATATATCTTTATAGTAATTCAACGTTAAAGAATAATCAAACGTGACATGTTACAGCTTTTTAAACAAGTCAGAATATGTCTATGGGCTACTTAAATCCTGTTTAGGAAGTTCTTCGCGCAAAATCCCTCCCAAACAAAGAGATCTCATTAGGTCTTTCTTTGTCAGTTGCAATCCCTCTCCAAATGAATCCTTTAAGGATCTGTTGTTGGCCATGCCCATACACCCTATCTCACATTTACTAAACTGAAAATGACCATAAACGAAATCCAACCTACGTGTTTATCCCCGAAGAGACCCAGAGGATTAAAAGCCATGTCCACAAACACCACGATTGCAGCAAGAGGTTTCTAAAATGTTAGTCAACTATATAAATAAACTTTTTTCACTCATCACCATCTGTCCTTAGTTCCACTTATCTTCCACTTATCCACTTATTAGACCAATATTTTGAATTTGATGTTCCCATATTGATGGTTATTTCTGTCATTTGGTAATTTGTCCAGCTTTTACCGTACCCCAACAATAATAGAAGTCAAAAGAATAAGGGTTTATTCATTTCTTATAAAATAAAATGTATTAAAAAATCAGACTAACAAATAAAAATGACCTAATTAGACATGAATTACTGCATTACAGAGGGTTTAAAACAGCAATAGTGACATTTATTCATCCGAGCGTGTAAAGTTGATATTAAATGGGATTGCAGGTCATGATGGAAGGTCACCTGGACATTGTTCTTTAAAGCCTTTCAATCTAATCTAAGACTCCTTCTATGTAGTGCGGAGTACAGCGAATGAGCTTTTGGATAGCTCTTCTCAAGTAGTTTTAAGGATTTCTTGAACACTCATGAGGATGTGAGCTGTCAGTGGAGCTTCTCCCCACATGATATTATTTGGAAATAAGGGGTGCAAGGTTAACCTTTCCCCTCTTGTGCTCGCGAAGGAAACACGAGCTCGAATGTCTTAGGTAGATCACCGCAGGTTCCTGACCTCATGTGAGAACTGCAATTCGCCGAGGTTTGCTTGCCTTCGGTTATCTCTTTCTTTACATTTGTTGTGTTTGGATAAGAACAGCACTAAATATTTGAACATGTTCTCAAAGAATGCATCTCTTATTCGGCTTAAAGTGCACTGTAAAAGTATTACCCAATGTGATTTTATCTGTTTACTACGCCGTTTAAGGTCTGTTAATTAAAAACTGAGTGTCATGTCTTTTATGGAAATGTTGGTTTTGTGTTTATCTCCGTCTCATCATCACATTCTTCCTCTTCGCAGGAAGAACAGTGAGAAAATGCCTGGAGTATGTATGCATCAAAATAACTCATCGGGTTGAGGTGTTATCGCTTAATTACTTTCACTGGACTGTGTCCAATTAGCCATGTGACAGTGAGTGCAAAAAAGAGTGTGTGCCCGACGCTGGCTGTGAGTCAGCATTGGATGTTTCCAGCCCACTGATCACGCGCACGTGACGTCTCACCAGCCCTTACTGGGGAATAGTGCACTTATTAGCCCTTAATGAGTGTAATTGAAGTGTTATCTGAAGATGCTGAGGATGTCACCGCTCATCAGCATCTTCCAGATCTCCAGAGAACACCTCACCACAAAGATAAAAAAACATGAGAGTGTGGTTCATTTACACTTCGCTCTCTTATTTCATCGTTTTTATGTCTTCTGGTTCTCTTTAATTCGGTTGCACTGTATGGAACCAGTGGTTGGGGCTTCAAAATGATTATTCTGTGGAGGTGGTGTTCATTGATTCATTGGGCCTGGTGTCAGTAGCAGAGACATTTTCACTTCTGACACTCATGTGTTTGAACGCAATCACCGCTTTCTATAACAAAATTAAAGGTTATAATTTATAAAATAATTCACCGCATATTTAACAGCATTTTTATTGGCTAGTGAGATTTGGATTGGATTTGGATTAAGACGTTGCTGTCAGGGATTTTCTTAGTATAGAAGGTATGCACATGATGGCACCAAAAGTGGCAAAAAGACAGGGGGCAGCATGAGTGTAGAGCATAAAATACGTCTGAAATTGTAGAAATCTGTTTTGCTTTTGCCGGCCTTTTCTTTGTGTGTCCAACTTCTCTGTCGTCTAAATAGGATACATGTATGTCGAGGTGTTTGATGATAATTGTTCACATCTTCCATTATTACAACCAATCAGTTTACTGAATAAATTGCCACTCAAGGGAGCCATGTTCCAACAGGTTCACAGAAAAATTACACTTATGCATAACCGCTATCACGTTTAAAAAAATGTTTTTCTCATTTCTTATGTTTGTTCCCATTGTAAAAGTTTGCGTTCATTACTTGACTACATGACTACTTCAGTTATTCTTCTAGGTTTTGACCTCAGCCTTGTAATTTTTTTCTACAAGCTTTGTGGTTTAGGGTTTTTCAAAGCCTCTTTTAATCCTCTACTCAAAGCTGAGCTTCAGTTTACACCTCAAACTATTCAACGTGCATTGTTTAAAATGTTAATATGTTTAAATAAGGCCAACAATTTGGATCTTCCAATCGGACATCACTTTTGGCCAATGCTGCATAGAGTAATTTGACCACAGTTTAATATCAAGAATGAAAACCAAAACATTCTTTCACAAATGTTCAGGTTTGGCACCCAGCTTGTGAAAGCCTCAAAAGCATATTTGGAAAGAGCAGGAGCCAGGGTTTTTGTTTAGAGAGCCCACGGGGGGTGTTGGTTTGTGTCCCCCTGGAGCTCTCAGTAACTGAGGCAGTGATGGCTGAAAATCAGTGGCATCGCTCTGTCTGGCCAGGTGGCTCCAGCAGGCTCCAGCATTCTCTGTGTGTCTGTGTCTGTGTGTGTGTGTGTGTGTGTGTGTGTGTGTGTGTGTGTGTGTGTGTGTGTGTGTGTGTGTGTGTGTGTGTGTGTGTGTGTGTGTGTGTGTGTGTGTGTGTGTGTGCGTGCATGCACATATGTTTGTCTGCCTGGCTTTTTTAGACTCTGTGGGGGACTTGAAGTCTGCCCATGTAGAGCCCCCACTATGGCACAGTAGTCCTTAACCCGGCTGCAACTCTAACTGTCCTGTAAACAGAGGTCGTGTGAGGTCATTCAGAAGAAGACCGCAGTGACTTCTAAGTTGAGAGTCTTAGAAGAAGCCCTGATGATTTCACTGAAGGCCAGGAGAGACCCTGCTGGGACAACGGAACATGGCCAAGATGCATTGCATGGTGCAGTGTATTAGGGGAAGGCATGAATGGATTCTGCATCTAGACAAAGAAATCTCAGTATAATGTTTTAAGTGTGCAAAACTGTTGATAGTTTGCACAAACCTTTGTCATTTAAAACCTGTGTTTCTTTTTTTGCAGACCACAAAGAAGATATTTAGAAAAAAGTTACCTATTGGTTTTGTGTTCAAACAATAAAAGTCAATATTTTTCAAAATATCTACTTTTGTGTTCTGCGGATGAAAGAAAGACATACACGTTTAAATTGCAAAGCGGATGAGTGAACAATGACGCGTGTTTTGGGGAGAGTATCCCTTTGATATTTATGATAAAGAATTTTGGAAAGGTTGTGGGTTTGCATCCCAGGGGACACACATATTGCTAGAAAATAAATTATACCTTTCTGCTCTGTAAGTCGCTTTGGAATTAAAACGAAATTAAAAACAAATTGAAATGTCTGCAGTTGATTCCTGTTTGGTAAATAATTTATCTTATTCATTATGCTTTCAGCTCGTAAATGCAGTGCACTACCGGTTAACGTTCAGCATATTTGAATACAATTTTACCCTAAAACCATTTTAGAAAATGGCAGAAGTCTGGGTTATGTGTTTCTTGTGCTTTAAAGATGTAAGTGGTTATATTAAATCAACCCTGTGTCTCTGATTCAAGACAGTAATTGGAAAATGCCATTTCAAGCTTTTCCTTTATATCTCTCTCTTTGTTTGTGTATAAGAGAAACTGTGTGTGTGTGTGTGTGTGTGTGTGTGTGCGTGCGTGCGTGCGTGCGTGCGTGCGTGCGTGCGTGTGTGTGTATCAGTCTGACGTTTCCAACATTCAGCCCACAAGAAAATGACATCAAGCTCACAGATGCGCTATATTGTCTCTGTGTCGTCCTCCCCTATAAAGCCGACAAACCCGCGGGGAAATTTATTGGCTGTCAAAACGCTATCTAATATATGTATTCATTTATTTGTGTGTTTTATTATTTAACTCACACCCCACAGGCCTCTTTCAGATACTCTACAGTTTGTTTTTCTTGAAATAGCTTTTTTATGGATGCAGGATAGGAAGCTTCTAAAGAGGTGGTGATAAAACTGTTTATTGATTCTGGTGAGGAATTTGGCAGTGCTTATAAACTCGGTGGATAATCTTCAGTGTTGTATTCTCTTATTTTGACTTGTGATGCTTTTGCTCAAGCTTATTGTCCGGTCACGTCATATCAGTAGCCGCTACTTGAAGTCAGAGGTTAATTCAGGGCCATGGGAATGAAAATATACACAAGCTCGGATTTCACTGGCCATTTCCTTTCAGCTCTGCATGACTGTCAGTGGTTGAACTTGAGGATGTGTCCGGAAGAGGGTTTTTTGAATGTGCATTACAGAATTATGTTGAACACAAAGAAAGATATTTGAAAGAATGTTAGCCACTGAGTTTACTCGGGCACCATTGACCAAAAGAGTACAAATATTATTATATTATATTGATTGGTTAAAAACAAAAGAACATATTTTGACAAATGTGTCATTTAAATATTTTCTACTGTGGTAGTCAATGATACTCCAGAAATATCAGTTGCTAACATTCTTCTAAATATCATTATTTGTGTTTAACAAAAAGGATAACGATTTTTAACTGCTCGAGGTTGAGAAATGTATGACTTTTATGAAATCTGTATTTATTTCTTTTCTTTTTTTTAAAGGATATTTAGAAGAAAGTTAGCAGCCAAAACACTGGAAGTCAAAGGTGCCACAGACCTGTTTGTTTTCTAAATTCTTTCAAATACTTTCTGTTGTGTTTAGCCAAATAAGAAAATATACAGTCATTTTATTTACATGTGTGTGACTGGCACATAAAACTAATGGCAAACTTACAATGAAGGAGCAGGCTAGTGCCTGGCTATAGCATTGGGCTTTTGCAAGTCCACTGTAGACTTCAGGAAATCTAAAAACTCATTCTTTTTAGCTATTGAAAGTGGACACATTGCAGGCTTGAATAAAACTCAAATATTCCATGAAAGCACGGCAACAAAGCAGCATCCACCGCTCACGGCCCGAATAACCTTATATGCTCCCATTCAAAGCGGCTCTTGAGATGCAATAAAGGAGTAGTGCATTTTGAAATTTACATATGACCTTTGAATATACGATAACTCTAAAATTCACAAATTGTATCTCTGTCTGAAAGGCCTTAGGCAGTGAGCTCAGGTGTAAAAGGTATCTGAATGCAGACAGGACCATCTGAGGATGCAGCTCTTAATTTGGAAATGTATCTTCTTTCATGACGTCGTTACGCTGCTAAATAGTTCTACACAAACAGTAAGGAACATTTATGTGAGATGCAAAGATAGTTATGTCAGTACAAATGCTGTTTTTCTTGTCATGGTAAGGGTCAACCTATGTACGCTGGTGGGACATGTTGAGATCTCCTTGAATGGAGCAAAGACATAACTCTGGTTTACCTGCTTAATATGTGCTATAAATTTATCTTTTTAAAGTCACTTTAGATACATTTTTAAATATAAATATGTTTTAAGGTTTTTCAAAGTAAAGCCATATTTGGTGCTATAAAAGAACCATATTTGGTGCCACAAAGATCCATTGAGTCAAAGATTCTTTAAAGAACCATCTCTTTCTTATCTTTTTATACTTAAACCTTTGTGAGAGGTTCTTCAGATGTTAAAGGGTATTTACGCATACCTTTAGACAAAAAAGATCCTTCTATGGCATCGTGAAGCACCTTTATTTTTAAGAGTGTACATGCTGGCATGCGCCTCTCAAGAGCCCCATCCCCAGAGAATCGTCTATCTTCATCAATTGGATCTTGTTTCAGTAAGACTCAACTTTCTTCGCTAACGCTGCCATATTGAGTGTATAATTCCTCCACATTCATTCCGATAGCTTTGGTGCATCGTTCTAATAAATATCTTTGGTTGAGATCCTATGACCAAGTGCTACAAAATGGTTCTTCACCCTAGTGATGTAAAAGAACCATGTTTGAAGGTTCTTAAAAGATCGCCATGGCATTGTGAAATACACATTTTTTACAAGTGAAGTATTGAACAACTCTTCATGATCTGAAGACAAGTAAATCCTTTCTTGGATGTTCATCCCAATGTACTTCTATGTGTTTTCCGAACATAATCCAGAAGTATCCCCACACATATGTTTGCCATTAGTGACTTGAAAGGAAATAAAAATAGACATCATGAGTGGTTTGTATGTTACTGTCTTTGAAAGTTCCGGATCTGAGTGATAGATCATTGTGGATCGAAACAGTCGTTGGGTTTTAAAAGTCATCCCAATGTCATGATTCATAAATAACGTTTGTTTCATTCATCGGCTCTTTCGTTTTGTGTATGTGTAGCAACAAAAGTTACACGCCAGTCCATAAATCTGGAGATTTGAGAGATACAGCGAAGGAAAGAACATCAGTAAATAACTGTTTCAGTGTGTTCCTTACAAGTTATGAATACTTTCATAGCTGTTTTTTTCTGAGCTTGGCAGACATTGTCAGTGTCGCTGTATGGAAAAGGGCTCACCGAAGACTTTTCACAGGCTGGCATTGACATGAGGGGTGAGAACGTGAAAATAGATTTATAGTTTTTCAGTGCACTACTCCTTTAATGAGTCGGCTCTGAGGCTATACAGGGCTCTCTTTCTGTCTTCACCTGCCAGGCAATGAAATCTTATTAAAAGTTGACCCGCAGACCTCAGATGAGTTGCCATGAAATGGCAGTCGGGGTGACTGTGCAGATTTTCTATACGAGATCTGAAGAAAGTTTGTGCTTTGCTCCTCTTCGGTACGTCTGCTGAGAACAGAGCAATTCATCCTGCGATGTATGATGAAGTAGAAAATCATCTTTAAGCTCGGTTTCTGCCGTTTTATTTCCTTTGGGGTGACAGTTCACTTATTTGCATGCAATACATCAAGTTAAAGTAAACCTGTAAATATAACAGTACGTACAAATCTCACCGGAGAACAAGAGCAGTATTTGTGTCATAGGGATGAAGTATAAGAGTGCCACCGAATGGTCTGAAAAGCACATCACAGGCCGGTGCATGTCACATAAATATAATGTATATTATAAATTATAAAGTAAAGCCCTGTGATTATTTGTCATCTATGACATACATATTTTTGAGCCGTTGTATATATACATGTTTGTTTCGGCATAGCTAAAAAATATTTATGCTTATAAAGTTTCTAGAGTTTTAAATGACAAACATTTCTTTCTGTTTTTTAGGAGGGAAAGAAGAAATTTGACAAGGAGACGGAGAAGTATTATTCAACACTGGAAAAACATCTCAACCTGTCGTCCAGAAAAAAAGAAACGGCTCTCCAAGAGGTGAATCACAAAGCAAACACTAGATTTATAAAACTTGATTTACCTTTTGTTAAAAAGACATTTCCTGGATGGAGCAAAATGAGAAGGTTTAAACTATGAATGTTTGTTAAGTTATGACTTTAAACCATTGTTCTGTGTAAAAGTAATGTCGCATCAGATGTTTATTAGAGAATACCAGCAACACTTGTGCTTGTAAGGGGTAAACTTAAAGCTTAACTAAGTCATATTTCTATCTTGCCAACGCACTTCGGCACACCGGCCTTTATCATGGCTAAATGATAACAGGTGTCTGTGGGTTACTGTAAATGCAAACTAAAGCAAAAGAAATTCAAACACTCAACTAAATATTAACAAATATTTCACTTACAGTTAAAGGAAAATGAAAAAGAAAAAAACAAACATTTACATTCTAATTGATTTTTAATATATACATTATTTGCATACAAAGAGTCAGGCATCAATGAAAGTTTATTATTTAAAAAAATCTTTAACATCAATGCTTCATTTGTTCCAGTTGAAATGTCTTTTCTCAGCTAAGATCAATTTCACTTCGAGTTTTATTCAGTTGTTGTTGGAGTTATTCATTACCAAAGAACAAGAAGGAAGGCAGGATGATTACATTCTTCAACCGTGCTTACTGGTTTTGTTACACTGTAATAAAGTCTATTAATAGTTAAATATACAAAGACAGACCATAAGAATTCATCCTAACAATATCATTATTTTATACTGCATTACAAGGTAATGGATGGAATCTCAAATGGCCTGCACAAAATAAATTAATATTAATTTAATTGCAATGAAAATAAATAAAGGACCAGTACGATAAAATATCACAATAATTGTATGTTCCATTTGAAAATGTCTGTGTTTTGAGGCTTTGGTTTGTGTTTTTGATTTGACTCTTTCCTGCTTTTCAAAGATGTCAAGCGCATTTGGCTCCTCACAATTTCCTACACTGATAATCGTCCAACAGCGGAGCCAAAAATTCTCAGATGTAACCATTAACCAAATCCCAAACACGTCCAAATGAGCGTGTGATCCTGGCAGTCATCGTCTCCGTCTGTCTCCAGGGTAACGACACTATTTCTTCACTTTGCAGGCTGACTCTCAGATTGATAAGGACAGACAACTCTTCTTTGATGCATCGCTAGAATATGTCTTCAAAATCCAGGAAGTCCAAGAGAAGAAGAAATTTGAATTTGTGGAGCCGGTAAGTTAACCGCATGTTAAACTTCTATGGACTATGACACTCTTCAAACATGCACATACAGAAATATTGATCATATGCGTGTTCTTTATGTTGTATCATATAAGATGATGCGAAAGAATCTGGTCTGTAATGGTTTTGTTGCCAACAGCAAGTTTTTGAGCAGTGATGTCATAATAGTACTGTTCTGTGATGCCAGCTTACTTCAAGTTCAGCTGTCTTGTTCATCTCTGTCATCAGTTACCAACACCTTAAATTTGAACATGAGTTTCTCTCCTGAGGTTACAAAGAACATAATCTGAACAATGATATTTTCGTTCAGATATTTTCATATTTCCATGGACTCCAGCAGATGTTCAGCAGCCAGAGCTCCATCAATTGAGCTTAACATCGCATATGAATACAACAGACATAACTTACATGACTCGTTCCTGCATTAGGCATATTTATACGCGTAACCGAGGGTTTATGTGAGCCAGAGAATGTGCTGTGTAGATTTAGAGGGGTTTTAAAGTGTTTATCACCTGGCATGAGGTAAACAAAGCACTTAATTTTCCAGAAGAAAAGTTTCCAAGTTTTAAAAAGACATGAGAGAACTCTGAGTACTGTGAAGGAAGCAGAGAAATACGAAATAAAAAACTATAACGCATAAGCAAACATTTTTTGCATCATAATACTAGTGTAACACATTGTTAGTATTTTGATAAATAAGCTATGCTGTTACAACAACATCTGTGACATTCTGTTAATAAATAACGTCAGAGATGGGATTTTTTTGTGCGCCAATCCTGGAAACCTGTTGGCGTTTCATCAACTTGGGTTCCATTACAATGATTAAAATAACAAAAAATAAAATATAAAAAATGTTATATCCTATAACATCAAACACTAGCGGCAAAGCTGCACTTTCTTTTTTATTTATGACAAACTCAAACATGGAAAAATAAAAAAAAATATTCAATAATAAAAACTTTTCATGCTTGTTTATTTTAATTAAACTTCGGGAAGTTTTAAGGCTATATTTTTAATGCAAATTTTAAAAACGACTACCTCCGTTATCTGGTACATCATTGTAGACAATAATAGTGATGCCATTTCACCTGGCGGTTGAGAACTCGGTCTTGCATGATCACCCCTTATTGTGCAATGCCTGTTTGCGCTAAAGGAATATGAAGAACTGTGTTTTATCTGCTATGTTGTGTAACATCAGTGTGACTTTTTATTTGGGTTACAGCTTTTGGCCTTTCTCCAGGGACTGTTTACATTCTACCATGAAGGTTATGAGCTGGCCCATGAATTTGAGCCTTACAAACAACAGCTCCAGTTCAACCTGCAGAATGTAAGTGCACGTCTCCCTCCAGTCCAACATTTTCACCTTTTCACTTAGCCACCTCTTTGACCAGAAACGCGTAAAAGCGCCGAAAATTCTTGCGGAGGCGCACAATGTACAGAAAGTTGCCTTATTCACATATAATAAAGGTCAAACCTTAACGGGAATAAGTTGAAGCTGGTGTCTTTGCTCTATCGTCCTCAGTGTGTCTTTAGTGTTGCTCTGTTATAAAATGTTTCCTGCTGCTCGTGTATGGGCTCAGTGACCTTTGACCCCACCACAGTAAGCTCAGGGCTTTTGTGGGCTTGCGGGTCTCAGTCTGATCAGAAGTGGGCGGCACATTCAGGTCTTTGCTGAAGCTCTGCCGCATGTCTTCTCGGAGTAAATAATGCTTCGAGAGAGTAAGACATCAGCTCTAACTGTTATACGTTATGGACGCGTTGATCACTGAGATGTCTTTGTACTGGACAGGCAACTTTAATATTGTAGGAGTGTCTCTATTTGAGATATCGGCCTGTCAGTTATCTAGAGAGAGACGGAAGAATATGAACACATTTATTTAGTTTAGTTCAGCAGCCTGGGACAGGCAGAGACTTCAATGTGCTTGGTATTTACGGTTGATATTTGACATAAATCTGGAAATATGAAAGAGATGTTGTTTGGAAAGTAAAATATAGTTTGTCGAACCAAGTTTGTTTTAAACACGTTTTGTTGTTCTATCATGGTTTTTAAGTTTAAGTCAAAAGTCTATAAACATTTTAAATCAATAAAAATCATATTTAGGAAATAGAAGCTTTCAAAATGTACAGTCTTGCACTTTTGCCCATACAGCTTAGTGATGTTTATGACATCATTATTACATCAACGATTCTTATCAGATTCCAAGCTGAGAGGTCTTCGAAATGGCTAATCGAAATGGGGAGAGACCATCAGAAATGTGGTTTTCGTTGGTCACCGATTAGTTACGTAAAACCACGGTCTGTGTTTCTCCTTACGGCAGAAACAGGATAAAAGAGGACAATTCCGTGAATATGTCAACCTTACAAAAAATGAATTTTTACAAAAGATTTATCAATACTTGGTTTAAGTCCCTCTCTAGTGTTTATCTTGAGTACCTGTAGTGTAGAATCAAATTGTTTATATCTCCATAAAATCTTTGGTATACTCACATTACCTAAGACAGATAGAGAAGAAAGAACTGTTGTATAATTAAAAAAATAATGTTCTGTTGATATATCACAACATATTGATTAATATACTATACATGTAGAATAACTATCGATATCAACATATAAAAACCTAATATTAAACATATTGGATTTTGTTTTTCAGTACATTCCCACACATTTTCCCGTACCACAACATTATAGGGTGCTCAACAGAGATTTCATCTATGTTCTAAGCTTTTGCCTTGCAGGACCGCATTTGTTTGTGCTCTTTCAGAATGTGGGTTGTATCCTATGGTGCTTATGATTCATGTGCATATGTCTGTTTATTTCTGGGATGAAGACAAGGAACAACTTTTTGAGCACCAAGCAAGAAGTCGAGAAGCTGATGAACAGAGTCCGGTCAGCGGATCAAGACCAGAAGCCCCCGGGCCAGTGGACTATGGAGGGTTTCCTCTATGTCCAGGAGAAACGTGAGTGCTCCAGAGAGTAAACACGTGGACACATGGCCTGTGGCCTTCACGTCCACACACTTGATAAGAACAAGACCCAGGGTTATGTAATATGTCGATCATGTGATGTTTTTTCTTCTTGCCCTTTTCGTTTTCCAGTTTCCTCTTTTGAGGAAATGCCGATCTAAAATTGCTATTGACATGTAAACAAGATTAGACTTGGTAATGATAACTTCACATGCCATAGTGAAGAGTTTGATTTGTAGAAGGATGACCATTGCCCTCTGGTGGAGAAATGCATATTTTAGTGTATACTATATTATATATATTTTAAGGTGAAAATGTTATATATGTAATTCATCTAATAATAATTACACTGTATAACAATATGTTTTGTTCTGCAGGACCTTTGGGTTGCACATGGATACGTCATTACTGTACCTATGACAAGAGCCTTCAAACCTTCAGTATGTGCAACACAGAGACGAAAGCCACCAACAAACAGGTACAAAACTGATCATATGACTAATGTAGGTTCTGTTTACGGTCATCTCACTCTCTGTCTCGTCCCTTCTCAGAATGGAGTCACACCAAGTTCCTCAGAGACGTTCAAACTGAAGTCATGCATTAGGAGGAAGACAGATTCCATTGATAAACGCTTCTGTTTTGATATTGAGGTGGTTGAAAGGTGGGTGGTTCCTTGAAAGCTCAGTACATATTTCTTACAAAAACAAACTGCTGATCCAAAAATTACAGTTACATTGTTATTGACCTTCATGTAAGAACATATGACTTTCTTTTTTTGTCTATTACATTTCCTCTCCCCCCACAAAATGGAAATGTTGTCATTATTTACTCCTGTCGTTTTCAACCTGTATCTCAACCTTTCTTCTGCCGAACACAAACAAACATATTTTGAAAAATGTTGGTTAAAGCAAACTCTTCCCATGGCCTTAGCGTTGATTTTGTGTACAAACAATAGAAGTCAATTAGGACCAAAGGATTCACACCTACTTCAAAATATCTTCTTTTGTGTTCTGTTGAATTAAGTAAGTTTTACCCGTTTGATTTGACAAGAATTTTCATTTTGTGTTGTTCCATCACTTTAAGATATAATTCATAGGTTTATAATCACATAAGAAGAAATACATGTTAAACAAATTGTGTTTTTTGTGAACTGTTTATGTAAATCCTGTTTAAATTTCCTGTTTTATTTAGTTTTCCGCATGGTTCTTATGTTTGTTTGAACTCTAACAAACAATTTAACAATTATAACCTTCTCTTGTAGAGTAAGGTGGCGAATATGTATTCATTTGTTTAACAACCACATACGCACTTGTTTGATGACACACTTTCACATTTTACTAACAATCCACCAATCAGATCTGTATGTTGGTAAGTAGTATACGTGCCTTCTATTGTGTTCGTGTACTTTGCCACCAAGTGTAAGGTTGTCTTGTTTTATTTTCTGATTGTTTTATCTTGTATGTACCTTGTATTTCCCCTGCCCCTTCTCTGTTTATTTATATAGAAATGCCACCTATCGTGGAACTCTTTTCAGACCACTGCAATTTTTCTGTAAAGTCCGGTATGTGACCAGCCCAGTGCCCTAAACCAAATGCATGTTAAAGCTCATAGGTGCCGCTTGTGATCTCATGCATTTGATATCCCGCTCTGATCCAATTTCTCACCCAATCACTTTAAAAGGATTGCATGTTGAAACCCCACACACCTCCTGCACCCATAATGATGCAAACCCCATGTGATTTGATTGAACGGGCCGTGTGGTTTTACACTTTTACCATCACATCTGATCTGACTACACAAACCTTCATGTGAAATCTTGAAAAATAGATGGAGAAAAAATTAATAATGTTTTCTTACCTCTGCAATAAACCAAAGAATAATTGGCTGTCTAGGTCTACCTACATAAAATGCTATTCCAATAGGCCAGCAGCAATATGTTTCTTATCTTTTAAGCAGTTTCTTTAAACATACTGTACGAGTATGATCTATAGTAAACTAATGCAATTGTTAAACCAGGCTTTTGCTTTTATTTCACTCTAAATCTTCCACAAAACCCCACTAATTGTCCAAAACAGAAATTGTACACTTATTCCATCACCTCTTAAGCTACACCGCTGGGTGCTCGCTCTAACAAGCAGAATTAATACTGTCAAGTGATTATAGCTCATACGTTCATGCTGAGACATTATTGACAGATGTTATACAGGCAGGAAAATACAGTACGACAGGTCTAGGAGCTTACCTTACAGTTACAGCCAAACCAAGTGTGAAACTCAGCGCTCCGATATGAAATCATTTTATATTCCTGTTCATTTTATACTCTATGGACTTATGTTAACTCCAGGGCAGTTTGAGTTTGAAATATACATGTTGGGTGACAATGAAAAAAGTCTGGAAATAAAAAGTGATTAAAATTATATAAGTTTACATTTTATTAAGATAATTCAGAGTTTTTCTCTTTAGTTATAATATATACAGTGCACTATACAGACAATATTCTGTGCTAAGTATTCAACCTCTTAATTTTTTGCTGCTCGTTATGAAACAACTTTAATTGTTGTAATTAATCTACAATGCAAATGCCATTAATAAAAGAACAGAGAACACATTTGTGACAACTTGGAAATATAAAAATAAATTAAATAAATAAAATTATGACATTGCAAGTATTCAACCCTCTTAACTTATTATTGGGTTAAAGCACATTCACAGCC
This sequence comes from Triplophysa yarkandensis, assembly GCA_033220385.1. Classification (NCBI taxonomy): domain Eukaryota; kingdom Metazoa; phylum Chordata; class Actinopteri; order Cypriniformes; family Nemacheilidae; genus Triplophysa; species Triplophysa yarkandensis. Next base: position 14,125,962 of record CM065669.1, on the reverse strand, counting down.
TCAAGTCTCTTGGGGAAAAGAATTTTTGGCTAATCTTCTCAGATTCTCTCAAGCTCTGCCAGGTTTGGATAAGGGCCATCAGTAGAGAGACCTTTTCAGGTTTCTACAGATATGTTGAGTTGGGTTCAAGCCCAAACACTGTCTCGAACATATGATGCACCTCGACATTCATGTGCCTGTGACATTTAGTCATTCTTTCCTTGTTTTAGCTGTGTGCTGGACCATTGTTCTGTTGGAGAACAAACCACATCTAGACAAATGCTCTAGACTTTTCATTAATGGTTATTCTGCATTTTGTGTCGTGCAGCCTTTCTTCCTCCAGTCCAAGGTTATTTTAGTTTGGCATTTTTTTAAAAAGTCTTCATTATTCGTTTATCATTTTATTTAACATTTTTAAATGTGCTAAATATATTAGTTTAGTTTTCGATGGTTTCATAAATGATTTGGTTAGATTTCAGATTAGTTCCTATTTTGTGAAAACATTTATTTTTCATTTAATTAATTCAGTATTAACAGATGTATAGTAAATCAGGGTGACTGCTTGGTAGTAAACATTTGAAGTCATCTTGAGCAACACAAGCTGCTGTAAAGTGGAAGTAAGTAATGAACAGTGTGTGCATTGTGTTTGTGTGTCTGTAGTTTGTTCGATACCAAAATACCAGAACCCATCATTCATTAGTTAACTCATTATTTAGTATTTTGGGTGTCAACATAAGCTTCAGTCATTCGTCATCTACTCATTAAACAGCATGCTGGTGTAAACTTAACAGCCACGCATGGGATGAACACTTACTTTTAATTTATTTATTTTGTTAAAACTTTATTTGAAAAGGTTTTACATGTTTTACATTTAAACCAAATTGAACATAAAGTAATAAACAGATAGACCGACCAATGCAATGAGACATGTTCCCTAGACACATGTTAAATGAGATATTTATATATATTTTATAATATAAGGGATGAACACTTATAAATACAAAAATTATTTATTTTGTTTATTTTTTAACAGCCGTTGCTATTTTCACTTAGTTTTAGTTTTTCAGATATTGTTCAGTTTTTATTTTATTTCAGTTGATTAACCTTGCTCTGGTCCCTGCTGCTTATAAACCGCACTTTACCTTTGAGATTGTATTGTGTAGGTCATGAGCAGTGCATGGTCTCCTCTATACATGATGCTAAAAATAAGATTTTTCAGACATGGGAATTGTTTCAGTGTTTATGTGTCTTCACTGAAAAGATGCATAAGGTCTGACGTCCAAGTGTTGCAGTGATGTTTGTCCTTCTGTAAGTTTTTCCCGTCTCTTTAATAGATCATGGAGCTCAAACAGAGCGAACATCATCGATTGCTCAGTTTGGCCAGGAGGTCAGAACAAGAGATCTGGTTGTTCCCAACTTCTTCCATTAATGATTAATGGAAGCTACATGCTTCTGTGAACCTTCAATACGGAAGATTTTTTATTGTCTTCCCCATATCTTTATCCTAATATGGCCCAGTCCCAGAGATCTTTTGGCTGTTTTTTGACCTCACGGATTTATTTTTGCTCGGGTCTGAGCCTTTCCAAATCATGCTCCATGAATGACAGGTTCAATCCTCTCAAAGATTCATTAAATCAACAGGTAAAGCAGGAATGCTTCTGAGCAAGATTAAATGTTCCAGTAGGGGATTGAATACTTATTCAATGTCATAAGTTCAGTTTTTTATTTTTGGTAAGTTTTCCAAGCTGTCACAAATCAGATGTGTGTTTGTTTTTTGTCATTACGGTATATGGAGTGTGGATTCATGCAAAAAAAATGTGAGTAGTTTTACAAACTAGGAAAATATTAAGAGGTTGGATACATTTTTCAAGGCACTGTATATATTTAGATACAAATGTACACATACATGGTTTAACCAACTTCCAAAAAGCAAAGAAATTCTTGCAAAGATGCAAACCGGTCCAAAGGATTTGCAGCAATTCAAATTCACATGCAAATGAAAATGAGACATTTTAGGGTCAAAATAATGCAAAGCCACACTACAATGACATGAGTTATTATGTGTAGATGATAATGTTGTCTGGTTTGTGCTGGATTCTTGGTAGGCATGGCATCATCACACTGCAGGCAGTGTCGGAATCCAACAGAAGACTGTGGCTGGAAGCGATGGATGGCAAAGAACCAGTAAGCCCAATCTCAATTTAGATGTCCTTTAAAACACTACCAGATCCCGGGGCTTTGATTAAATCACTGTAATATGACGGATGGTGTATGGACGTGTTTTGGACCTGAAGGAGTGGGGATTTTCTTTGGCCTACTAGTTTCTTCAATGAGTGTGCAGTTTAATAGAGTGAAGCGTGCTAGAGATCCATCCACCTAGTGTCTTTTGAAACTTTATCTTTTAAAATTATCGAAAGATTTGCCAGCTGGTCTATACAACATGCCAAACCCATCGGCTTTTGAAGAGGTATCTGAGCCATACATAGAGGACAGAATGTCATATTATGGTGACTGTCGGATAAAACATCATAGGAATCATCTTTTACTGACTTTTATTAAGGATATTAAGACTATTTAAGACAAGAATAAAACAACAAATATTTTCTATTCTTTTAGATCTACAATCTTCCTGCAATTTTAAGCAAAAAAGAAGAGAGTAAGTATTTGTGATTCTTTATATATACTTTTTTTTAGTAAGAGAGAGTTGTTGAAGGTTAAGGTCTGACCTCTACATACTCTTGACAGATTAACTGTGTTTAACACGTACTCATTCACATAATGTGTTCCTATTCCCTTTATCAGTTTCTGCTCTCTTATTTCTTCCCACAAGGTCAATAGTAATACTGTACATTGAGCAAGGGTAAGCTGTGTCCTCCTGAAAGTAAACCATCTGTTAAACATGCTCTTTGTCTTTACTTGTGTTTCCTAGCATGCTTAAATGAAGCTGGCTTTAATTTTGTGAAGAAGTGCATACAGCTGGTGGAGATGAGAGGTGAGTTGCGTACTATTACTGAGCAAAGGGTTGAATCTATTTAACATCATCGTAACATATGAGTTCAAACAGAAAGCACATGGGTTTTGTGTTGACGTGTTTTGTTGTGGCATGGTTTATTTTCTCACCAGGGCTCAGCACCATGGGTTTGTACAGAGTTGGCGGAATAAACTCAAAAGTTCAGAAGCTCATGACCACTGTCTTCTGTAAGTCATCATACTGATTCGATATGACCACCAAATCAATGATCTGGTCGATGTGACATTTGGTAGATGCTTTTAGGAAAAATAAACAATGGTTTGCCATTTGAAAATGCACATAGTCAAACATATTTTAATTATTATTATAATAGGGATTATTTTAAGTCGCAGTTGTAGACGTTCTTTATGAGCTTTGTGTTGGACGTAAAAGCACAGGAACACTGTAAGAACTCTCTGGTCGCAAATGAATTTCATATCAACGCATTTTTCCCTCTCAGACATAGTCGAGTTAATTTATTTTGGTACATTTATTTAGAATGGTTTGACATCTGGATGCCATTATTTTTCCCTGCCAGGTCAAAATGAATATCTAGCAAAGTACTGAATCAAACCCTTCATAGACAGAGATTTAAATTCCAATCTCTAGCTGCCTTACGTCAGTCCATCAGAACTTCATAACAGCCTCCATAAATCAGTCTTATGCAAAGACATTAGTCAAATAACCATTATTTCATATCAACTGTTTGTTAAAAAAAATTCAAAAATATCCGGATGAAGTGGCATGTGAAGAGTTAACTGTGTTAGTTGTCTGTCTTTTTTTAACGAAAACTGCGGTTTGATATTAATTGATATAATGCGATATAATATGATAAGGAAATGCATTTATTTAAGTTAGGAAAACACTTTTCTGGGTTTCCCCTACAGCACCAAAAGCAGCTCCAGATATGGATCTTGACCCAGACACCTGGGACAACAAGACCATCACCAGCGGCTTGAAGAACTATCTCAGGTTCGTAACATGATAACTGACCTCCATCTAAAGGGCTAACCTGCAGGGAAATAAGGAATATCATGTCCTCTCTTCTTTTGAGACATTATCGCTTGTGTTTTTCTAAGAAAATTGTTATTGTCTTTGTCCACTAGATGTCTGTCTGAGCCTCTTATGACATACAAGCTCCACTCAGACTTTATAATGGCTGTCAGTAAGTGAACACTTTAAAAACATGTTTGTGATGGACATATTCCACTGATGTCTATGATGAACAGAATGGTTGGTCAGTTCGACTGAGGGTTGGTGTTTTTGACAGAATCGGATGATCAGAACTACAGGGTGTGTGTGGTTCATGCGCTGGTGCATAAACTGCCTGACAAAAACAAGGAGATGCTGGAGATATTGATCAAGCACCTGCTCAAGTATGTGTCGGACTTCATTTGCATTCTACTTACAAATTTTGATGGTGTAAATAAGCCAATATTTTCGCACATTTTAAACCATAAACCACCAAGTTTATGTCCTGTAATAGGGAGGCTTTTAATGAGGTTTAAGAGGCCTTTTTTTATATTTTTTTCTCCAATGTTGAATACAATTTGGGTGTATGGAGTCAAAGGGGTGTATGATCTGATGTGCTGTGTTTGTTCTTTTAGTGTATCCATTCATAGCGACAGTAATATGATGACCGTCTCTAATCTGGGCGTGATCTTCGGCCCAACGCTGATGCGCTCGCAGGAGGAAACTGTTGCTGCTATGATGAACATCAAATTCCAAAACATTGTGGTAGAAATTCTCATCGAAAATTTCGAAAAGGCACGTTACTTCTGAACAACTCTTAAAACAAAGTTTTAAAATTAGACTCTTCATAGACATAGGAATGAAGGTGCTTCACAATGTCATAAAAGACGATTTCTAAAGACATTAAAGATCTGGAAAAAAACACAAATGTTTGCAAAAAAAGTATTTGGCTTATAAAAAAAATAAAAACTCAAGAAAGGTTTCTTTAAGGCATCACGGTGATCACTTCTATGATGCTGGAGATATCATACTAATGAAACACGTTCTGTAGAGAAGTTTGTCGGTTCACAGCTACTGTAACATATGGGAGTAAGAGGATTCAGTCTAAGATTATATATATTTATATAGCTATGTATTATCATATTATTTTTATCGATTCCCCTTACTATTACACATTGCCTCTTAAAATCATGTGTGCGCTATTTTTACAAAATTGTTAATTCTTTATTATTTATTCAGCCTTTTGTTAATTTAAACCTGTATAACTTTCTTCTACTAAATAAAAAAAAGATATTTTGAAGAATGTTGATAACCGATAGCAAAACTGATATCCCTCTTGACCTTCATTGGTTTTGTGTCCATTCAATAGAAGTGAGTAAATTGTTCGGATGACCAAAATCTTTCAAAATAACTTTTTTTTCACATAAGAAAGAAACTCTTCGAACTCGGAATGTTCCTTTCATCCCTTTAATATTTACTCATAGATTGTCAGTTGATATATGTAGGCTGAATTTTAGTTTGTCTTCACAGATATTTCACCAGGCTCCCCATCGAAACATCCCACTGCCACAGCCTCAGGCCGGGTCACGCAGGACCAGAGCCATCTGCCTCACCACTGGATCCCGCAAACCAAAAAGTCTGTACATGCCCTCACTGTGTCTGGCGGATGCAGACAGTGAGTTTCACACCAAAGATCGATATAATAGATATATGAGAGGAAACCACCTGTACCATTTTTTGTGTGTGCGTCTTACGTGCATGTGTTGGCTCTTCAGGTGACACGTTCAGTAGTAGTTCTTGCAGCACTCCGATGGGAAGCATGGACTCTCTCTCTTCACACTCCTCAGAGCAGAACAGCTCATCAAAGACACGCTCTTCACCTCAGCCCAGAGACAAGCCTCCCTTCACCGGCCTGCGGCAGAGCCCTTCCTCCCTGTCCTCCTGTGAAGCACCGGGTCCCACCGGCAGCCCAGAACACGGCTCCAGAGAGGACACGGGTCGAGCGGACGGAGACTCAGAGGATTCCCAAAGCGTGAGCTCAGTCTCAGTGCCTGCCAGATCTTCACCGGCACCCATGAAAGCTCCTCACTTGGAAAGAACTCTGAGATCAGCATTGCTAAACCGCTCAAGTGCTCCGTCTCTGAGGTCCTTACACACCACTGAAGGTAAGAAACTGAACTGGCAGCACCGCGCTAGGAACATTAAGATCATGGGTCGAATAATTCTCATGTATAGCCTGTAATATTGAAAAAATACGTTGGTCTAACATGTACATTTAATGGGAATGTAGTTTTTGATTAAGTATTGTAGCCGTCCTTCCAAAACTTTGGTTGTCTTAATTTGTGATTTTTTGGAAATGGAAAAAACACTGCACTTTTATAATGATTCAACGCTGTGTTGTCAAAGCTAACAAACACTTTTTGAAAATTGTTATCGGTAAGGTATTACCAAATCCCAGTGCCAAACATGAAGAATGACTTAGGGTGTTTACAACTATAATGATATAAAATTATTCAAAATAGCATTTTGAAAACCCTTCGTCATTCAAAACTATATCAATAAAGAAAAAGTGAATAATCACTTTCAGATTGATTTATTGATCGTCATTTATCGACATATTGATCATTGATTTATTGTTATTCTTGATGAATGAAAAAACATTCTGTCAAACAGTCTCTGGGGGATAAAGTTGGGTTCTTGAATGATCACGAGGTTCAATGAGAGAGCATCCATTTTCAGGACAAAACACAAAAGTATTAGCAGCAGGTCATCTACAGTCATTTATCAGATTGGGAACTCTGCACCATGCAGGCTTATAACGTGTGACATCACTTTGTTTATCCGAATAAACCTTTACAGAATAGCTTTACAGATTTGATTTAAAGAGTAAACAGAAATTGAAAAGAAACAAACTCCAAATTACAAGGTGAGTGTAAAGTAACAAAAGCATGTAATATTATTTTACCAAAAAAGTTACTTTATTTTTGCACACCAGCCGCTGATATTTGCACACCAGCCGTCTTGTAACTGGTATTGTAAGGTTAATATAAGAAATGTACAGCAATACTAGATAATAAAAGGCTGAAAAATAAATAAAAAGGGTACTTGAAGGGGTGTATCGGAAGAGCTCTTCAAAATAAAATTTCTCCATTTTGTAACATACATTCTGTAAATATATGCAATACACTCTTAATATTAATAAAACGTTCATAAAATAAGTTTTTCTGTAGTTCTGTGTTTACAGCCTTTCGCTTCAATGTCTTGGGTTGGATCCCAGGAATTGCAAGTGTGTGCCAGATGTGTAAATTTAATATCCTGCTGAACATAATAAATGTCATCACAGAAGTGGAATGGTTTGTGTTTGGGTTCTCTGCAGGTCATAGGAGCTGTGTGGGGTCTGTACAGAGTCTGGCATGCATGGAAAGTAAAGATTTCACCAGAGGCATTACCTACCATGACCTGCCACCTAAAATGGTCCTGCGTCGAAAACAGGACAACAACAACTCCAGCAATGGCTATCAGAGACCGGGATCTGTGTAAGTCAAACTCTTTATCAGCATTTTTCAGCACAGTGTCTTCCCTGTGAGATTTGTTGATTACATGATTATGATGAAAACCTGTATGTTGTTTGACACCCCCTTTAGATTATTTATCATTTTTATCCCTTCCATGCTTTTTTGTAATTATAAATGTATCTTCTGTGTTCACCCAAAGTAAAACTGCATCATTTATGCACCTTTGAGTTGTTTGAAATATTTATACATTACTTTTTTCTCATGAAACACTGAAAGATATTTGAAAGAATGCTTGCATCTTAACAACTTTTGGACCCCATTGACTGCCATAGTAGGGAAAGTTACTGTATATATTTTTTTTTCTATTGGACGCAAAGTAGATATTTTGAAGAATGTGGGACAGCAAAAAGATCAGGTGCACTTTTGACCAACATTGTCATTTTTACTACTTATTCATGCAATTCATGAAAAAAAATGTTTGGGGGTGAATGTTTCGATTCAACCGTGATCTCTTTGGAGTCTCTCTTCCTATTGCTGTTGCTATTGTTCTTTAAACAATAAAATATAACTGCTTTATAATGTTTTTATAATACAGTGAGCACCTAATGTATTTAATCCTTTTAAACTAAACAAACATATAGATTTATTATTGTGCAGTGTTTTATGTGGTACTGTATGTTCTGACTCTGAAGAAGATTGATGTTGTTTCCTTTGTTGAAGCAAGCTGTAATTACACTGTGAAGGGGTTGATGTGACCCAGCGTTGGTTTTCTAAGCCTCTCTCCTGGGAAAGATATAATGCTTGACTTGTTATGACAGAGAATAAAAAGAAGCATCACGTCTCACTCAAGTGAAGTTGATTCAAATGTCTCTGTAAACGGCAGTGCTTAAACAGTTGCTTCTACGTGTCCACTATGTAACTATTTAAATGTTAATATCGGTTTAGTTGCTGTTGAGCTTACAATATCGTTTATGTATTACCTTTTTGTATTGCACATTAGATAATGTAACTGGTTAAAGAATATCAGATTTGTACGAATAGAGCCAATAGCCCAAACAACAGTTTAAGGTTCATGGACTGTTATGAGCTGCTATGACTATAATATGACATGCTTAGTTCTTCGGACATCAGATCTTTGCAGTGATTTTAACATATTTGTGACTTGTGTGCTTGTGTGTTTCAGGGTGGCTGCCAGGGCATTGCTTTTCGAGACCCCATCAGCTATAAAACCCCCTCCTATGGGAAGGTAAAATGTCGCGTCCATGCCCCATAAAACCAAAAATAATATCAACAGAGTGTTGACTTTGTACACCTTTTAAAACTAGTTTCATCCACAGGAATGCCAAAGCGATATTTTCCTGTAAAGCAGAGCACAGCAATGAGCTGAGTTTTCCCCAGGGGGCGCACTTCTCTAATGGTGAGTCCACCGTTACCCATTGATCTAGGAAAGGGGTCCTGGGGGTCCGGAGTCCTTTTTGGGTAGGACAAGGGTTTTTTACTTTGTTTATTTCGGATGTAACAGTATCAAAATCTCACTTTACGTTAAAATCGGCTGTACGATATTTATTGCGGTATCTAAAAGAGATAACTGGAAACGTGTTTGGTAAAAGCATTTATTAAATAATTGTCAAACATTGCTGCTTAACCATGTCATTTTTCATCTTTTCTTTATCCTTTTATCATCACTGTTGCTTGGAGCATATGGTTGTAGCATAAGATGGGTCAAATGACCTAAAGCTTTAAAAAATTGCATCAAGTGAATTTGTACAGAGTTTAATATTACTATATTGTATGTTTGGCCAGTAAAACCTATTGTTTCATAAAGTAGTGTGATCACAATTATTTTTGAGACAATTCTGGTGCTGGGATACCACAATATGAATAATGGTCCTAGTCTCTTGTTGTTTATATGTTTATGGGGTGTTTGTAATACACTTTAAAACAAGCCATGTGTAATTCCATCATTTTAAACCATCGCTGATGATTTTCTCCAGAACCTGATTTAAAAACCCAATTTCAAGCAACCACATCATAGACATGAGATCATAAAACCCACCAATCACATTAACTCATTTCACCGTCAATCAACCATAAATAAATAAGAATGACACATAGATTCATACTGAAGTGATCTTTGCACTGTTGTGTCAGCTCTCAGTTTCACTTTCAGTTTTAGAGGCATATAAAGCTTCTGATTGTGAATGAGTGGAGGCCTAACCGATTTGCATATTCATATTTCTGCTGAAGTGTAGAGCTACATGGTAGAACCCATGTTTCCAATGTGCAATTTTGGTGTTCAAAGATGAGTTTTAAGGGAGAAATTGACTGAACGAGATACTGTGAGAAGCTATAATGTAGAATGCACAAGAAATTCACAACAATAGCAAAAAAGATTAGTTCAACAAGAATGTCTTCCACTAGAGAGTCTACATGTAAAATAAAAAATAAATCATTCGATCTGTAAAGTTTGCTGCATACCAACACGTTCCAATTGAAAGTGCCGTTCTGGTCTGTGTTCTGCAGAACATCTGCGGTTATGTCAGGTCTGTTTTATAGTCTGTTGTATTTTCCATCAGAAAAAAACCCTGGCCAAGCATCAGGATATTCACACAGGTCACAGTAACCTCATGAAGGCAACGTCTTCCCCTCTCGAACGCTCGGCAAACAGTTATCGCAACACCATCTTCATCAGAGAGAGTCAAGCTTTTAAAAAATGAAGTAGAAACTCTTGATTTTCTTTTGAGTCTGAACAGACTCAGTGGTGACTCAAGTCATTAAAGGTTGAGTGATTTGTTGGGTCCTTTAAAAAGCTTTATGGGATAATTTATCAGAACGCAGCGACCTTACTTCAGTCTTTATTAAAACCTGCTCTTAGTTTGCTTTGGTTTTGCACATGGTGGATGGTGTTGCGGTACGAAAGAACCAATCCAAACAAGATGCTGGAAAAAGCATTGGGGTTGTCGTATAGAAATTGTAATTATAACGTTTTCTCATAAACCTACACAGTTTTGATATCTTGTTTGTGTTTGTGCGTACAGTGTATCCCTCGGTGGAACCTGGCTGGCTCCAGGCGACGTTTGAGGGAAAAACAGGACTCATTCCTGAAAACTATGTGGTCTTTCTCTGAAAACTCACGCCCAACGAGGCCAGGCCAAGTATCTCATGGTATCCATGGCAATGTCAATTTCAGATCAAAATGCTTTGGAATGTCTCAAGCATTTGGGAGATCAATCATTCTGTAGTTCACACGTCATTGCAAAAGAACATTGAATATATATAAAACTGTATGAAACGGCACATGAATGTGTAAATCACATCTGTAATTCTGTTCACTGGAAGATGAAGCTGCTGGTTGGAGCTGAACTGAATCTTGGAGTTTAATGATACACAAATGTGTACACATCACACAGAGATCAGGTGTGGATTTTTAAGCCTGCTGTCTGCTTTTACAATACATGAAATGCATCAGGTTGAAGAAATGACTGCCAATATGCCTTCAGGATTTAATCTTCAAGAGCTTTTCCTTTAAAAGCTCACCAGCGTGAATTATTTGAATGTAAAAAAAGATGTGATCGGATACCATCGTTATTCACTTGCCAACATTCTTCAAAATATCTTATTTTACTCTCTGCAGACAAAAAAATACAATACAGGTTTGAAATGAAGTTAATGATTTTTTTTTGGCAGAACTCTGCCTCTGACTGTTATCATTTAAACGTGTGACTGATGCTTGTGATTGACAGTTGAATAAGAAAGGTAAAGTCTAAAATTTTATGTAAGAATGACTTTAGAATGATAAGGAAAACATTTATATTTTTTAATGCTGAAGAAAAAAGTGTGTTAATATGAACATATTAAACATTATTAAATCTTTGACTTTTTTACACACTGTTTTTTATACATGATATCTATACATAGATCATGTCTATACATTATACATGTCTATACATTAAATGCACTTCTGTTTTGTCCTCAACACAGTCAGATGATATTAAAGTCAAAATATATATGATTGAACTTGTTGCATCAATTATGGGTAAATTATGTCATTTGTAATTGTTTTTTCTTTAAATGTCAATAAATGTGTTATCAAATGAGGCTTTGTTCTAGACTATTATTAAAAAAATTTAACTCAGACATTAATGGCATCATGCTCTTCTAATTCGAACATGACGTCAGATATCGAGGCTATTGCCAAGATCCCAGTGTACTTTCCTGTAAAACACATGAGAGCGCTTAGTGACCCTGACTGCTGATTCTGGCCTGATACTCCCTTCAGATACAACAGCAAGGTTATGGGAGGAAATGATACAAGTCGCAAAATGTTTCCCAAATTTAATCTTTTGCTCATTTTTCAAATTACAAAGTCACGGTACATTTACATGAAAAGATTCATCGCTTCTAATTTGTCACAATGTTTTCATTTGATATTTCCCATGTCGTATTTATATATACAATCACAAGTGACTCTGGAATTTAGGAAATAAATTTAAATGTTTTTATGATCCTACCATGAAAATGTGATCTTTTGTGATGTATATTTTACACAAGAGAGTTAGATAATATTTCCTTACACTCAAAAACTTTCTAGAAAAAAGCAGGAGTATTTAGGGGTTCAAACCAACCAACAAAAAAAGAAGTATATAAAGTAAATAACACTTAACAAAGAATAATAAATGAAGTACACCTAAAAAAAACTTTTTGAGTGTATATGTTTGAATATATTGGCTAGTGTATATACAGTTTTTGTATCACAGAAATGTTTCAAAATAATGTTCTTGTAAGTTTACCAAAAGCAGTTTAATAAAACAAAGATTATGTTCTACCTTTATCATGTTGACTGTGATGAAATGTTTAACAAAAAACATTGGTTTGGATTTTAAGCTGTGATCCAACACTGCAGGGTTTGTTTTTCAGCTAATTTATGACTTTTATTAATTATCTGTAAAGGAACCTGAGCAAGAGGTCACATATATCTAAGTTTGGGGCTTCTTGTAACAGGTTTCTGTTTGTGGATATTTCTAGGGACAATCTATTGGTTAAATATTTGCAGTGAAAAACAAAAAAATCTGCATAGTAAAAAGGATTTAAAGGATAATATTAAAAAAATGTCTGTGGAAACCCGTAGGTCAAAAATACCATATTATACTCACTTTACGACATTGTTGGTTTACCCTATTAAAAAAATCTGATAGGAGGATTAAATCTGACAATCAAAAGATTTATTATCATTTATGACAAATGTGAGTTTGTTTTCAAAACCCCTGCGAAACACATTATTTAATTCACATCGACATTAAACAGACGTTTGTGTAGTTTTCACCCTATCCTTTTGTTCCTTGTGACGACTGGCCCCGGTCTAAAAAGCATCATTGTGATTAATAAATAACCCCTCCCCTCGCTGTCAATTTTTTTGTTTGTAATTATAATAAATACATACATTTATAACTAGGCATTCAGGCCTGGTGAAATAATACATAAAGCTGCTTCTTGTGTGAATTACAACAGCACACAAAACTTTTGCAGCATACACATAGAGGTTTCTAAATGAAAGAATCTGTCCGGATGTCACTTCACTTGTGAAACAGGAGAGGTTTGACCATCCCGGCAAGAACTTTTGGCAGCTGTGATGCGATGACCTCTGACATCATCTCTGGAAACTCCACCTTCATGGCGTCTGCCTGGATGTATGTGCTCAGACAGTAGAGGTTGACCTTCTTCACAATCTACACACGGATAAAGATGAGTGAACGTCAGAGTTTATCCTCTGCTATCATGTTTTATGTCTGACAATGTGGATACGAGACAAGACATCCGATTCTGTGTATTTTCATTGGTTAGTTGAAGTTTGAACTGTTACTTTAACATTATATTTTAAAGTAAAGATTAAGTGTTGTTGTCATTTACGCAAAATGTCTTTTTAAACTGGTATGACCTTCTATCATCTCCAGAACACAAAATAAGATATTTGGAGGATGTTGGCGACTGGCACCAACTCACTTGGATTGGTTTTGTGCACAATAAGTGCAAGTACTGTTTGGTTGCCCACTTTCTTCAAAATAAAGTCTTTTGTGTTCGGCAAAAGTTTGAAATATCAAGACGGTGAGTAAATGATACGACAGTATTCCTGGGTGAAATTTCAAACTAACGTCCCGTCAAGAGTTGTTTGATCTTACTATTTGACAGTGAATCAAAATGTTGTGCTCTTAATGTCATAGTTAAATAATTCTTTTTTTATCCAGGCTTTCATCTGGAGCAGACAGTCCTCGTACTTTCACCATTGGCTGAAATACAGACAGCTCAAACAGTTGCAAATTAAACTAGAATATAAGAAAGCATTACAACATTGAAAACATTTTATTCAAACAAAAATGTTAAAACTCAATATGTTAACTTCAAATGGAACACCAAGCCCTTAAAGATAACAGCCGCTGAACCATGAACTCTCGAGCTTTTCGCCCGAACAACTGATGCCAATAATCGCAAGCGTGCCCACACTGCTGGACCAAATCTACCGTGCATTTAACACAAATGTGTTTGTTCTATTTGTTTGACATACTGAGGCAACTATGTGTGTGTTTTTTTATTGTGTTGTATACCTCATGCATAGAGTCCATGAGTTTGGTCAGCTGGTAAAACCTTTGAGAACTGGCCACCACTCCTTTCTCTCTCAGCTGGATGGCTTTTGTCAGCTCACAGATGTAGTTTTGTCTCATCTCATCGAACTGCGACTGGCTGTTCAAACCTTCGAGAGGAACTGAAATGCACATTGGAGAATTAGGAATCATGTTAGCTACGAGAGCAACACAGTGTTATAGATTCATGGAGATGTCATGGGTGCAAATGAACATTTCGTCATCATTTACTCATCCTCGTGTCTTTTCAAACCTGCGAGACTGCAGAGCACAGATGAAGATATCTTGAAAGGAACTTTATAACCAAACAGCGTTGGCAGCTGTGGCACCCAGGCAAAACCAATGCAAGTGAAATGTATCAGTTACCATCATTCTTCTAAATATCATCAGTCTGTGTTCTTGTTCATGAACGATTTTGAGAAGTACCTAAAAGTAGACGGCCCGCATACTTCCTTATTTTTACATTCAAACAAGCACAACACACTTATAGAACACTCTTTGCTTGGGAATGTTTAACTTGGAATGCACAAGCAGCAGTTTTCAAGGTCTTCCAGCCCCATTGCTGAACATTTATCTCCGGCCAACTGACTAAATTTGTACAGATTGTTATTATTCCTCTCTAGAACACTATTTGACCTGCAGTGTGTTGGTCAATGAAAATTCTAAGAGACAAAACACAAACGGGCATTTTGTTACCGGTATTGAGAAGCATCAAGGCCTTCATGCACAGAAACTCCTCTTTGGTCACTTGCAGGTTGGCGAATTCTTGTGGAATTAACCTCATAGCCGAACACAAGTCGTAGATAGGAGACCTCATCAACTGGTCACTAAAATGAAATGAAAAAAAACATTTTAGCCTCTTTAAGAAACGGATATAGAAACTCAAGTCAATGTCTAAGTCAGGAGGTCAAATGTACCGTTTCAGTTTTTGTGTTCTTTATAAAACACTTTCAATCCTTTAAGATCAATTTATAACATTTCTAGAAGTTACATTTTGTCAATCAGTATATATTATATAACTTGAAGAATGAAATTTTTTTTATTTTATTTGTATTTTTATTGTTTATTTTTACTTAATAATTAATTATTAATTCATATCTAAATAATAAATCTTAGCTAAAGTGCCAACCAATCTGCTGTATAATAATTTCTTATATATATGCATTTTGATATTTTAAATAATAAATAATAAATATGTTTCATAACTATAGTTATAATGTAAACACCAAAACTCTATGGTGTTCAGTTTGAGCAGTTGTGGAACACTAGATCACCCAATAGTTTGAGTCTGGAACGGAACCATCGGACCACTATCAAACGGGGGAGGAAGAAATCTGTGGACTGTAAATTTCTATTTTATTGTTCAGATTTATCATTAAGGCTCAATAGTTCACTAATAAACATGGGTTCATGTTTTTGTCTAACATATGTTTCACATTAATTTCAGAAGGAACAAATATTTTTACCCATATTGTGGAACACAACCATCATCTTTCGTTTCGATTTTTTCAGATTTCAGTATTTGACATTAAATCAGTTTAAATTTCATGTTGTCATGTCTACTCACTGACTCAAGACGAGATCTGGAGCAAAGTACAGATAATCTGTGGTGACGTTCTGAAACGTCCTCCAGCCCAGAGAAAACACCATTAAACTCATCCAGGAATACTGAATTAACGTCATCTGGTCATTGATGTGCAAACTGCGAAAACCTGTGAAACAGAGGAAAATGTTTACTGCTTAAACCTTGTACGGTCTTGCATATTAATTTCATCAAAAAGTTATTCGTCCTCAGAACAATCAGTACTTGATGTCGCTCAAAGGCCCAAATGTTTGTTACCTGGAAGAGACTTGGACCACCTCACAATCCAGAGAAGCTGTCGCTCGCAAAGTCTGTTGAGACTGTTGAGCAGAAGGTTGGGAACTTCGGGTTGTGAGTTATCGTAGCCAGAATAAACAACCTGCGGCTCGATGCTCTCCAGAATATTGATCATCTGTGGAGACAGCTGAAGCTCACGGATGGCCGACAAACACGGCAGAGAGGACATGCTCTGAACATCGGACATCAGAGACACAGGACTCTGGAACATCAGAGATGGACTCAAACCCATGACCTTCAAACCCCCAAATCGCTTCATTTTACGCCCTGAAATTGATAAGCATAACAAGAACAAGGTTCCAGCAGTTTATTATAAACATTTGCTATTTGGGTCATCTTGTTAGACTTTGGAAAAGCCCCTGCAAGTTATAAAAGATAATTCAGGAATGTGTCTTTCAAAAGTTTGGAAGAAAGCTAACATTTATGAAGGGAAATAAACACAACCATGATTAATTGAAACAGTTTGGCTGTTAAGCATAAAAAAGTTTGCTAAAAAATTATTTTATGACTTGAATAAAGTCAACAGATTTTGAACGCTGTGAATGTCGGAAAAGGTTGACGAATTTCCTTGCTGGGTAAACTTGAAAAAAGGCACAACAACAAGCTTTCTCGTTATCAGAGATGACCGATATATCCACAAATTAAGAATATTGGCAGATAAAAGCAAAGTTTGCTGATCAACAGAAATATATAAAGTTAATCAAGAGAGAACAAAATGCAAAGCATATAAAATGTATATAAAATATAAAATGTTTAGAAACATCAATAGTTTAAATTTTACGTTTAGAAAGACACATTAAAAAAGTAACATTAAAAAAACTGAAGTACTGATTTAACCTTCCAAATGTAGTTGAATGTGTACATTTCTTATTAAAATCTGATTTAGTAATACTGCTGAATTATTAAAAGTGTAAAAAGTTTGTTTTTATATGTAAATAAATATATGCTTTATTTTCATATTATATATATTTGTATTTAAGTAATACACTTTAAATATAAACTTTAATATATAAAAGGTTTTTAGAAAGTGATGAATGATGCATTTAAAATTCACCTCCGAGCATCATCCCTGCCTGGCAGCACTTTCGAAGTCGACATGCAGGACAGTTTTTCCGTCTGATTTTATCAACAATGCAGTCATTCCTTCCGGCACACAAGTAGTTATGGTGACCTATGCATAAAAAATGTTTACACCCAAGAAATGTGGTTGATAAACAATAACCTGCAATATAAAAACAAATGAAGATACGCACACAAATGATTTCTCAAATGATTTCTCAAATCACTGATAATACAAGAAACGTGGGGGAGGTAGGAAACAGAGCAAGGTGGTGAGTGAATAGGTTTGAAGGCTGGCAGGGCAGAGTGACATGGCCATGGTCAGACACAGCGACTCTTACATTTCAGTTCTCAAAGATAAGCAGAATAACAAGGCAGAGGAGAACACACTGTGGTCACTTCTCCAAATAATAGGTACTGTCTGCTGGGACTCTGTATACCATATGACTCATGCACACTGTAATATGATAGAAAACTTGACACGTGACACAAAATGTCATCCAAATTAAGCATTCTAAACAAAGTGTTGTGTTCTCACCCTCCACGGCTCTCTTAAAAAACACCTTGCAGCTTCCACACGTCAGAACTCCATAGTGACAACCCGACGCTTCATCTCCACATATAACACACAGTCTTTGAGACTGAACCCTGCGTGGAAGCAAGACAACAGTTGGTATAACCAAGCAAAGTAGGCACACCACCCAAAAATATGACATCTTACAAAATGTTTTATTTCAAACCCATTGGACTTTCCACCATCATCTCTGATCATCTCAGAAGCATTGACATGATGCCTAGATTGTCAAGGAATAACTCATTCAAGTATGATCTTATCTTCACACATTTGGCTTTCCATTCAACTCTATTGATCGTATCGACACATGGGCCATCATGGTACATTCACATCCTCCTTAAGCTTAATATCATCCCACATTCGTTGTTCCAGCGACCATGACATTTATCAAAATGCTTTTGTAATGAATTACTGTGAAGGCTAATAAAAACATTTATGGATACAATAGGTGCTTCTGTCCCATCATGAGCTGCGGCTGTTGGCTTCATTGCTTGGCACATCATGCTCATAACAAGAACAACTATACATCTGTCTTATGGACTTTTGGGATCTGACTTTTCCTCAACAAGTAACCCATTCTATCCTTACCCCGGGAATACATTATACCCTGTCTGTGAGCGCTGAATGAAGCCATCCGGTGGGTATCCAGCATGCTCTTCATTCTGATACCAGTATGGAGAGTACGCGTTGGACTGCTGGACCACCCATTTGGAGATGTCCGTCTTGGCCATCATTGGTGATGTGCTCGAGCCATTGAAATTCATCAAACCCCCACCGAGAGAAGGTGATGCTCTCCTTTGGGATGGCAAGACCAATGCATGAGACTGACTCCCGTCCAGCTGATAGTTAGAAGAACTGTCGGCCACCTGCTGAGCACCCTGAGATGGAGATGTTGAGGTGTCAATGAACCCGCATTGCTGTTTGGTATCAGGGTCATCTCCGCTGTCCAGATCACCGATGTTTATCCCCAGGTCAAAGTCAGTGCCGGAGGGCTTCAGAATCAGAGATGGCTCCTGCTCTTTCTTGATGAACCCACCCATCCCAGGAGAACCATCCGCAGCCAAAGTGTCTTTGAGGACTTTGCCTGATATTATGCTCCACTCTCCAGGCTCGACTTTCAGAAATTCGTCCATGTGGTCAGTATAGGGTTTAGTATGAAGAGGCAAACCCAGAGCAGAAAGATCATCGACGGTGTCGGTGCTCGGACCAAGCGCACTGCTGCGTAACGACCCGGGCTCTCCAAAATTACGCACGGACACGTTGTCATGCCCTAACATCTCATCCGTGTATTTCTCCATTAACTCACTTACCCCGGCCATAATCTCTGTGGGATCGATGAGGGGCGTGTTCCCAGTGTCCATTTCACTGCAAGATTTCGAGTTTTAATCCGAGATGAAAGCGCAAAAGTGCTTTGAGAAATGCGTCCTGGGTGCTCAGATGGAGCTTCTGACGGATGCCTGCAAGAGTCTCCAAGTGTTCCTCCTTGTGGTGAGATGCAGAACAAAAAAAACACTGTGCTTCATCCTTGAAATCAGAATCAGAATAGATTCAGTTTACTAAATAACATGTAGTTCACATGTTGGACATTTCTGGACAGTAAGGTATAATACTTTATTTTTGAATGATCATTCATTTTTCACCATATCCAAAGACATGTCATAAGAACGTCTCGGTATAAAGTAAATGAAAGATTTGGACATCCAACACAAACATAACTTGTAAAACTTGTCATGAATGTTTAAAATAAAAAGATGATGCCCTGGTAGTCCTGAAATGTTCACAGGATGTGTTCAGCACCTATGGGAGGGCAAGCATGTCCTTCTAATTTATCTGCAGAAGGTACGTCTCCTATCCGTTTTCATGATAAGTTCAATGGATCAGACCAACTGAACTAGCTGTGACCTTTGTGCCGGTAAGATTGGAAAAATAATATGGGCCGGTTTTGCATTCATATCTCTGTCTGAGCTCACTCATTAGTGTGGACACTGTGTACTTGTGTGCTTGGTTCCAGAAGAGCAGTTCATACATTTCTTACTCATCGACTGGTTTTTCAGTTTTCATCAATGCATCATTCTGTATAATGTTACTATAAAGTATTGAACAATATATTAGGAATGATATTATTTTATGTTTGTAGTGTTCGACCAATAGAAATGGCCTGTTTAATGCTGATATATGATTCACTTAAAGATATCATTATCAAGTTTTATCTGAGTTTGAAAGGATCATAGATGCAGATACATAAGCATAATAAGTTTATCATTGGAGTTATATGTTAACAGTATTGTTGCCTTGATGTGGGCATGTGAATGACCTTGGCAGTGTGATATCACCCTACGTCACAAGAACATCACAATCACGCCGTATAACCCCGTAATCAAATACTTATGGTTATTAATAAAGACCGCCTATGGCAGGCTAACTTTTATCTGTGCCTGAAATCTATTTCAAAGCCTTTTCTTTTTTCTTTCCATCTGTGTCGTCTTCAGAGCGGGTCAAAGTGACCAAATATGTTCTTTTCGTCCTCTTCCCGATTCGAATGATTTTTTTTCGGGTTACCCTGACAACTATGATTCAATGAGATATGAGCTTTATGAAGCCTCCAAAAGTATACAAAGCACTCAATGTTATCGGTGTTAAAATCTGAGTTTATGAGAGTTGATTACCAACTGACTGCTTATTTAGTTTCACTGCTTTAACTTAATTTTTTATGAGTTCAAATGATTCTACATGTTTATTTGTATAGACATATAGGGTTTCTATATATGTGATCAAATCCATTAACACAGTTCAAGTCATTATGCAACAAGTCAACTAATTTAATAGCCATTTAGAATTCTTTTCAGGTAGTAATACGAAGCCATTTTTGGTTTTGGTTTATTCTGGGATAATATTCAAATGACTGTATATAGTAGAAATAAAAATAAAAGGACATCCGGGCCTCTTTTGTGTATCTCACTCCTCCCTCTCCACCCATCCAGAATACTATACAATTAAAGACAAAGAGGGCCCATAAAACATACATTAGAAAAATATATATTTTACAATACACAATGAAGCGAGAACGGTGTTCCTAAATGAATAATCAGCATCTGTAATGCGCCATTTAATCACATGATATATTTTGGATGAGTTTATGTACTTCCCAGTGCTTCGGATGTTCTTCGGATGACGTGTGTATTCAAGTTGGCAGCTTGGGTCAGAACTGATAAAAGCTCTTTACCTCCGCTCTCCACTGATTCTTACCCATTTCCAGGCCTGAGTAATAGCACCGGATAAATTAAAGCTGTACGGGGGCTGTGCTCAACACACCGGTGGCAGGTGGGAAAACAAGGTGTGAGACCCTTGAGAGGTCAGGTTGAACTAAGAGACAAACAGCCCTGTGTGTTGCTGTGAGACTTCAATGAAAAACTGCAACCAGGCTTAAAATAATCATTGAATGGCATATTATTATATAACATCCTTGTGTTTAAAGTACCTCGGAGATTTTTCCAAAGGTTTTAACTGTGGGACTAGTTGTGATTTTATATTGGTGAAACGGCTTTGTAATTAACTTTGGTAGTACATTTGAGTTAGTTCTACTCTGCAAACCAGCCAAAATACTTAAATATCCATTGTTTTTATTAATAATTCAATATTGTATAATGGCCGACTGGACATTTGCATTATTTTATGTATTTTGATTTATAGTCTAAGTCCCTAGTGTCACATGTTTCACGTTATCTTGTTTTTTAAGACATAAACATTTTTTTTCCCAATTTGTAGCAGTTTGGATATCTTCAATATTGTCGTCTTATTTACCAATCGTGGCCTAACATGTTCAGACTGACCCAACGTGATACATAGATTATTAAACTAAATGTATGGGAGCAGGTAAAAAAAACATTTTCCAAACACTATGAATAGATTTATAGTTTTTTGGAAAAGGGTTCTTTATATGTGTTATCCTCATAAAAACTCTCTATTGTAATATTTTTAAAATATGACATTTAAACTTTTTATAGCACCATTTTTTTTTTAAATGTTCTTTATATAGTAATAAATGATGCATGAAAAGAAATGTAAAAGTACTTTTGATTGTTATTACCAAAGTCTTTGTACAATGGTGAGTAATAAATGTGATCATATTTTTATTTTCACTAACCCTAGAGTCACGACTTACTGTTTTGTTCCCCTGCCCTTGTCCTTTTTTTTGTTTAGTCCTGTGTATTTCCTATCTTGCATCATGTGTCTTGCAGTGCTTTGTAATTCTTTTGTTTCATTGGTCCTGTCCTCATTGTTTCACATGTGTGTTTCATTACCTTGTTAACCCCAGTGTGTATATAAGGCCTTGTGAATCTCTTTATCAGTTGTGGACTGTAGTTTGTGTGTGGTTTATTGGATGTTTCTCAGTCTTGTCTTGGATTATTTGGTTTGGTTTTTGTGCTTGTTTATTTTATAAAGTATAACTGCCCGTAGATCTGCTCTCCTGCCTGATGGCCTAATATCACCAAACATTACAGCTAGTAAAAAACTATTCTTTTAAAAGATTTATTTTAATATATTATGTTAATTGTATTAACATATTCAGTAACATTACATACTGATATAAAATTAAAACTCAACTTAACTACTTAGATTCAAAACACGTTTCTTGATATTAAACCTTTGTTTCATAAAAAATGTTTTTAATGTAACTCTCATAAAGTGTTATGAAAATAAATGCGAGATATTTAAAGTGCACCTAAAATATCCTTGCAATAGTTTATTTTTATTAGCACTATTTCTAAAATATTAAAAGTATATAAGGCACATTAGTTGTTCCAATTTTACAGACTTAAAGTATACCAATTTAATATGCCACAAATAAAAGCGCAATGTATTTTTATTAAGCACAAAAGATGCAGATAAATTGTAAGTAAACTTAGCATGAAATAAATGTATATACAATGGGGGGGGGAATAGAGAAATCAATGGATGACATTTCATTTTAATACTAATACATTGCTCCAGTAAAACCTTACAAACAATAATTTGTGTCCAATGATTATGTTTGATTTAATATGGTTTGAAAGGATTATAGAAATTGTAATATATTTAGTAATGGACATCAATTACATAAATAAAACCTAAACTGCTGCCTTGACTGACATACACCACCTTTAAAATTGTGCGACACAACTGCAGATAGCAGCAGTCTCAGTACATAACATATTGCATAAACTTGAATTTTTCACCACTGTACTTATCACAGTCTAATGCATTCTTTACAAGCTAACATTTGATCCTTCTCAAGTTTACTGATACTTCCCTTCAAGACACTGTTGAGAAAGACTAGAGGTTGTGTTGACCGGCTAATCTCTCTCCGAGACTTCTAATAAGCTCCGCCAGCTCTTCCGTCTGTCGAGAATTCTCCTCAAGGAGCTCATAGCGTAAACTCGAGATGTCCTGCTTGATCTCCTTTAACTCCCCTGTAAGAGGAACAGGACTATGATCATTCACGCGTTTGGATAACTACATAATGATTCGTTCTAGCAGGCAGGAAACACATCTGAATGTGTGCTGAATAACGGGTCACACTGTGCTCTACCTTCATTTACTTCATCTCCTTCTTTATCAGCTTGTGCTTTGATGATGTATCGCTTGATCAGGCGCTTTATGATCTTCTGTGTACAGAACAAAGAACATACTTTCAGTGGAACCATTTTTATCATTATTATTTCCGAACAGATGCACAAGGAAAAGTGTGTGTATCACCTGATATCGACTTGGATGAGACGAATCTTTTTCATTGGACTTGTTTTGCTTTCCTGGCTGAAAGCAGAATTATGTTAATGGTTATTATTGATGCAATAATACCTTTTTTAAGTTTTCTATATACTGTTGCATAATTTGCACATTAGAGGGCACTTAAGCCCAATAACATGACATAATATGTATACAAAATATACAGAACATATAAAATAACATACATTTTTTTATCTATTATTAAAAGATTGTTGATTCACTTCTGTAGTTTTGTAATAGTTCATCTTAAATCAAGTAAGCTTTGCACATGTGTTGTTTTGTTTCTTAAGGCCGAACTTTCATATACAGCCGCAATATGTATACCAACATTTGAATGCAACAATGTATTTAAATAAAAAAACAAATACATACATTATTCAACTTAAAATGCTTTCTTCGCAAACATAGTTTATTTGTTTCTCATCTGTGTTTGTCTTTTGTGGCTAGTTGTATGACAGATAGGTAGAAATACGGTTAACTGTAAGTACATTATAGAGCTGCAGGTACAACCGAAGCTTATTTTTAAAGTCATCTCACCTCGTTGAG
This sequence comes from Triplophysa yarkandensis, assembly GCA_033220385.1. Classification (NCBI taxonomy): domain Eukaryota; kingdom Metazoa; phylum Chordata; class Actinopteri; order Cypriniformes; family Nemacheilidae; genus Triplophysa; species Triplophysa yarkandensis. The sequence continues at coordinate 14,102,027 of CM065669.1, read as the reverse complement.
CTCAGTGTCTTCCTTCAGGTCCTCTTTGTGTCTGTGTAGGGGCATGAGCAACAGTCCTTTGAGTTTGAGAGTCAGGCTGACGATGGATTTAGGGCTGGGGATGAGGTTGAATGGCACAGGTAGAGTTCCTCCTTCCTCAAAGTAAGAGAACCACAGCTTAGCCCTGGCAAACTTCCACTCCACATCCGCGTCATCCTGTCACCAAACACATTGAGTTTTATAACCACAAAGTGCACATATCTATTGAATTCACTCGATACAATAATCTACACTTTTAATGCATTGAACATTATATTGTAATTACAATAAGAACACTGTTAAGTACACATCAGATCCTTGTAACAAAGTGCACGTTACGTTACACTATATGAGTTTGTGTAACATGTAAAATAATAAAAAAATGATAATAGAGTTTTCCATGGTGTCTTTAGATGCGCATTAGAAATGTCTTGCTCAAGTCATATAAATAAATAGAGCTGTTTATATGACTTTATACCTCTGTTATGGACACTTTTTGACTCTTTTACTATTGACTATATAGGCACGTCCCAGCATCTCTTGGGCCACAGGAGGTGTACCAGAATTTCCACAAGATGTCAGCACTACCTCAAACTGAATTACATACTATTTATACGCTTTTCAAAGTTTAAATAGCAGAACAATTATAAAACACATATTTTAGTTATTAAAAAAATGTAACATGAATGCAAAAAATCTTCCTAAAAGATTACATACACATGATAAATACCAAATTATTTCAATCCTATAACTTTGAAAAATTGTCATTACATTAGTGTAATACATTAAATATATGGTAATTAAACGAGACACCATATACATGCATACCATTTGTGACCCAGTCTGTGAAACCCGGACTAGTTATCCAGTATTAAACTCTTTTCTTTTACTAGGGTTGTATCCTAAGGCTCTAATCTGTACATCAGCAGGTATATCAAATTATTTGTATTATATTATTATATATTATATATATATTATAAATATTATTGTGTACATTATTACACCATTAGGATCTACTGTGTCACTTTGAAGGTAAAGTTAAGTTTTGTATGCCAAATATCTAATAAGTTCACAATGGGTCTGTAAGGTATTAAAAGTTATCTTTAAGATACCAACCCAGCTACTAAAAGAGGACTATTTTTAACCTTTGTGAATACAGTTTTAAACAATGTATTTATAATATTAAGAGCATCAAAGTTCCATTTGAATTATGCATTTTATTAGGATTTCAAATGACTTCTATCACCTTTTAACTGTAACATGTTAACCGTTCTTTACACTGTGAGATTAATTTGTAATTTTTGTAGAAAACGATGAATTCTAAATAAGGATTAGTATAACATCTTTATATATGTTTGTAAATGTTTCTCAAAACAAGAGAAAGAAATCAAGCAAATTTAAGCAAGCGGTGGTATAACTGTGTCGTGTTTTGATGTGTTATTAATAGTCAAATAATGAGATCCCCAGATGGCAATAAAATGCATAAAATAACTTCCCCCGTTTCCTGTTACCCTTCAGAACTCTATGGAGAAATAAATCTTTCATAGATTCATAATGACCTTTCCGCTTCACAGTAGCAACTACATTTGATTTTTCACCGTAGGCCCAGTTCATGTTCAACTTTTGGATGCTATTAGGATTTTGCAGATTTGTTTTCACAGTACACACAAATAGAGAGTTATTCAAACGTATAACTATTGTCTTCCAAATTCATGGTAACAAATGTCAAAGTAATGTAAAGGGTAATTTGAATCCAATGTGAAGAGGAATATGAGTGGGTAATGATGGGGTATATGATTACCTCAATTTCCTGAAATGAGCTGTTGATCATAGCGATGAGCATGTTGAGTAAGACGATAACCATGGTAACGTTGTAGACTCCGTAAAGGACATATCCGATATTTTCGATGAATTTATGCCCGTTGTTGATGACGACGGACTTGACCTCAGAAAGGCCGAAAATAGCCCAGAATAAAGTTTTGAAGCTCTCTTCAACACTGGAGAGACAGACATGAGCATGTTATGTGACTGTTTTGGGACCCATCTGGTATACCTGACCTTCTTTTAATTCCTTCATTTATTCTAAACATACCCTCGACTCTATACTCTGGAGAAAACTAACATTTAGATAATCTCAGATTTAACAGACATGAAGTTAAAACCTCAAAGCTGCAATTTGCAGTTTCATATCTTCTGTTTCCTAATGTGCTTAAGTGGTATAAAGATTGTCATTGTCTTATTCACTTTCATGTTCACATGGTCATAGTGGTCATGATAACTGGATATGCCAAACGCCTACTTCCATTATGTCCATGTGTATTATTGCCAATTGCTATGGGCGTTTTGTAATCCTATAACAAATAAAGGCAGTGATCTGATTTGTTTAAGAATGTAAACAGTCATCAAAAGACTCTAAAACAGATTCAAACGTATTCATTGCTTACGTTGTGAAGGCGTTATTCAGCTTGGCTCCGAGGTAGTATGAATAAAGATTAAACATCCCGATCATGAAGGCCACAAACACCATTATAAAGATGACCATGAATTTAAATATGTCTTTTACAGTCCGGCCCAGAGAGATCTGAAGTGGGCCGAAGCTCTCGTTGGCTGGAAGAATGTACGCGATTCGAGAGAAGCTCAGAACCACTGCGATGGCATACAGACCCTCGGAGATCAGCTGAGGGTCCGAAGGAACCCAATGGATACGAGCTGAAATCAATCCAAAATGTGTTTCAGTAGGAGCTGTCGGCTGTCATCGTGTCGTTTTCAAAAACTATATGATATCATTTCAATAGTAATACTTACCTAGTCGATAGTACTCTATCTCAAAGGGCAAGGTGATGTTTGATAAATCTGTGTAGTGTTTGTCAACGTAACTCTGTGCAACATTTGCATGCCAAAACGCCATAAATCGAGCGATGAAGGAAGTCACAAAAATGGCCAACATTCCAAAGTCCAGCAAATTCCAAGGCTCTAATAGATACTCGCGAGGACCCTGAGACCAAATCTCTTTACATTCAGCCCAGATCATTCCTAACATCAGAAGAAAAAAGAGACAGAATTATAGTTTTTTTTAGAAAATTGCCCAAAACTAATTACTGAAGTCCCATGAAGACAACACAGATAAGTGGAATGTTTATAATGAAATATTTATTCATGTTGGAAATTATTATTTTTTCCACTCCCTAAAAATACTTCTTATAGATTATAGAGTGATTAACTTACCTTCTTGTCATGTGTGAACTTTGCAATAAAAAATGTCTTAAGGTATTTCTTAACATTGGTAAATGATGAACTAATAATGAACAGTGCAGTTCTTCAGCATCTATTTATCATTTTTAATGTTATTAAATGTCAGTACATCTATTTATGTTCTTTATTCCTCCTCATGTCATTCAAAGAGTGAATCAGTTTATGTCTGTGCTATAAGAAAATCTGCATATATATTCTCAATTCTGTGTCTTTATAAAAGAAGGGTTTAAAACCAAATTAAGATTGAAAATCTTAAACAAACATAAATCAAAAAATATTTATATGTTGTTGTAAAGTACGATGAAGCATAGTGTCTGACCTACGACCCACGAAATGATCAGCGTTTCCATCCATGTGAAGGGAGTGGTTTTCATACGGAACAGCTGTGACGGGTGGTCATGGATGGTCATGTTGGGTAGAAGCGATGTGCCTTCAAAGCGGTCAGCAGCGTTCATGACCAGAAGGCCGAGAAATATGGTGAAGGAAGCTGCGTGTGCCACAAACTTCAGGAAAGGTCCACGTATGATCTTTCCCAGCTGCATGAAATCAAATACATTATGAAACATCACAGTATTGGTTGTTTTTTGTTTGAAACTGGTTGAGATGATCTTCTTCTAACGCTCGTTAGGAGCACAGAATCTTTCTTTATTATGCAAGGAAAAGTTTACTTCATGCAGTGCAGGTCAAAACAGCCAGACCTTGCTTGAGGGTGCGATCCAATAGAGTAAAGCCAATATGGGAAGTCCAATCACCACCCCCAGAACCACCAGAAACTTCACAGCAGTGGTCTGTTGCCTGAGTCCCGATAGATTCTCGTACCATATCGACAAGAGCTGCTGCTGGCAGTTTGGATGGGCTACAAACTGTGTGGGAGGCATTGGAGCATGCCTTCAATGATACATTATCATGATACCAGATTATCAAATGTGAAGGACATAGTCATTTATTATAAAAAATTTTATTTACATTTCCGCATTAGATAAACATTTCTCTCTCATCCTCATTCACCTTTTTCAGCTCGTATTTGATGGCCAGTTTTAATCGGACCAGACTCAGCCTCCCGCCAGTGTCAACGAGGCCGTCTGCCTCGCTATCTCCATTCAAAATGGCCTCGACTTCCTCCGTGTTGCGGCACAGGTCGAGAAGACCAACAACGAAATCTTTACATTGCATAGACAGCTTCGTGTAATCATTCTGTGAACAGAAGAAAAAAAATCTCCTTCCACGCTGTTTTCTAGAAACAAAGAATTTCTCAAATCACGCGGGTTTGCCAACCTAAAACAATAAAATCATAATTCAACACATTTGTTGGATGCCGTATACAGACTATACAGAACAGGTTTTAATGTGTTAAACATTAGTTTCCAGGACTACAGACCCAGTCGTTCATCTGATTCTCCATTAAGCGCTGAAATTGAAATGCTGAGGCATTAGACAGGGCAGATAAGAGTTTCACTTGTTTATGCATTTCTGAGAACAGCATGAAACAGTACCATCTGTTTATTACTTAAGCTTAACAATAATGATATAGAATGAGATGCTATGCCACCCACTCTGTGTCAAAGGTAACTGACACACTCACTATCAGGCTGATCTATACACCCACATCCATATGCCCTTAAAGTTACTAAAAACCTCAATCATGACTCTTACATACAGTGCTTTTTCTTTTTCATTTTAGTCATACCATTTACACTGTCTGGTTCTGATAACAAAACAAATTATTTTATCAGAAAGAGCCACGACAAACCATAAACCTGTACAAAGGGCTTTAAGGCCCGACACAAAGTGCCCTTTAGGTAAATGAAATGAAATGTAATCCACGGATTGGGCCTTGGCTTTATTATAGTCTATTATAATGTCTGAATTCGAGTGTTTGGTCAGAATTAAATCCCCCCAAAAATGTATTTGATATTGAAGAATGGCCTAGAAAGAATTTCACAAATCCAAGGGCACACCCAAAGCATGTGAACTCACACACAACGGAACAGTGGGACTACATTAAATTAAATTTAAGTTAATTTAACTCAATCGTTATGCTTGGCCCTCTTTGACTCATTCCTGGGTTTAAATGAATAAAATTTAATTATACACATATAAATATACACACTTATATGTATACGTTATCTATAGTAATGTATACATTATTGGATTTCCGTCAAAAGATCCTCTCTAAAATAATACAGAGAGGTGTTCGTGTCTAACACCCCTTCATTCTTACCTTAAACTCTTTCTCTATGTTGGCCAGTACAGCGAGTTCATTGCTAAGCTCAAGAGCGGTCAGCACAGGGTCCTCGCTGGATAGAGACAGGTATGCGGGGCTAGCCAGCCCTTTGTAGGCATTGATTCTGGAACAAGAATGGCTGAAAGAGTCGTGCCTCTGGTGATGGAGGCAGCTGTCACATTTGCAGAAGTAGTCATGTGGCCGCTCAATCCGGGCGCCCTTCCTCAGAAGAACGTGCACAATCTCGTACTCGTGGCAGTGGGAAGCTAGTATTATAGGTGTGATGTCATGGGAAAATCGTGTGCCGTCCTCATCATATGCATAGAAGTCGTCTTGTGTTTCCGACTGGAGGGGACTGATTGTGAGTTTGGTGGTATCTGCAAATGCTTGGTGGCCCAGAATGGCCTCCACAATCCGAATGTAGCCTTTACTTATAGCTAAAAGCAGGGCGTCACCTATCCGGGCCAGATTCTCCTTCTTCAGCAGAAGTTCGGTCACTTCCAAGTGCTCACTGGCGACTGCAAGCTGCAATGCATTCTGGCCCATGTAGTCCACACAATTGACATTGAGTTCTGGTAGGGTTTCTAGCATCCTGCGAATTACAGGAATATTTCCATACTCGGCTGCTTCCAGAAAACGCTCCTCGGTTGGTGATAAACTATTGTAACGGACGTTGAACATGTAGGCCGGTCTCCGTGTGGCCATGCGCCGACTCTTAGCCAATGCATGCCTGTGAATGTCATCGTTACTCCACCTGTTTAAAAAGGTAAAGAAGAATTGTTACAGAAGAATATCACGTGGACCATGTGACCCGTTTCTTTTAGATTGTTGTAACAGAGCAAGTCAGGTTCCCATTCTTTATCTGTTGGTATTTATTGTGAAATATGATGGCATGTATCTGAACAAGAGGTCCAGGACCTCTAGTATAAAAAAGTGGGTCTACAATACAACATGTCAATCTGGTGATTACTGTGGATTTTTTTTACCCCTTTTGTGTTATTGCTGCCCAAATAACTCAAATTTCACTCCATGTGGCAAAAGAAACCTTTTTTATACTCGGGAGATATTTTCTCGTTATAATATCTAAGGGTGCCAATGCTGCATTACAGAAAAAAATTATGATGCCATATTACCCCCACTTAAATTAATTTTTAATGAAATATTGAAATTTTGCAGACTACATCAAATATCGGAAGAACAAAAACTATGCAGATTTAACTTTAAAGCCTTCTTTGCACATATTTATGTGCAAGGGTATCAATAATAGTGGATTATATATGTGATTTAGCTGTTTGCATTTTACGACCTTGGAGCATTCAACACTTTGTTTTCTTCAATATACCTGAACCATCTTAAAGTCTTACGGATCATGTAAAAATCACTGCCAGATATAAAATAAAACTAACAAATTCTAGTCCCTATATCTTTTTGTATGAAATAAATCCTGTATATCCCTCGACAGCCAGCACTACACCATCCTCACAGATATCAGCAGGTGACTGTCATGATAATATGGTTGAGTCACATCTGATGATTCACTGCCAGTTGGTGCCCATCTGACAGGACGATGCCCACCTACCTAACGGACAGCCAGCAGGTGTAAAGGTTTTAATATTTAACAAAAAACAACTATGATGTTTTTCATTTATCCATTGACCCATGCAATTACATACAACTCTGATATCCTATTGAAAAGTGTTATATGCCCATATATGCCTGACACATGCTATAGTGCCTATAATCTTAAACATGACAATGTGCATTTAACCAATGTAAATGATCTATCCTTGAAAAGTAAAAGACAATAAACACAGTTGCATGTATGCATTTAAACACACCAATCTAAAGAAAGGAACCTGATAATAACTCTTACTACAGATGTATGTACTTTAATGATTAATATAAAACACTGAATCCTGCAGTTGGTATATTTAGGAAGGGTCAGTGGCACCAGTTACACATCAACACTTGTAACAATGTTGCATCACTTAAAAGCAATGGAATTGAAAAGTTACAGTAACACTTGTGCAAATGTTGAGTCACACACTCACCTCTTATCACAACTCTGTATGTTAAAGTGATCTGGAGGATGGACAGAACTTTGTTGAGCCAAAGTGATGCTGTGATGAGAGGACATCTGTCTGCTGTATCCTTCATTTATCCTCTTTCAGTGATGTCTGCAGACACACCAGCTCCAATGCAAACTTTAGCAACATTCTTCTTATTTCCATTCGAACTGTGCATTAAATGTCTGCTGTGAGAATAGAAACTCAGTTTGCATCATCATCATCATCATCATCATCATCATCATCATGATCCTGATCAGCGCGTGCGGAGTCTCCAGTGCTCTCCGTGTGTCATGAATGAGCGATGACGTCATCAGTAGTGTAGTTTAATGAAGCTTTTGTATTTCTTGGTATTTTCTTATTATATTAAATAATGATAAAACAGATTATTTTATAAAACACACAGTGGCCTATAGGTAACATGTTTTATTTATAATTTTATGAATATAATAATTGTATTATTTTATAATGTTTATAATGATTTCAGTGTTATGCATGTGAGATTAAAATATATTATTACTACCAGTACACTGAAGCAATTATTTTTATTATTCACGTGTTAATAGTGTTTACATATCAGGAATATATCAGTTTTCTATTTTTTAAAAATTGTATAAACCTTCAGTCTGGACATGACACAAAAGTTCTTAAGTTCTTAAGATTTATGGGAAGTAAAATGGACAAACCAGAAGCAAAACTATCCAACAAATGGCCAATGGATAGATCTTTATAGAACTTAATATAATTATTATATTGATATTTTCACGTGTCCTTTATTTAGTATTGTTGTTGGTGGCTCACTTATTTACATTTACATTTAGTCATTTAGCAGACGCTTTTATCCAAAGCGACTTACAATAGTTGAGGAGACCATGAAGCGGTAAATAGCCGATACAACAATAGGTGAACAAGTGCTACAACAATGCTACCAAGTTACACAGAGAGCAAAGTTACAAAAAGTATATATATAATTTTTTTTTTCTTTGATAGAGTGAGTAGGTTAGAAAAGTAGTGAGTTAGTGACTTATATGTCATGATATGTATCCCATTAAAGAGATGATGTCCATCTGTCCTGTGACCACTCTCTCTAATAGATTCTATGATTTGTGTCCCTTCACCCACCTTTATCTTATCAGCAACCACACACAGAGGGTTGTTAATATTCAGATTAAACAATGTGTCCGGCAAACAAATAAGGAACTGAAACAGGAACAGTTCCATGGAATAGTATTGTGTAGTCATGAGTTTGCAATCTTAACATCAAATAAAATTCATATGTATCGGCATTGATGATAAAATGATGTTGGGAAATTAATTCACTAATGTCTGTATAGTCTGAAAAAAATGGGTTGCTTAAATTGTTTAATTTGATCGTATAGGTTGGTTCAAACATATTAAATTTTTCAATGGATCGATTAATAGTTTATATATATATATATATATATATATATATATATATATATATATATATATATATATATGTAACGTTCTATTTATACAAACATTAAATGTAATACTGATGGCTGAGAACTGTAACCTGAAACATGGCGGCGTCTAACCAAAATTAATTTCTTAGATCTTTTAAAGCAACACTTTGGAACTTTGTGGCTTTGGTTCCTTTATGGTATTGATACGTTTTATTGATCTTCTATGACATTATAGTAAATATATCGCTGTACAAACTCTCCCTTGGGCAGATCAATACATGTGAACATGTTTACTAATCGGCCAATACCGAAATGTTGTTTGGAAACCATGTCCAGACCATGATGCATTGATTCATTACATTGACCTGGCATGTTTTGTACCCTAATGTTTACACAATAGGTCGACAGGGCACAAAAACATGCAATGGAAAATAATAATGTTTATTGTATCGTAATCTGATAAAAGTACAATAAGGAATTTTTAAGGGTACGACCCCAGCGAAAGAAAGGGTACAATTTTACACCTTTTTTTCCAATAGTGTGAACTTTGTACCTTTTTTAATAATTAATTACAATCTTTTGCATAATTCCAAATCAATTGCTCCAGAATTTCACCTTGATGCTATTCCAATCATATAAATTTGGGAATTTCCAGCATGCATCCAGAAGCGGCCTGAAGATAATCTGAGCCAACTTCTTGTTCAAGATTCAATTCAAGAAGCGAGAAGAAGGGCGATCGAACTCTCATCATTCTCTTCCACGAATCCCACAGGCATAAATGCACTTTTAGGGAACAGATCATAAAGATCCGTGCTGTACTTTGAGTCGAAACTTTCCAGACGCATAGTGTGGACTCCTGGTTTACATGACATTGTTGCACGTTCACAGAAAAAAGAATGTTATAACAATATGTCAATATATATTCTAATCCTATTATGTCTAAATATAAAAAAATCTTTTTTTTCATATTTACAAGAAGTTCAGAACAATAAAATAAAATAAATGAAATTGAGGCTCTTATGGTTGGAGATTGTTGCTATATAACATAGCTGAGAGCGGTTATATAAGTTTAACTTTATACGAGCATTTGTTTGTGCGTTTTATTTTTAATAAGCACGCCTAAAAATATTATTTCCAAACTTTAGAGAATTAGGCAATGTTTTAAAATAGTGTAATATAACACATAAGTGGATATTTAGACCAAATCTGGAATATCCAGTGACTTTAGAATTGCTCCAATTTATTAATAAGTATTATGGGATGGAATCATTAATTAGGATTAAGGACACTTATATATTATTTAATTGCTGACCTAATCAAGACATATCAAACTTGTGTATATTGTAAGTCGCTTTGGATAAAAGCATCTGCTAAATGACTAAATGTAAATGTAAATGTAAATATTTATTATGTGTTTATTATTTATCATATGCATGAACATGAAATTGCATGTGATAAGCTCATAGCTCGTAAAACAGTGATTAAAGTTAATAAAGTTAATAAAGTTAATGAAGTAAATGAAGTTAATGAAGTTAATAAAGTTAATGAAGTTAATGAAGTTAATGAAGTTAATGAAGATAATGAAGTTAATAAAGTTAATGAAGTTAATGAAGTTAATAAAGATAATGAAGTTAATAAAGTTAATGAAGTTAATGAAGATAATGAAGTTAATGAAGTTAATAAAGTTAATGAAGTTAATGAAGATAATGAAGTTAATGAAGTTAATAAAGTTAATGAAGTTAATGAAGTTAATGAAGTTAATGAAGATAATGAAGTTAATAAAGTTAATGAAGTTAATGAAGTTAATGAAGATAATGAAGTTAATGAAGTTAATGAAGATAATGAAGATAATGAAGTTAATGAAGATAATGAAGTTAATGAAGTTAATAAAGTTAATGAAGATAATGAAGTTAATGAAGTTAATAAAGATAATGAAGTTAATAAAGTTAATGAAGTTAATGAAGTTAATGAAGTTAATAAAGATAATGAAGTTAATGAAGTTAATGAAGTTAATAAAGATAATGAAGTGATTAAAGATAATGAAGATAATGAAGTTAATGAAGTTAATAAAGATAATGAAGTTAATAAAGTTAATGAAGTTAATGAAGTTAATGAAGTTAATGAAGTTAATAAAGATAATGAAGTTAATGAAGTTAATGAAGTTAATAAAGATAATGAAGTGATTAAAGATAATGAAGTTAATGAAGTTAATAAAGACAATGAAGTAAATAAAGTTAATGAAGTTAATGAAGTTAATGAAGTTAATGAAGTTAATGAAGAACTCCAGTGAGAGGCTCGGCTCTCCGCTCAGACCGCTCCACTGACAGACCAAAACCTCCCTCTGCAGACCAGCGCAGAGCCGCCATTTTGTTTCTGCGCCTCTTCGCTATGGCGGAGATGGACGACGGAGACGAGCCGGGTTTGGTGCACACACACAGCGGCTCGTCCGGGTCCCGGTCCGGCGCGGATAAGATGTTTTCTCTGAAGAAGTGGAACGCGGTGGCGATGTGGAGCTGGGACGTGGAGTGCGATACCTGCGCTATATGTCGGGTTCAGGTCATGGGTGAGGGCGCTCAAGCTAACCGGCTAGCTCAGTTAGCATTGCTGTATAACTCCTTTATTATGATTCTGTGTCAAACTACAGCAAGAGTTTAAAACTCAACAATAAGATCTTAAACATTATTAACATGTTTAAAACACTCAACATGTCAACATATAACACAAGATTATAGTGTTTATATATCAAATCCTCATGTTAACATCATTGTTTATATGATGATCTGATGAACACAGACATGTAGATGTGTTTAAATGTTAATAAATATTATTAAAGTATTAATAAGTTAATACAGGCCTGTAATATATATTATTAAAGTATTAATATTAATAAGTTAATACAGGCCTGTAATAAATATTATTAAAATATGAATTAGTTAATAAAGGCCTGTAATAAATATTATTAAAGTATTAATATTAATAAGTTAATAAAGGCCTGTAATAAATATTATTAAAGTATTAATAAGTTAATAAAGGCCTGTAATAAATATTATTAAAGTATAAATATTAATAAGTTAATACAGGCCTGTAATAAATATTATTAAAATATGAATTAGTTAATAAAGGCCTCTAATAAATATTATTAAAGTATTAATATTAATAAGTTAATAAAGGCCTGTAATAAATATTATTAAAGTATTAATATTAATAAGTTAATAAAGGCCTGTAATAAATATTATTAAAGTATTAATATTAATAAGTTAATAAAGGCCTGTAATAAATATTATTAAAGTATTAATATAAATAAGTTAATACAGACCTGTAATAAATATTATTAAAGTATTAATATTAATAAATTAATACAGGCCTGTAATAAATATTATTAAAGTATTAATATTAATAAGTTAATAAAGGCCTGTAATAAATATTATTAAAGTATTAATATAAATAAGTTAATACAGACCTGTAATAAATATTATTAAAGTATTAATATTAATAAATTAATACAGGCCTGTAATAAATATTATTAAAGTATTAATATTAATAAGTTAATAAAGGCCTGTAATAAATATTATTAAAGTATTAATATAAATAAGTTAATACAGACCTGTAATAAATATTATTAAAGTATTAATATTAATAAATTAATACAGGCCTGTAATAAATATTATTAAAGTATTAATATTAATAAGTTAATAAAGGCCTGTAATAAATATTATTAAAGTATTAATATAAATAAGTTAATACAGACCTGTAATAAATATTATTAAAGTATTAATATTAATAAGTTAATACAGGCCTGTAATAAATATTATTAAAGTATTAATATTAATAAGTTAATAAAGGCCTGTAATAAATATTATTAAAGTATTAATATTAATAAGTTAATAAAGGCCTGTAATAAATATTATTAAAGTATTAATATTAATAAGTTAATACAGGCCTGTAATAAATATTATTAAAGTATTAATAAGTTAATACAGGCCTGTAATAAATATTATTAAAGTATTAAATAAGTTAATACAGGCCTGTAATAAATATTATTAAAGTATTAATAAGTTAATACAGGCCTGTAATAAATATTATTAAAGTATTAATAAGTTAATACAGGCCTGTAATAAATATTATTAAAGTATTAATATTAATAAGTTAATACAGGCCTGTAATAAATATTATTAAAGTATTAATATTAATAAGTTAATAAAGGCCTGTAATAAATATTATTAAAGTATTAATATTAATAAGTTAATACAGGCCTGTAATAAATATTATTAAAGTATTAATATTAATAAGTTAATAAAGGCCTGTAATAAATATTATTAAAGTATTAATATTAATAAGTTAATAAAGGCCTGTAATAAATATTATTAAAGTATTAATATTAATAAGTTAATAAAGGCCTGTAATAAATATTATTAAAGTATTAATAAGTTAATACAGGCCTGTAATAAATATTATTAAAGTATTAATATTAATAAGTTAATAAAGGCCTGTAATAAATATTATTAAAGCATTAATATTAATAAGTTAATACAGGCCTGTAATAAATATTATTAAAATATGAATTAGTTAATAAAGGCCTCTAATAAATATTGTTAAAGTATTAATATTAATAAGTTAATAAAGGCCTGTAATAAATATTATTAAAGTATTAATAAGTTAATACAGGCCTGTAATAAATATTATTAAAATGTGAATTAGTTAATAAAGGCCTCTAATAAATATTATTAAAGTATTAATATTAATAAGTTAATAAAGGCCTGTAATAAATATTATTAAAGTATTAATATTAATAAGTTAATACAGGCCTGTAATAAATATTATTAAAGTATAAATATTAATAAGTTAATACAGGCCTGTAATAAATATTATTAAAATATGAATTAGTTAATAAAGGCCTCTAATAAATATTATTAAAGTATTAATATTAATAAGTTAATAAAGGCCTGTAATAAATATTATTAAAGTATTAATATTAATAAGTTAATAAAGGCCTGTAATAAATATTATTAAAGTATTAATAAGTTAATACAGGCCTGTAATAAATATTATTAAAATATGAATTAGTTAATAAAGGCCTGTAATAAATATTATTAAAATATTAATATAAATAAGTTAATAAAGTCTTGTAATAAATATTAAAAGTGGACCCATGATGCTTTAAAATAAACTAAATCTATAAATTGTGATTCTGATTTATCATAATATATTGAAGAGTTTGCAGATTTTGTATCTTTATATGAAATTAACTGTGTGGATTTTGGAACACATTTTTAGATGCGTGTTTGAGATGCCAAGCTGAAAACAAGCAAGAAGATTGTGTTGGTAAGTTCTTCTCTCTCTCCGTCTCTAAACCAATTACAGAAAGCTCTTTAAAACAGATCCTGTCTGTTGCACAACATCATCTTCTTATCACATGTTTCTTTGCCAATCAAACTTACAATAATACATTTACATTCATTCATTTGACAGATGCTTCTATTCAAAGTGACTTACAAGTATAATGCATTAGTCAATTATCACGAGATGTCTTGCTAAAGGCACTTCAGTCGATGTCTGCTGGCTGCGAACCTGCAACCTTCTGCTTACAAGTCCAACTCTCTAACCACCCGACCACAACTGATAAAAGTAAGAGCAGGAATAAAAAAGTGTAGTTGGAGTGATATAGAAGTCTTTTTTCAAAGTGTGTTTGGTATTGATTGTTTTCAGTCGTGGTTAAAGAGTTTAAAGCAGGAGGTTGTGGGTCTGATTTCCAAAGCCAGCAGACAAAACTGAAGTGTTCTTGAGTATGACATCTTACCTTTGTTTGCTCCTCAGTATTGATTGACAACTGCACAATACTTGTAAGTCGCTTTGGATAAAAGCATCTGCAAAATGAATGACTGTAAATATTTTCAAGTGTATTAAATGAAAGTGGAACAAATGTGACGTGACATAATGCCTGAACTATGAATACTCAGAATTCGTGCTCTGCATTTGCCCCATGGAGGTTGTCAGAGGACAAAGTGTCATCAAGTCAACGTGGCGATCAAGTCAGATGACGCAGCATTTATGCTGTGTTGCTTTACCGGGTTCCTTTGACATTGATTATGCGTCTGTATAAGCTCTTTCATGATGTTCAGCTGTCACTGAAATAGTTCCTCCTCTAAACACAGGTAGATGTGTGTCACCACTCTTAAAACTTCTCCAAATGTGAGGTTTGTTAGTCATAATGCGACATTTTGTATAACTACTGGCCTTATGATTTTCAAAGCATTTAAAGCTGTGTGCTCAGATATTTCTCTAATGTGACTTGATATCATGCAGTCAAACACACTTGACGGGACATCAAACTGAATATTTTGGATGGATTATATGATGCTGAAAGAGATCGCTTTGTTTTTGTTTACGTAAGCTGTTGCAGGAACCCACCTTTGTGCCCGACGCACAAGTGTATTTTTAGCTCAGCTGGAAATATTTTAGAATAGAAGAGTTATCAGCCCAGTAAGAGTATAATCTTGTATTTAAAATAAAAAATCTAAAATTGATGTTTAAAAAAGTAAGCTTTGAAGGTTTTTCTAAATTGCCTCACTCTTCCTTGAATTTAGATTCCCGGTTTATACTGCTCGATCTTAAATCACTACGTGGTTGAGACGTTTATATACGTTATATACTGTCATGAAAATACCCAAAAAGGCTTCAACGACCGCAATAAAATATGTTTAAGTGTGTTCTGATGCACCTGAATAATGCACTTTACTTTGCACCTTAAAGGCATAGCTCACTCAAAAAATAAAATTTTAGCACTTTCACAAACCCTCTTGTCATTTTAAATGTGAATGACTTTGTACATTCCACAAAACACATAAGAAGATATGTTGAAGAATGTTTGTGTATGGACACAGAACCAATGGAAGTTAATAGCTGCCCTTACTGTTCCGTTTCCAACATTATTCAAAAAATCCCTTAAGAGGAAACCTATACAGGTTGAAAAGAATTGAAGGGTGAGCAAATGAGAGGTTTTTCATTTTTTGGTGATCTATCCCTTTTAACTTACTCAAACTAACAACTGTGTTTTTTACTGTTTATTTAACTTCTCTGTCTTTCTGTCTCTTTCAGTGGTATGGGGAGAGTGCAACCACTCCTTTCACAACTGCTGTATGTCTCTGTGGGTGAAGCAGAACAACAGATGCCCACTGTGCCAACAGGACTGGGTGGTACAAAGGATCGGCAAGTGAGGGTTAGGGCCTTGCCCCCGTGTCATCTCCGTCCACATTGGCTCATCTCTGCCTAAAGGAACAGGACCCGATTATCAGAGAATCTCTCCTGCCACTGAATGTGTAGTTACACCTGTGTGCATGTATGTGACTGTCCGAATGAAATCATGGACGCATACAGACGTTCAGGTGACGTTGGTTAATTTAACCCCTAATGCAGCATTAACTTGAGCCGGCTTGGGGAGCTCTGGATTTGTAGCATCACATGTGATGAACTGAAGAACTGTTGTACTATGAATGTGTGTGTTTTACGTGTGCTAGAAGTCAATAAAATATTCAAAGGTTTATAGGTTTTGTTTGTTTGTTTATATAAAAGTTATATAACAGTTTTACTGTAGGTGCACCACTTGAATCTTATTAGATGTAGAGATGTACTGAAGTGTGTTTGGATAACTCCCTATTAGTTTCTTTTTGTCCAGTGTTTAAAAACATCTCATAATTCTATGGTTTATATATCTCATTCCAAATATCTACAAATTAATTTTTAAGGGAACAAATTCAGTGTGTATATTTATTAGAGTTCCTAGTAGATCTTGACCGTTATTTCCAATTGGTTGTATTAGAGATTGCAATTTACAGCTAACAAACATTTTCTTAGATATTTGCAGGTTTTCGTCATAATATTGAGGACGGGATCACATTGCTCATGTTCTAAAAGAGCCCTCTGCTGGTTGGTCAAACCCTCTTTTGATTTCAAAGAAACACTCAGTTAAGGATTTGAGTACAATGTGTTAAATCCTGAAACTATGTGGAGAATTTCCTAGACAAAGATTTGCTAACTAGATACTAGGATGTATAGATTTTGAGTCACAATCAAAATTGAAGGGTCTTCTTACCCTCCTCCTGTTACTCCTTGCAAAAAAGCCGATGCTCTCCTATGGCCTCCTTCACATCTGTACACTGTCGTGTCTCCTGGTAGCACATCCATGCTCTGCACACAACGCTGACAGACACTGCAAACCTTGTTGATGGTACTTCATGACAAACAATCAACAACATGGTTTCAAGAAATCAAAATGAAGAGCCAAATAGACAGTTGATATACACAAGACCAATGTATAAATGTAAACATAACCAAATATTGATTGATATCTTTGGCGACTGTTGCTCTTCAAACATTGGTCTGGCTTTAAAGGTTACTGAAGCTCCTTTGATCCATGCCCTTTGAAAATCTTACCACAAATCTCAAATAATTAAATTAAATCGTTATTGCAACCAATGTAAAATAAGGTTACTGGATGTGCCTGGTCCTTGGGACACTCCTGCACAAGATTAAGTTGCGTCAACCGGTTGTGGCAATTTTCGTAGAAAGAACGCAACGTTTGACACAAAGTGACCTTTATGATGATCTGGCAACCCTTTCTTAGTAGTGAAGGCCACGTAAAGACTTTCTTGACTGTTATTTATCTGAAGAGTGCCAAAGGAAGCGGCAGAACAAAACCTGTTTTCCAGTCAATCTAAGAAACAGCTTTTATAGTTTATTCACATATGTATTTAATTCAAATAAATAAATGGTAGCCAGAATTATAATGCTCTAAATACACATACTTACATCATTAAAGGATAAAAGAATGAAAAATACATCAGTGCATGATTAATTAAAGCTGTTGACATCCGGATCTTCTCTAAGCTAAAGGGTGTTGAACTTGATGCTGATGATGAGAGTTTCTTTAAGAATTCAGCACAGGAGCCGTACCCATCCCATGGGAACATGAGATGCTTGATAGTGGACTCCAACAAAACTAAAGCGACTGAAGGACTGAACGATGATTATAGGAAATCCAAATCTTGCACATTACATAAGATTTACCAAGTTCTTTTGATTTTATGTAAATCACATCATTTTTCTTTGGAGTTTTCTTTAAACATTCTATTGATTATTTTCTAATGACCTGGTAGCTTTTACTGGCAAGTGATTTTCCTAAGAATGTATAGAGCACTTTGGAATACATAAACCAACAGCAAAACATATGGATTGATTGAATATTGAAATAGTAATGAATTTAATGAAGTCTTCAATGTCTTCAGCTATATCTATCTGCCTTTTTTCAGAATTTACTCACTGCGTTTAAATGACTGACCAACAGAGGTCAATGTTCACAATGAGTTCCTCATCCAGGTTTCGAACAAAGATATAACATCTGGCTGTGCACATTTATGGATCATTTATCAGTTTCAATAGTATAACATTATTACGTGATTAAATTGTATAAAGGGTTCATAAGTTCTTGTCACTCGAGGTTGTAAGCTGTATAATTAAGGACAGGGGCAGACGTGGCATCCCGTGAGAGGCCTTTGGTTTTGGCCAGGGTGCAGATATCTGCCCTTCTCCTCCACGTTCCTGGATGTCACCTCAGCTGTGAGATAAACAGACTGGGCCAGTGGAAAACTGTGGGTGCGGCACTGCCCGGCTGTGGGTCTGGCTGAACTTTCAGGCCCGATGCCCTTCACCCTACACCACATGCTCCTGTGTTTTGTCCATGGCCAGTGGGCACCATCTGAAATAGCCAGCGGTTTTATTAGGAAAATAAGCCCGTTTTGTTTGTATTATATGGCTGACGGTATTAAATAAGAATATTTTTATGCATTGCACTTCATGATTCCTTCACAAACTGTTGTGCTACCAGAAAGTGTGCCTGACTCTTCTGACTTTGCTGGGATTAATATGTACTGCTGCTTGTCATCTTATCAAGCAATTTAGACATTAAACGCATTGTTATTGATCTGGCAGAGACGCAACAATGCTTTATATGAATGCAGACACTCTCTCCGGGGATTATTGACATATGTTACATCTCCAGTACTTTACTGTGGTGTCAGCACCTCTCACAAATGATCTTGTCTGGTCTAATGCTTGTTGAAAGGGAGGTCAAAGCAACTGAGCTCGTGTTTTTGAGTACAAAAGGCAAACTTGTGTAACCGGACATGCACAAAGGTTTCCCTTGCGTTGAACTAATTTGCTGTTTAGCGGAGTGTTATATGCCAAACCGCCGCTTGAAGGCCCCCACTTTTGGTGTCTTCTTCTACATTGAAATGATGAGGTTCGGATTTCACCTCTGCGTTGTGGCCAGAACTCTCTAATCTCTTTTAACAAGCTGACATATGGCTGCTAACACCGTACTCTCGTGAAATCCTCCACCACGGCCTCCTGCCACACACTTTTTAACAGACTGTGGCCGGCACTATAGTGTTTCAGCCCGAGTTAATGTCATCTTTTTCATGTTTGTAATGTTCATTTTTAAACAAATAAAATAAAAAATTTTTTACATACATGTCCCAAAACATCTGATGTATGCCCAAAGCCTTCCGATTGAAAATAAAGATATGGTGTTAACATCTGTGGGTATGGTAATTCATGACGATCGACTAAACGCTGAATTTTTTAAAGTTTGTAAAGTTTTTTGAATGAATGGGAAAATGTTGTAAGTCTTTGTGAATGCAAACTAAACTGTTTGGGGCGAAATTTCCAGGCCTGTAAACGTGATGTAGAATCCTAGGGGTTGGTTACTTGGTCGGTCACTGGCCATGGTTCCGTGACCTCAGATGGTTAATATCTTCTAAAGAGAAACTATAGTTTTTCACAAAACAATTCATATTTTGAGCTTATTTAACTATATTTGAACCAAAAGTTCTCAACTCAGATTTGGGGACACATTGGTATCTAAAAGTCTCATTGGTTCTTTAGTATCTTAGCATACACAAAGTCACACAATATGTTAAGCTTGTAGGTATTGACATGTTGTCATATTTGAATAGAACTATTTATGCATAGACTTTCAGTTTTACAGAACCATTCGAAAGTGTAAACATAAGTGTATTACTAAAGGAGAATTTCAGGTGGTAGGTTTAATTGTTTTAGTTTAAATATTAGAAAATCACCGGTCCATGCATGAACTTTTTTAATTTAAAAAAGGGAACTACAAATTTGTTACGGATGTGACAAAAAGGGACACCTTTTTTTAAACACTAAATTCTTTCACATACTTAATTTCTGTGAATTAAAATGTTCAAACCTGAAGATAACACCCAACAAATGGAGAAGAAATGCCTCTCTGTTGTCCAAAAAATAGTAGCTTAATTTTAATTGTAATGTGTTTATTCTAGAGGAAAATGAACTGTAATGCATTACAATCCTGGAAATGGCCCTTAATATAAATCAAACGATTAAAAGCTTGCTTGAGAACTCTCATGGATAAACATTCCATCAAATGTTGACACGTGTGCTATCTCTATAATAAAACCATTGGTAAAATTGCTCATTTAATAATTCAATTATAATAATAATTATTGGAAACATTTCAAGCATGAATGCATAATCCTTTCATACAGGCCGAACATATGACTAGCAGTATGCGTGAAATAAGTTATTTTTAAATTGAAACTTGCGCTTACAACAAAGGAACATCATGCGCGCACAGGTTGTATTTCAGTGCTGGCATGCGTTGAGAGATTAGTTTTTGATTGGAGTTAATGGGGTCAAAAACTCGTGCCCTATGAAGTGTTTGAAGGACAAGAGTGCTGAGATTCACACTCATGTGTCCAGTGAAGATGGAAACCCAAGATGTTCAATGATCTCCGCCTAGGCTTTATATCCAGCCGGACATCTGTGGCTGTCTCTGTGACAGCTGGAACTCCAGGGATGATCTCAGGATTCCCATGATTCTATGCTTGTTGAGTGTATCAATTTGAAACCGCGATACTCTTACAGAGACCAACTCTTTTTCCTCAACAGACGCTGTTGATCGAGTAACTGTAAGAAAGATGGTAGTGCGCCTCTTTAAACACCCTGAAACACACATTCACACCTACTTGTACAGATACTTAATGTTTACTCTCTCAGCATGCACTCTTAAATGTGCAAAATCATAAACACATGCACACTTTCAGCTGGTTGCACGTTGTGATCAAAGTAAGATCACGGTGACATTGAGAGCAATTTAAGAGTCGGGTTTGAGACATGATCTGGCTTCACTTCAAAGGGCTGAATAGTGCTAAAGCTCTTGCTCTTGAATCTTCAGCTGATAGTCGGCCTTCTGTTGCGTGCTGTCATGTGAGTGTGCCAAGGGCAAAGAGAGAGACAAAAATGTTGAAGTGGGTTCATGAGTTCGACTAAACGACACGTGCGGATGTAAAGATGATGCACAGAAAACAAAATTGCAGATGAGAGGGACTACAATGCTGTCATCATGTCTTTTAAAGTCTGCATGACTTTCTTTCAGTTGCAGAACACAAAAAGATATTTCGAAGATTGGCACATTTTTAAAATACCCGTAATATGCAACTTCCTGAAGGTAAACCCATGGGGAACTTGCGAATTCATATTTTAATTAACCTTCATGATTTTCGATGTTTTGAGATTAGAAGAATAGAAGAAATGAGAAGAGGTGTCAAGTCGGGTTTTGCTTCTCTACGGTTGTTGTTCGCTTTATTTTGCTGTGTGTGTGTGTTGTGGAGTCCATTACTTGAATTTTTAACATTTCCACAAATAAGTAAATTCCACCGCGGAAGCCAAAAGCAACACAAACACTGCCATCACTCTCTCTCATTCTCTCTCTCCTTACGTCATAACTTGGTCTTAGGATAAAATACAAATGTAGCTTGTCAGATTCTCATTTTTTCTCCTTGAGATGCGTATCTATGAATTCTCCCACTGACCTCGATGAACTGGTAATAGTCAACAACATTTTGCAGTTCAAGTAAAACAAAAGTCACAATCCTTCCAGCTCAAAAAACTCATTCTTTAGAACTTTATGATGGGTAAATGGGGTTAAGTCGGAACTTTTCTACCCATTTACCGTAAGCAGGCCGAGTTTGAAGCCATCGATTTAGTTTTAGGTGGTTTTATGAGAACAGAGCCATGAATGTTCTCATTGTCTCTGAGGTCAGAGTGTTTAGAGCCGTTAAAAGTATTCCAGGACTGTTAAGGAAATCTGGGTTGCTATCATATACCAGTCGTGCAATGTTAAAACAACTGTAATTTCCTTTAAGAGTTACTGTCTTTGTTTCTCGGTCCATATTTGTCTCTTAGGTTTGTTTTTTCTATTTAATCATAGCAGGAAATTTAAGGACCCACTGACTAGGAAAGATCTTGAGATATCAGTTGTTAAACGAGGAAAATACAAATGATGTGCATTTCAGTCGGGCTTACGCTGCAAATATTTACAATAATGGAGAGTCATGCAGCCAAGCACACTGGAGATGAATGGGAATGTTTGGAAACCACACACAGTAATTACACGCTGCTACATGCTGTCAAACCTAACACACAGATATCATTTCATTGCAGATGTACTTAAAAACAAACTGCTCTAGAGGTTTGGCAGCGACTGTTTGTGTGTGTTAGGAAGGACGATAAGATCAACATGATTATTAAATCAGTTTTTCCGGATATGTTTTTGAATAAAACTCAATGTCGATGTTCTTGGTATTGGCAAAGGTGGCTCAACGGGCTTCCGAAGTTGATTTGACTAATTGCATTTCATTTTGAATGTGTTTAAAAACACATTGCTATGTGGTTGCTAGGGTTGTTTTAAACAAAATGAACTGGTTTACAGGATCTAACCTGAACTTAGAGAGTTTGTAACTATTGCAGGTGGTAAATTGAATTTATATGATGTGAATGGTATAAAAACACATTTAAACTTTGCTTAAGTTTGCGGCAGGTTGGCCTGTAATTAACTGTAGATTCAATGACTTTATCCTTCTCTCCTAATACTGTTTTCTATTTGAGATCAACTATAATAAGTGAGTAAAAAGTTCTCTTGTAATTTTTCCGAAATTTTCAATATGGTGTTAGCTGACACTAATCTAAGGTTGCATTCGAACCACTGGCAACTTTGTCGCCATGTGTCGAACGTCTCTTCTATCATGTAAGACATGTTTCTAGTTGTCCTAACGATGGTTACTGCTAATGTTATTGATGATGTGAGCTCCAATGCTCCTCTCACATTGGCAGTTGCTACTGACAGTCACTCATCATATGCATGAAGTTCAACAACTCATCACTTAGTATCATTGATACACATGCCAACTTGTTGCCAATGGTCATTTACATTAGTGTCTATTATTTCAATTAGAATACAGCAGAAATATTGGTGTACATTTGAAAATATATATGTTCAGTTTTATTTTAAGCCATTTTATAAGTTAACAAAATATTTATAAATGTAATGGAAATTAACTGTGGGATTTTTTCCCACCGAAAAATCCATTTAATGTTAAAGATTTTATCAAGTTAAAATAACTTTTTTATGATATTTAACAAGCCACATGAAACAATCTAGTCTTGCTCTTCTCCTAGCTGACAAAATCCCTTCAAGACATGCAAACCCGGACAGAAATAAATGAAGAATGGTCAATGAATTAAAGCATCAAATATCAAACATTCAAGAGATGATGAACTGTGAATGGCATGCAAGATCCTTCTTCAGGTGTGGAAAATAAGGTATCACATTTTAACCCGATCATAAACCACTGGCATTCCTTCCCGGTGAGGTCAATGTCAGAACTGTCTAGAGAGCTTGAAATGTCTGAAAACCATCTTCTGTCATCTGTGTATCGTTGCAAAAGGTCAATTTATCAGTCAATGTCATAGTGTGTGTCCTGTTGTGTCACCATTAGATTTAATTTAGTGTAATATTTCACCCGTATCACTGTTGATGCGATTTCATCTCTTTCATCCCTTCAACCACAGTTGCAAAATTACACAAGAAATATTCTGTTCAAGAAGTGCTGTATGTTTATATCATTATCTATTATTTATGAATTTTATATATCAGATTTATAGTCGTATAGAGCAAAATATATTTTGTTTAAGAAAAAACAATGTTAATAATTTGTTGAACTATAGCAATTACTAAAGAAGTGCACTTTCATTCTTTAAAATGCATGGTGGGTTCATTCCACATAAGTCTGCGTTGCCATTTGGAAGGCCAGACTCCCCTGTGCCTATTGAAAATGCTTTGCAGATGAGACCTATGTTTAGTGCTGGGGAAAGTTAATATGTCATATTTTTAGGTTTCTCTGACATGTGGTCATCATCGTCTTTGCTCTTTCAAACAGAGTCTGCTTGGCCCCCATGCGACCTTTGGCGTAAAGAGAAATGTGACCAATTGTAATCCAAAAATAGTCTGACGATCGGAATATATGTGATGTGAAAGACGTTTATTCTGATGTTCTGGGCGACATAACAAAAATAAAGAGACCGCAGAGACTTGGGACATTTTAAGAGCAGGAAAAATTGGTCTGGAACACACACACACACACGCGTGCACACACTTTACACAGATGTAAGGTCAGTCTGACAGAAGTGCATTTATCTGCTCATAGCTGCTCATAGTTTATATATCTTTTTACATTAACTTTGTAATAATACTAAATTAAAATTATATTAGTTATTATTAATTAGGAACTGATACACTGATGTATATGCTGTATATGATGTATAACTAATTTTCTTCTCATTTTTGGGTTCTGGGTAAGGCCCACCCTTATTTAGTGTGAGTGAACACACCATGAAGTTCAAGTAATCTGTTAAATCAGGTCATATAAACACAAAGGCTTACACACACATGGTAGTGCTCTATAATATCCTCACCAAATGCATTGCAATGTCACTAAATCTCTATGTTATGTGTCATTTATGAGTTCTTGTCCTAACAAGCCATGAAAAGTCACTTTGCACTATAATACTGGAAACGTTCAAATTTTAAGGACATTAAAACTTTATTGCCGGAACCAGGACTTATTACATCATCAAAAATGGGTGTTTAGCAGTAGAACCTAATTAAATTTATTACGCCAAATTATAACTTCAGTCAATAAAATGTGGTGCCAAGAACACGCGGTTTTATAAAACGTTTGGAACATTTTCATATGTATTGTGTTGGAAAAGTTTGAACAAAAGGTATCCTAAGGACTAATTTAATGCAAAGGCCGGTGTTAAATGTAAAGTTTGTGAAATCTAGTAAGATTACAAACAGTGGAAAAAGTCTGAGTCCAACACTCACCCCTCCTTATTTATACACTATAAAAGAAAAATGTTTGTCACATATTTGCATATTTGCTCAAGTATTTTCAAGCCGAAGTAGGTGGTTTGTCGGTTTTAGGTCTACTGAACGTGGCTGCGAATTCCATTAAAAAAACCATGATGGATGTAGATAAAAATTTCAAATTTTAAGATAATAAACATAACGGTTTATTATGTATGGTCTTTAAACACCTTTGTGGACATGGTCATAGATTATTTGCATTTCTGTCATAAGATCTTGCTTATTATTTCACATTGTGCCCTTAACTCCCATTGACACGTGTGGAGCTTGAGACCGGTCTTGAGACCATTTTTGATTTTCTCATCTCTATCTCGACTTGCCTCGTCCTTGTCTCAGACTTAGTGGTCTCAGGAATTTACTTCAAGACCGTTCAAGATCACAAACAAGGGAAACCGTCTTGTCTTGGTCTTGGTTTAGGTGAGCTTGACTACAAAACTAGAAGCGACTCTAAAATCATTACGAAACAATATTTTATTATTTATTGTTATTTATCTATGTTTTCGCAAGCTTATTGTCACACAAATGGTTTGCTTTATTGTTATCCTTACAAAATATTTCATTTCCATGTTTTGATATTTTCAATTTCTTTCATAAATCATTACTATTAGTTTTTTGTCACTGGGTTTTGGGTTATCTGATTAATAAAAATGATTAACAAATGCTTGTATTCTGTATATTTTCATGTTTGATGTTGTCTGTGATAACATTGTATTTATACATTTATTCTTTTATAGTTTATTTATGCCCATTTATCTGCCTTTATGTTTCAGCTTAAGGGACGGGCAGGCATCTCAAAGCGTGTCTTTCTTCATAAGATCTGGCCTTATTTTACTTTAGTGCACCGTGCATGGAGAGACTAAGATATTCAAATACGGAATGTGCCATTTCAGGACAACCTAACACAATGTTTCATTTGAGATAGCAAAACTTATAGTCAAAGAGCCGTATCTTTAAGTGGATATGTTTCAACCGCAAACCTTCTCCGTATAATTTGCCCTTTAATCTTCTGACATGAGCCCACAGTACAGAAACCTTCACACACAGAGACTGGCACGTACACACACACATACACACACACACACACACACACCACACACACACATTTTACCGGGTGTTTGGGGACCGCTAGCCTTTTGCCCCCCATTATGCATCAATCTTTAATGAAAAAAAAAATAAGTAAGGGCTACTTATTACTCTAAAATAGCAGTTTAAAGCATTTCATTTCACCTTTAAGCATATTTAAAAATATGTATATCATGGGAAAATCTCCCGGCGGTTTCCAAATAAATTTGTTGTTTACAGTGGATTCATCGCAGTATTACACATTTACTGTACTGCCTACTCTACCTTTACTTATACAATTAGGAATTTAATGTATTCCTGAGTACAACACCGTACATAAGATTCAACAAATTGTAATATGCAACACTGTCCACTTAATGACCTCCCAACCTTTAATATTCCCTGAAAGAGTCTATTACAATAAGACAGTTTTGTTCGAATACCAGTTGGTGAACAGTACTGTGGAAATGGTTTCGGTGGTCAGTAAACTAAGCCAAAGAATCCTTGGTGGATGAAGAGACGAGGTCCTTATATCACAGGAGTGAGAGAGCGAAGTTATCTGTTTCTCTCGAGCAAGAAACAGATTCATAACTCAACTCTCATTCAAGCAAAGTCTCTTGTTTACACAGTGAAGACTTAAGGCCAACTGGAAATGATTGATATTTATAGTACAGAAAGCACATCTGCGAGCTGAAGGAATCAAACTTGTAGAGGGTTTTAAATAAAAAAGTTAACGGTTTGGCGTGTGTTTCAGAGAGCACCTGCGCGTCTTATTGTTTTTCAGTGCTTTTCTTTTATAGCATAGAAAACAGACACATGCAGTCTTGTGTTGACATGCCCATGCCCACAGCAGATGCTGATCTACACACTGATGAATTTATGACCACGCCGATCCAAAGTAAGCCTCTGTATGGGACTCTGGTAATGTGGTAGTTAGATGTTGGGTTCAGCACTCTGTAATTTTGCGGTCATCACTTTGTCACCAAATCCACCACATTGCTTCCGCAATTCAAGACGTTGCGACGCAAGCTTATCCTTAATTTCGGGAACTTGTGTTTCTCTGCTATTATTATGTTTAAGGTGATATTGTACAGATCACATGAACGACAGCTTGGATATTGAACAGATAATGGGAGGTGATGTAAATAAACAACAAGAAACCCCCATGAAACATGAAAAATGTCAAGCAAATGACATAAATGATGATTCAGGGTCTACACCATTGGGTTTACAGTTATTTTTTTATGTATAGTTATGAAATAATAACCCATTCAATTAAATGCATTTTTACATCAAAGCATCTATTCAAACATGTTTCTTCATGTAGAGCAATCCATAAGTTATACTTGACAAGTAAGAACATGTGAACGTTATGCTTGGCAGGTCTGCTTTTTATCAAGGGAAACTGTTTAAGCAATCTCAACAAGACATCTAAATGTATTGTAAACTCATTTGTTTATGAAAACACACGGTTTTGAGTTTTAGGTCGTGGCTTGATGGAATAAAAATAAATGTTAATCTTGTCAAAAATCTTAGGTGAAATGAATGAAGTTTAAGAAAAGTTCACCTAAAAATACAAAATTTGTCATTTAAATAATGATACAGTGGCACCTATTCACTTTTATTGTTTCTGCATAAAAACAATGCAAATGATTGGAGAACACGTGCCTAAAAAGACCATTTTAATGATGTACATTATACAAAAATAACATAATAATGCTTGATTTTCAAATTCCTTTATCCGTAAAAATTCTTATTCGTAAAATTCTGTGACCATTTGTTCCACCTCTTGTCATTTTATACAAATCTTAAAATGTATGTTGAGTTTTTCTGCGTTCAAAATAATGTTGTTCAGTAACCAGCAATCTTCACAATGGCTTTTCTATATTCGGCAGAAAACCAAAACTCATGCAGGTTTGGTATGACGTGGGGTTGAAGAAAGAATAAAAAATATACAGTTTTGGGTAATCAGTCACGTAAGATGCAATGGGTCTCCTGGTCGTTTTGACTGTATTACTTCCTCCGCACATCCTATCTTGAAAACATGGTCGAAGTCAGATTGGCATCTTACAGCAGACTCAAGGAGAAGGCAAGAAGTAATGCGTGCGGTCAGACATGATGCTATCGTCATTTATGAAAGCATATCTACATGCAATTGCCAAAGATTTACATTGGCCTCACATATTTTGATGGGATAAAGACAAGAAAATGACAAACACATTGTCGAATACTTCATTCTGGAGGCCACTTTTTAATTCCAAAAGGAAGTTTTTTTTAAACAAGTAAACCATCCATCATACATCAAGGGCTGCATTCAATGTGCTTTAACCTTTTTCAACTTGCTTGTTTGACCCTGCCACTGAACCGTCGGTTGTCCGATTGGAGGTCTTACAACACTGTGTGGTTTTTACAAATAACACATCTTACATTACTCACTTTCTGTCGGATGTAATTGCCCTTCCGCTACCCCTCGAGCCCAAGATGTCTTTTCTTTCTTTTTAAATCACTACATTGTCTTATTGTTTGCTCCTTTGTCATTG
Organism: Triplophysa yarkandensis; assembly: GCA_033220385.1. Lineage (NCBI taxonomy): Eukaryota > Metazoa > Chordata > Actinopteri > Cypriniformes > Nemacheilidae > Triplophysa > Triplophysa yarkandensis. The sequence continues at coordinate 14,073,135 of CM065669.1, read as the reverse complement.
AAGGAAGTCTGTGCCGGTTCCTGCAAAACAAACTCGCACACTCACAGACACACCTTATCGGCTCTTTTATCTCTTCAATCTATTTCCTGAGCAGAGGATGAGGGCTTTCTCTCGCTCGCTCTGTTTGCGTTCGCTCGAGTGTGTTTATGAATGAAGCGAGCAGATGAAGGCAGGTCTGAAACGGTCTTGCTTTGAACGCCTGAACTCCTTTACTCAAGAGCGGCTTACAAACGGCCTGTTCTTCTATGAGTTGTGACATAATTGCTTACAGGTTTTCGTTGCGGATATTGACAGCGGAGGTCAAGCTTCAGTTCTGTGCTGAATAAAAGAAACTTTTGAATGCATGTTTCGTTTTGTGGATTTGAGGTTTAGGATGAGGTGGGTACTCAATGGGATGTGGGCATTCTCTCACCTTTTTTGCTCACGCCGGGATTTCCTGTTATTGGGGGAATGTGGGTCCCGTGGCAATGGAAATGTAGAGGATTATGTTTCCATTGATATACATGATATCCTTTATATATCCAGTGCTATGTGTTTTGGATAAGGTCCTTTTTGGGACCAGGTAAGGGAGGGTTGTTCTCTGGAAGTGTGTCGGTTTGTTAAGGTTTCTCATTGTGAGGACCAAATTCCATAATCTGTTTTGTTTGTGTTGACATACCCGAAAGGAATTACTTTTGATAAGGTTTACCCCAGATGAGCTCAGCAAAAAAGGGTGTACAAAAAGCACATAGAATATCAGTTACTAATAAAATATTCCCAAAAAGATGTACACAGATTTTTTGTAACATCATGGCATTCATATTTATATTCATTTAACTCAAGCAGGATGTATTTTCGTTACATGTTCAAACTTTATCACCCTAAGTCATCAACTTAGACAGTTCTTTGTAAGTGGATATTTGAGGCTTAGTCAAGAGGAATTCATATGTGTCAGATCACACATTTACACTTTGATACACTTTAAAAGCATACAAAGCTGTTTAAATGTTGCATCTAAAAAGTCAGGAAAATGCAACTTTCTCCTTTTTTCAAAGAGTCTATGCACTTGCAGAACTCTGAAGAGTTGAAAAATGTACAGCAAGCGGTTATAAGGACATATCCTTGCACACGATGCCAGTCATGCATTTACATTTTAAATAACAAACACAGAAGACGCAAAATGTGAACATCTCCTACAGTAAGTGACTTGGTGAAAAAAACATTCAGGGCTTTACAGAAAAATTTCAGGTTTCATCCCTCTTAGCTCACCCCAAGCACCATCAAAGCACATGAATTGTGCGTCATGTAGGCCTGATTTTTATTGACAGTGAAGATCAAGGCCACTCAGGTCAATCCACACTTCCACACTGAAAGCATCATCAAGCTACACCTTAGTAATTGTTTTGTGATCCAATTAAAGAAAATACATATTGTGCCTTTATTACAATTACACCATTTTTAATGCTGCACAAAATGTGACGTTTTTGTTATTACTTCTTCATGCATGTTCTGCTTGAAATTAAAGTTTTTATTTGATGCAGTTGGGATGTGATTGGTTGGGTCGGTTGATTTGGAATCCCTTTGTAATCCCCTATCGCAAAAATGTATTCGAAAAATCGCTGTGAAATGAGATTTATTGGAATCCATGAGTCTTAATTTGCATGTTGTGAACTAATAAATGTGTACAGTCTACAGACTGACGTTCAAAAGAATCTTCTCATCAGTCGGCATTGAAGTTCCTTACAGGTAGTGTTGCTATAGAAGCAGCTTACACGGTTAATTAACCGGTGAGTGTATTTTAATCCTTATTTTCAAAGATAAACATTTTGTGAATTTTTAGTTTTTTAGACTTAAAGTTGTGTCTAAAAGTACAATGTTTTATATTTCAATTCCATTTTTATGGTTTGTAATGCGTTTGTTTATTTAAAGGGATACTCATTTGTTTTCCACATTTACATTAAACGAAATGAGCCGTTGAGCAGTGCTTGGGTTCTCCATTGGCCCCATTGGTGGGTTTACTTGTCAAAACATAGTATTCGCTTTCAATGCGAGGGATTTTTCATTGTGAAATACGGTTTTCCCCTACTGATGATAAATTTGATAAGTATACCCTTCATTGTCTTCTATAACAATGCACAAAAGCGTACATTTCATCTAAGCGCAGCGTGCCCAGCACCCCTGCCCACAGAGGCCGGTCTTTTGAGGTCTGGGTTTCTTTTTCCACTGGTTTGGCAGGGCAGTCTGGAGGGTTGCGTTGAGGGACAGAGAGGGGGTCTGTGATGGGGTGAAAAGTAGCAGCAGTCTTTGGGACAATTACAAGAGAAACAGCCGACGGCTCCCGTGTTTCATATCCCCCCTCAAACTCCTGCCGGTCTGCGTCTGCTGGCCCACACTGAATGGCTGCTTTGTCTTCTCACACCTCACGTAATGAACTGGGGTATTATGGACCCGGTCTGAGGTGTACACACTCACAATATAACACACAAGATGTCAATTAACGCAGCATGCCAAGCTTCCATTCACGCTTTATTTATTTTATTTATTTTGGTTGGGCACAATTATTTTTGACACACGTACAGCCATAGATTGCCCGTTGACTGGGCCGGTCGCTGTGTCTTCTGGGAGCTGGGTTGCGTCACATTTCGTTATTGGTCGTGGATTTGACATGTTATTGTTCTGCGGAGACTCAAAGTGTGGTAGCTGTTCCATTCGGCCGAAGTTAGAAACAACTAAATCTCAGTTTTCCTGTGGAATAAAATTAAATATAACTTGCTACAAACAAAATTTAGTTCAGAAGAACAGGCAAAACCGAGAAATAATACGGTCATTTTCGCCTAAGGACAAATAGCTATATGTTAATGAAAACCTTTAGACTTTCTTTCTTCAGTGGAACATAAATTAATGATAATTCTGCTTTTATGTCTGTTATTTAGAGAACCTTTGGTTCAGTTTCTCTGCGTTTGTATATCAGTACTTGGCATATATGAAAATGGCATTTTTATAAACGTCTGTAGTCATCATGTTGCCATGTGATAATGTTAACAGTCCAACTTAACAGTTAACAGTCAATGAAAATTAAGTGTAATTGAACTTATATACCCAACCATGAGAATGTTTTCATGAAGTTCTTTTAAACCTCTATGAAAAAAAGATTTTTGGAAATACCTTAGAAAATCACAGCACTGTTGCCTAACATAATAGAAAAACAGTAATTTATAATGTATTGTTCGTTTTACACGGAAGGATAGTTGTTGAAGATTTTTATTAAACAAAGACTTCTGGGACATATTTGACCAATACAGTCAATATATATATATATATATATATATTGATATATACACATACAGTATACAGAATTTTTTTTCAAACACAAAAGTACAAAATACAATAAACAATTGTTTAATGTGATAGAAATACATTTACTTTAAATGATCTTAAATTCATATCTTTCCTTTTTTGATTTTCAAAGAAACTTTATGACACCCACTAATAGCCGCCATCTTTCCACATTGCAATAAATGTTTATATATACGACTTAAGTCACATAAAGTTCAGCTTCCCTGACATGTACCTGTACTAACTTTGGTATTTTTTGGAAACTTTGGATGAAAGCATCGGCTAACTGACTACATGTTGTGTTTATGGTTACGTCAGGGAACTCTAGAAATGAAGCTGCATTGTGCTGAACATCATCCATTACCTCCTTTAATTTCACTTTATCAGCGGGCTGTCACTCACTGTCCTGTGTATCCTCACTGTGTCTGTAATCTAATCCTGTTATCATCTAGATAATCTGTATCATGCACTGACTTAATGGACTTGTCAAACACGGCTGATCCAGGGCCCGCTCTCCTTCTATTGCTGTCTGCAGATTGATCTCAATTCTTTTAAACTGAAGGGGTTTGTGAGGAAGAAGACGTGATGCCTAACTTTTATGATGATGAATACTATCACTTTGCACACTGACAATTGCTGATTTAAATGCAAAGGAAGAGGAAACAAGAAACCGCTATTAAATGTGCACCACCACAACTGCCAAAATCTCTTGCATGTTGTGATGTGAGAGCTAGGGTGTTGCTATGCTGTTGCTAGGGTGCTGTGCTTGGTTGTTAGGCCTCTTTTTTCAACCATCGGTCCATTTATTTTACATTCCTGTCCACTTAATTCCAAAATGTGTTGGAACAAACGTGTCAGTCTGTGAATGACTTATGTTTAGATGTCTGTGCGCATGGCATTCTCCATGGCAGTCATTGTTTCCAAGTCATGGAGCCCTCAATAGCGTTACAAATAGGACTGTAGGCACAAGATAACACGCTGTCACCTTCGCGCAACAATGACATGCTCTGCCGAGTGTCCCAAAGACTCACTCTACCATCAAGTCTTTTGGCTCGTAACGTGTGCCGGGTTTACGGATCGTGCCTGGTTTAAGAGAAACTTCTGTAAGCCTGGCACCAGGCAGCCTTGTATAAACATCCCTACCTGGCACCCAGCGGTGAATGTGAGTCGTGAAAGCTGCCCTTCTTTCCAAACGCACATCACACACAAGCAGAGACAAATCACAGAGTGCTCAAAATCGTACAATCTTGAAGATTCTATAGTCTCACAAGCTACACTTGACATGCAAGTAACTTGTTTATTTATACCAAAGCTACCTACAGTATACATTATAGGTAATAATTTATGCAAATCCCTTTATATAGCATTAATTATTTATGTCAAAAAATAAATGAGTGACTTACAATGAAAAAGACATTTTCGTTAGAGCTTGGCCATTTTACTTAAATTTTCTTAGGATTTTTTATACATGTAGGAGAACAAGGAACAACTCTGTGTCGCCGGCCCCTTCCACCATATGCCAAAAATTATCATACAGGTTTGCCTTTGTATCCATTTTTAACACGCGAGAGAAGAATCGGGTCTTTATTCAAGCCGGGGTTTCACTGTTTACTCTTCTGCCTTCAGGGCCAAGGGTACAGAAAAAGAAAGAGCGACTCTGGTTTGAGTAAATGGAGGGAAAGGTAGAGCTACTGTAAGGTATAGAGGAACGGAAAGGGGCGGAGGGTGGAAAGAAAGGAGGCCTTTGAGTGACAGTAATTTAGAAACCTGGGCTTTTTATGAGTTTCCTGCTCTTAGCAAAACATACAGAGAGAGAAAGAGTCTTATGGCCTTGTGGCAGCACTGCTCTGCATGTTTGTGTATGTCAAATTCCTGGGAATTTTGTGATGTTTATATTGAGAAAAATACCTATGTGTTTGCTGTTGTTTGGGGTTAAGAATGTGTGTGTGTAATTTATATATGTGGGAGAAGTTACAAATAGTTTGCCTTTTTCAGTACATAGGCTTATGATTTTTCTCTGGGAAAAAATAAAATGGTAAACACAATAAGTCGTATTTGAGGACCAGAATATGGATTTTACAACCATATTGTGGCATTGTGGCAATTTTCTATGTAAAAAACATACACATATATGCAAACATACAGTGTTGTGCTTCCTTTTTAATAGATTTTGATTTCATATATAAGATCTATATTACTTTAGTTTAAGCAACTGCATTTATTTCCTAAGGCCACAATCACATAAAGATTGAGCTTTCTGAACTTTCAATCTTGTTTGAAGAAACGTTATGAATGCAACGTCAGCTCAAGAAAAATCTGCACACGTACATAACAATTATACGTTTACTACACCCTGTCCATTTATTCATAAAATATTTGAGATATCCATTTTTACATTTTTTATGCATGATTGACAGTATTAGAAGAATTGTGTGAAATGTGATATATAACTTACACACATGCCTGATTGCCCTAACACACACTATATCTATTAAATCTCTCTTGACCTTGCTGAGTTATCAACGTCCAGCCAAGAATTCCTGTCCTAAATTTAAAAAATAAAGACTTTTCTCAAATTTTATGTAACATGAGGAGGAAGTAAATGTTTAGTGGTTTTCCACAATGTTTTCGGCTTCATAAAAACAACACGATTCAAGTCCAAGGCTAACAGTAGGTCTGAAAACGCTGTGTTAAAGTTGTAAGAATGACTAATGAGACGTTCCAACGCTCCAACTCTTAATGTCTGCACTGATTGATTCTGATTTTCATGTTTAGTAAGGAGACACAGTTATGAGCTTGTTCCCTCATGGGGTCTAAGTTTAAGACCAGGAAGGGTTTGTGGGATTGAGGTTTTGAGAACCTCACTGACCCTCCCCTGTGTTTCCAGGCCTTGGGTTTTCTGTGCTTCTTGAAAAAGAACGCTGGATAAATGATCAACCTTTCAGAAGGCAACCTTGTTCTTCAGAAAATGGGCATAAAACACAATGATCTTTTCATAGGGTTTCGTTTAATTTTAAACTGTCTTTAACACATGTTGCCCTGCCAGAATAGAAAGGGTGATTGTATAAGGGTTGGACCAGTTAGGAAAGTTTAGGGCTATTGAAATGCAAAAATCCTGTTTTTTCAAAATCAAGTTTTAAATGTTGTTTATATGTTTTGTGTTGTTTATAGACAAACCATATGTAATTTTACTATAGACCATTGTCAGAAATCACAACATATCAGTTGATCATGCGATCAGCGGTTTAAACCATATATGTTCAAGGATGGTGAATGTTTTCAGGCTGAAATGATCATTGACCTGCTGTGTCGGCTCTCAGTTTCACTTTCAGTTTCCACCACATCTGGAATTGTTGGCTGCCTAGATGAAATCTGGGGCTAATTTAAATTGTATATATACAATAATACTCAATTATTCATGAATAATACACAACTGGTCCTTGTGAATTTTCTCAAAGAACCTACAAGGATGTCAAACTGAAACATTAAGGAGGATTTTAAACAAACATTTACCCAAAAGTAAGCCACTGTAACAGCAATACTTGCATTACCACTACCGGTGAAAGACTATGGTAGAGAAATGTAATCTTTAACATTAAATAAAAAAAGGAATCTTTTCATCCGCATCATTAGATTGGCACGACAAACAGACATGACATGTCTGGGTCAATGTTTAATATAGTTATAAGCGCCCAGCTGTATCCCCTACTGACAGCATAAAGAGCCTTTAACTGTGACACCTCTCATGGCCTGTAACACAGGTCAGCGGCAACTCTCTGGATCTGTCTAAGGGACGGTTTGTCATTTAGTAACTGAGCTGTGGGCTTCTTCGGTGAGCTCAGTCCTGTGATGTCTCCCCCCTGGCCACCTGACTCTGCCATCCATCCACACATTATTAATAGGACTTGCATGGCTCGACAGAACCGCTAACAATCCACAAGTGGGTGGGGTGTGCGATACTACATGATGAGCTCTCACATGAAGTGCCGGGGTACGTTTTGGCTAGATGGTAGACACGCTTATGTGTGTTCAGGTCCGTGTATGTGTTGGGTCATTTATTTTGATCTTTCTTCAAAGATAGACACTAACGCAGCACTAATGTCCTCCAAGCGCCCCAAGCGTTTACTGGCCAGATATATACACAACATTACACTGTCTTCACACTTCGGGTTTATTCATAGGCAAGACCAAACACAAAATATTTAGGTTGCCATGTTGTCGCTATTTGGTTGCATAGATGCCGCTGGTGTTCTTAAAGACCCCCTATTGTGAGAATTTGGTTTTGCTTTTAGTTTTAGAATTATCTTGAATTGAAATGTAGAGTAACATTCATGATATCTTAAAGCATTAACATTCATTTTCACAAGAAAAAATAATAATTTTGATTGTCAGAGGTAAGTGTAAAGCTATGTTTCTATTAACAATGGGGAGACTTTAAGCACAATGGCAGGGTTTGGTCAGCAATAGATGTTTTCTAAGATGTGTTGCCAGGTGATTAAACTACTCTTTGGCCTCAAAAATGACTTTCAATGTAATTCTAGAGGTCGGATCTTACCAAAGATGATAACTACAATAATGTTAAGCACTCTAACCCCACAAAATAAATAAATGTAAAAATATATGTCGGTTGCAAGTCTCATCATTTTGCAAACACATATTTTACAGTTTAAATGACAACATCACACACATCACCCATGCGACAGTATTGGTTGATCGTGAATACACACCAAACAACAATAAACAGAACGTTTTCTAATGTCTAATGCTATTTCTGTCTTATTTATTCCCATTTCATGTGTGTGACAGCGGTGGGCAATTGCAATGTGGGTGTGAGTGTGTGATAGACAAAATACATATAGCACAGTCTGTCTCTAGTATATGTGTGTGTCTCAGCACCAGCTGCTGATGGCTGTAAAGAGGGCAGGGATGACCAGCATGTGTTAACCGAGCCGTTATTCATGTGGCACTGACAGGCGACCTGATGATTTATGCTGTAGTCTCAACACTGATATCAGTCCCCCTCTAATATGAAACGCTGATCAAAGGAACTGATGGAAAGATGAGAAATACATGGAGAGAGAGAGAGAGAGAGAGAGAGAGAGAGAGAGAGAGAAGAGAGAGAGAGAGAGAGAGAGAGAGAGAGAGAGAGAGAGAGAGAGAGAGAGAGAGAGAGAGAGAGAGAGACTATGTTTTCTAATGTTGTCAGATGAGGCATCCGCACGAAACCTTATACTTTAAAAATTTACATTTGTGTTACATCCCTACAGCATACCATTAGGCCTAAAAGGTCATCTCAGTAATAAGTTATGTTTGGTATTACTTACTTTACATTTAATAAGATGGAAACAGGACCACTAACTGGAATGTCCAACCCAGTGTTAAGGAAAGAGTCACAAAAATGTATGAGTTAAATTAGTGCTTATGGAAATAATTAGAAAAAATGGTATTCCTTTTATCGTGCCATTCAGCACAAATTTCAATGCAATGTATTTCAACAACTTTGCAATGTAGTTTTCTTCAACTTTGCTTTATTTTCAATCCAAAACAGTTAGAGATTGTTTCCACGCAGTCAGCACGACTTTCAGTACAAGCGTGCATACATACATTACAGTCATACATTTATAACCCCATATCATAGAATACGATTACAATACATTGGAATGGTGGAAAATTGTGTGTCTATAAGCACAAATCCAATGGATACAGTTTGTGACTATGTCACTAGAAAATCAAGGGGCAGATTGGCCATCTGAAGGTTCAGTAGTTGTCCCGGTGAGGGTCATGTCTGACACCCAGGGAAAGTGATCACGAAGGAGTATTTAGGGATTAAGTGATACATCTGAACAAGTTGGTTGTGACCCGCAAATTAACCCTCAAACTTTTGTGTGAATGCAAAACAGCTCTCAAAGACATGTGATGATGCTCTATATGAAGTCAAACCTGAACCTGTGGAAAAATAACACTGCCATGGTCACTATGCCATCTGAAAACGTTTGGAATGAAACGCTGCTTACTGAATACTGCAGAGTATTTATTGCATGCTGCCAACTATTTTTTTTAACGAGCATGTGACACTTCATGCAGTTTACATAGACCTCACTATGCATTCCAGCGAGAGTCATACAGAATAAAAAAAAATGAGCAAATGTATTGAATATTGGGTAGATCTGCTTAGACGTTCGACAGGATCTTTAAACTTTGCTACTGCAGTTCTGCTCTGTTAGACTATACTCTTTTACTTTGCACATTTTAAATTTTGGGGTTTTAATATATAGAAAATTACCATTTATAGAGACGGTCTGCCATCCTATACATGGACATACAAATGTCCAGCCACAGTAGTGTAGATTTCTATTACATTTCAGGTTAAAAGCCGTTGTGTGTTTGCCCAGAAAGTTCAGCTTTGTAAAACAACGAGGTGAAGGCTACCTGTAGTTTACACTCGCTTGTTCACGTCAGTTCGGGTCAATGCCTTTGGATTTTTCTTCTGAAATCTCTGCTCTGAGCTCTGGGGGTCTCAATTGAGCGTTAAAAAGATGTTTGAAGGACTTTTCATGTAAAACCCATTTAAAATAAATGTAATACATAACGACACATTCTTTATTACAACGTTGGTGTTAATGCTTGTGTATATGTGAACACAGAAATTGGGTCGCTGTATAACTTTATCCGAACTGACTGTTCTTCATTTAGTTGTAAAAAACCCTCCCAGATATTTGCTTTCCTTGGCTTTCGCACATTCTGAACATATTTTAGCAAAGCCAAACTATGTGCAGTTTTTCCTTTCGGCCCTTTCATACAAAGTTGCTTTCGACTGTACGCTTGAGGACCTGTGGAGCGTCATTTCCTCATTTACCTTCGACAGATCCTGTAAAGGCTTTTGTCTCTCCATAGACGGGGTGGGGAATGTATTTATCTCTCCATCCTCCTTTTCTTGTCTCTAAGTACATGTCAAAGAACCTTATCAGCACAGCCCCCCAATGAGCGACGGACGCTGTGCAAACACACAGATGATGTAAAACAAACCTTATCTGCTACTGATCTTAGAACAGTCCTGGATTTCCTTTTATTTCTGAAATGTGTCTGAACGTTTTATAATGTTTAAATTTGCTCTGAATAACAGGCTGTGCTATTTTCGTATTTATATAGGAGAAAGGTACACAATGTTTTTTATATTTCTTCATGATTGAAATCTGTCCCATGTTTTGCGACAGAGGCCTCTATTAGAATGTAGATGAATGTCAGACTCCTACAATAATAAAGTAACATTTTTGAATGACAAATAATAAATAACGTGTTATTTATAAGTCATGACCGGTTTTCTACTCAATAAAACCACATCATTTAGAAAAAAAGTTATTACTCAATTATTGGTATGTCTCGGATATTTTTTCTATTAAATACATCCCACAATCCTTTCCTCTAGCTGTCCGCCACCAGCTTTGGAACAAAACCTCTTTGACGTTTACCTGCATGTCACATCACCCAGACGGCACAGTTCAAACTTTGTAGACTCTAGCGGGCTAGAAGCAATTACATAAGCCAAGCAGAAACAGTGTTAGTATTGTGCTTTATGAGCATGTGTGTTGACTCCAGATGTGAGAGAGACGCTCTACTGTTTCACTCAGTGTTAATCACAGCCATCCATCAGCGTCTGCCACACACACATGTACACACACAGTCCTGCACACGTTCACTACAGAAATTCAGTCATATGGGAGAGGATGCTATTACAAAGACGTCTCCATTATATTAATATGGGTATGTAATGCATGGGCAACTGTGAAATCAAATACTTGATTTTCTGCAAACATAATGACATCACATCTGAGTTGAGTATGAATTCCGCCTTTTATTTATGAGATTTGATGAGAGAGGACGTTAATGTGGTGAAGAAAAAGTCATCATGTGTTAAAAAGGGTTTAATTCCATTGCACTTTAAAATCCCCATGCACAGGTAAGTTACATTTGACCTCAAGATCGACACAAAAGTAAAAACTATTTAATTTATATGCGACGATGAATCAAATTTTAGGATTTCCATAATTCTTTATTACTTTATTCATAAATCATCTTTATATTTCCCATAATATGAAAATACATCATTGCTGTTAATGTTATTGTTTAGACAGTGTAAAGAATTTTAGACTAGCTTTATTTCACAATACTATTTATTCTCATTTCTTTTCACTAGACATATTTATTTAAAAATCAAAAGAGCACAATTTTGACAGGTATTAAAAGATTGGTGACCTGTATCTGTCTGTGTTCCTGTAATGAGACGCACCGGTCCGCACTCCATGTGGCTCATGCATCTTTGTCAAACAGCTATGAACTCATTGTTAACCTCATTTGAGACTGTTTAAGAAGCTTTCAGAGATAATCAGTTCCCTCTGTTTCTTTTCCCTTTCTAAATATTCCATCATCATATGCACAACTGCATTTGGCTGTCTGTGCAATAACCCATAATCCCTCCGTTTATATCATGACCTCGGTCAACACACAGAGGATTTCAAGAGGACTGGAGTATTATGAATTGTTCCTTGATTTTCACTTCAGGCCAAGTTGACACCACAGTTGATTTATTCATATTAGACCAAAAAGTGTTTTTTCCAGTACATATAACCTACAGTCTGCAAACAGCAATATCACATATAATCTGAGATGCTTACAGGAGGAAAAATGTGATATTTTGAAAATGTTGGTAACCATACAAAACCAGTCTGCATTCACTTGATTTCCCCACATTCTTCAAAATATTTTCTTTCGTGTTCTTCAGAAGAAAGATTGTCACCGAATTTTCTAAACTGTCATTTTAATAAACTCCCAGGCCCAATTCAACATCTGAAGCATTTGCAGCTTTTTAAGACTGAGAACTTGACTGTGTTTGTGTTTCTGCACACTGCCTGCTTATGTGAGGTTATGTATAGCTCTATTCTCAAGAGTGTAATACTTAATGCAATGGAAGAATGTTTGAGTGCCACTATCCATCTCTTCTCTCCTAATTCCAGCTGATGGCATTGTCTTCATACCTCTGTTATCCTGTGTCAGCCCTTACTGCTTTCAGACAGGGTTATCTTACCCTGCCACGTGTCGACCGGGCTGACACGCGCTATACACATCTACACTACCATCAGCCGTCACACTGTCCCTGCGGCCGGCCTTGTGATTTCCATCATATTTTAAGAAGCAGTCACTCCACACAGGGAATTACGCTTCCATTATGTCAGCATGCCGACAGCAAGTCCATAATAACCTTTCTCTATACGTGTACAACACAACGAGAAAAGTGAATGCCGATGACGCAGATCTGTTGACGTCCAGTCACAGAATCAACAGACCGCTGACCGTTTGATAAACAGTGACAGCCAAAGTGCCCCGAGTCCCATTAGTCTGAGTGAGAAAGATACTGCCGTGGCACGGCGACCCGAACGGGATATGATGTCACGAAACGACAGGCCAGGCTCTAATTAAGGCTCTCATCTGTCACCCACAATTTGTAACGTTTCTTTTTAGACACGTCGCCCTACTTCTACTTCAGTTTGCTTGTGACTGAGCTTGTAAGGGCTGAGCATTTCATGTCTGCCGAAGATGCCCGAGGTATGTCAGATAAGATTAAAAAGCTGGAAACGTTTCTTATAGGTGGCATGCACAACACAGTCCTGCGACCTGATAAAAATCTCATATCAGTCCTTGGGTGGCTCCATACACATAGACGGAGAGCGGGTGGCACCTGAGACCCCTGCATTTTCCAAAGGTTAAAACAGGATGTGAGCAGTTAAATGAACGGCCGTCGCTGAAAGTGGATTGGACTGGGGTCTGACGTGTAAAAGCAAAGGGTGATAAAATCGCTTTGTCTGGTATGTATTTCCTTCTCAGTTGAAGGGTATCAGGCTCACTCTGTGCTCTTTCAGGCTAAGTGAGGCTTACTATGCCAAATCCAAATCTGATAACTACTCACAATCTAACACCACGGATGAAAAGGTTTCAATGCCCACTGTAACCACATCAAACAGAAGGGGTTTCTAGTCTGAATTTTTATTGTGATCAAATGTTTTGGCTTGATGATTGAGTTCAATCTGTCATGAATGTGCCAATAAAAGGCCTGTATAGGATTTTCACATGCCTATTAAACACTTTTTGGTGTTACTTAGGACTACAGTGTTTCACTTATTAGCCTGATGCACAAATAAGTGAGACACTTCCGAAATATTACTTAGAATGTCATTTAAATAACAAATGGCATATTTGAAGAAAGCCTCTGCACAATTAAATAAAAGAAAAACAAACATTACTGTGCGTAAGCACTTTTGTGGACCAACCTTAACCTCTGATACAAATCCACAAAGAGTCCCTGTAGATTAATTATGGAAATTACAAGTAAATGACATTAGCTAGCAAATCTTCTGGAAATTACAAGTAAGTGACATTAGCTAGCAAATGTTGTAGAAATTACAAGTAAATGACATTAGCTAGCAAAAGTTCTGGAAATTGCAAGTAAATGACATTAGCTAGTAAATGTTCTGGAAATTACAAGTAAATGGCAGTAGCTAGCAAATGTTCTGGAAATTACAAGTAAATGACATTAGCTAGTAAATGTTCAGGAACTTACAAGTAAATGACATTAGCTAGTAAATGTTCTGGAAATTACAAGTAAATGGCAGTAGCTAGCAAATGTTCTGGAAATTACAAGTAAATGACATTAGCTAGTAAATGTTCAGGAAATTACAAGTAAATGACATTGGCTAGCAAATGTTCTGGAAATTACAAGTAAATGACATTAGCTAGTAAATGTTCAGGAAATTACAAGTAAATGACATTAGCTAGTAAATGTTCAGGAAATTACAAGTAAATGACATTAGCTAGTAAATGTTCAGGAAATTACAAGTAAATGACATTGGCTAGCAAATGTTCTGGAAATTACAAGTAAATGACATTAGCTAGTAAATGTTCAGGAAATTACAAGTAAATGACATTAGCTAGTAAATGTTCAGGAAATTACAAGTAAATGACATTGGCTAGCAAATGTTCTGGAAATTACAAGTAAATGACATTAGCTAGTAAATGTTCAGGATATTACAAGTAAATGACATTAGCTAGTAAATGTTCAGGAAATTACAAGTAAATGACATTAGCTAGTAAATGTTCAGGAAATTACAAGTAAATGACATTAGCTAGTAAATGTTCAGGAAATTACAAGTAAATGACATTGGCTAGCAAATGTTCTGGAAATTACAAGTAAATGACATTAGCTAGTAAATGTTCAGGATATTACAAGTAAATGACATTAGCTAGTAAATGTTCAGGAAATTACAAGTAAATGACATTGGCTAGCAAAAGTTCTGGAAATTACAAGTAAATGGCAGTAGCTAGCAAATGTTCTGGAAATTACAAGTAAATGACATTAGCTAGCAAAAGTTCTGGAAATTACAAGTAAATGACATTAGCTAGCAAAAGTTCTGGAAATTACAAGTAAATGGCAGTAGCTAGCAAATGTTCTGGAAATTACAAGTAAATGACATTAGCTAGCAAAAGTTCTGGAAATTACAAGTAAATGGCAGTAGCTAGCAAATGTTCTGGAAATTACAAGTAAATGACATTAGCTAGCAAAAGTTCTGGAAATTACAAGTAAATGGCATTAGCTAGCAAAAGTTCTGGAAATTACAAGTAAATGGCATTAGCTAGCAAAAGTTCTGGAAATTACAAGTAAATGGCAGTAGCTAGCAAATGTTCAGGAAATTACAAGTAAATGACATTAGGTAGTAAATGTTCAGGAAATTACAAGTAAATGACATTAGCTAGCAAAAGTTCTGGAAATTACAAGTAAATGACATTGGCTAGCAAATGTTCTGGAAATTACAAGTAAATGACATTAGCTAGCAAAAGTTCTGGAAATTACAAGTAAATGACATTGGCTAGCAAATGTTCAGGAAATTACAAGTAAATGACATTAGCTAGTAAATGTTCAGGATATTACAAGTAAATGACATTAGCTAGTAAATGTTCAGGAAATTACAAGTAAATGACATTAGCTAGTAAATGTTCAGGAAATTACAAGTAAATGACATTAGCTAGCAAATGTTCTGGAAATTACAAGTAAATGACATTAGCTAGCAAAAGTTCTGGAAATTACAAGTAAATGGCAGTAGCTAGCAAATGTTCTGGAAATTACAAGTAAATGACATTAGCTAGCAAAAGTTCTGGAAATTACAAGTAAATGACATTAGCTAGCAAAAGTTCTGGAAATTACAAGTAAATGGCAGTAGCTAGCAAATGTTCTGGAAATTACAAGTAAATGACATTAGCTAGCAAAAGTTCTGGAAATTACAAGTAAATGGCAGTAGCTAGCAAATGTTCTGGAAATTACAAGTAAATGACATTAGCTAGCAAAAGTTCTGGAAATTACAAGTAAATGACATTAGCTAGCAAAAGTTCTGGAAATTACAAGTAAATGGCAGTAGCTAGCAAATGTTCTGGAAATTACAAGTAAATGACATTAGCTAGCAAAAGTTCTGGAAATTACAAGTAAATGGCAGTAGCTAGCAAATGTTCTGGAAATTACAAGTAAATGACATTAGCTAGCAAAAGTTCTGGAAATTACAAGTAAATGGCATTAGCTAGCAAAAGTTCTGGAAATTACAAGTAAATGGCAGTAGCTAGCAAATGTTCTGGAAATTACAAGTAAATGACATTAGCTAGCAAAAGTTCTGGAAATTACAAGTAAATGACATTAGCTAGCAAAAGTTCTGGAAATTACAAGTAAATGGCAGTAGCTAGCAAATGTTCTGGAAATTACAAGTAAATGACATTAGCTAGCAAAAGTTCTGGAAATTACAAGTAAATGGCATTAGCTAGCAAAAGTTCTGGAAATTACAAGTAAATGGCAGTAGCTAGCAAATGTTCTGGAAATTACAAGTAAATGGCAGTAGCTAGCAAATGTTCTGGAAATTACAAGTAAATGACATTAGCTAGCAAATGTTCTGGAAATTACAAGTAAATGGCATTAGCTAGCAAAAGTTCTGGAAATTACAAGTAAATGGCAGTAGCTAGCAAATGTTCTGGAAATTACAAGTAAATGACATTAGCTAGCAAATGTTCTGGAAATTACAAGTAAATGGCATTAGCTAGCAAAAGTTCTGGAAATTACAAGTAAATGGCAGTAGCTAGCAAATGTTCTGGAAATTACAAGTAAATGACATTAGCTAGCAAAAGTTCTGGAAATTACAAGTAAATGGCAGTAGCTAGCAAATGTTCTGGAAATTACAAGTAAATGACATTAGCTAGTAAATGTTCTGGAAATTACAAGTAAATGGCAGTAGCTAGCAAATGTTCTGGAAATTACAAGTAAATGACATTAGCTAGTAAATGTTCAGGAACTTACAAGTAAATGACATTAGCTAGTAAATGTTCTGGAAATTACAAGTAAATGGCAGTAGCTAGCAAATGTTCTGGAAATTACAAGTAAATGACATTAGCTAGTAAATGTTCAGGAAATTACAAGTAAATGACATTGGCTAGCAAATGTTCTGGAAATTACAAGTAAATGACATTAGCTAGTAAATGTTCAGGAAATTACAAGTAAATGACATTAGCTAGTAAATGTTCAGGAAATTACAAGTAAATGACATTAGCTAGTAAATGTTCAGGAAATTACAAGTAAATGACATTGGCTAGCAAATGTTCTGGAAATTACAAGTAAATGACATTAGCTAGTAAATGTTCAGGAAATTACAAGTAAATGACATTAGCTAGTAAATGTTCAGGAAATTACAAGTAAATGACATTGGCTAGCAAAAGTTCTGGAAATTACAAGTAAATGGCAGTAGCTGGCAAGTTACAGTCTGTCTAGACAGTTTAACTATGTGTTTCTAAAATTCAACAGCGTTATACAACATATTGATTCTATAAAAGAATATGAATATAATATAAATATGTATATCATAAGCCACTCGCCAGGCCCATTGGTTACCTTCTCTGTTATTCTGTGTAAATGTTCTACATTGTATTGCCACTAGATGGTAACAATTATCTTTTTCCCTTTCAGGAATCCTCCAGAGGTGATTTTTACAAATAATGAATAACAACTTTGAACAACACATGGGACAGATGTACATTTTCAAACCTGTTTTTCTTTCATTAGTTTAGGAATGGACTTCATGTGCTCTCCTTTACTGTAACATCCTGAAGTGTTGAGTGTCACACTTAATGAATGCCATCACACTGTCATTTCCACTTGTTGCCCACATCTCATGCATGGCATAACCTGTGCCATGGGGATCATTGTTTATTTATGATATGACAAATCTGTGCTTGACATCTCATATGCAAGGATTGACATTATTTATACACATGTGTCAAGAATGTCCAAAATGAGTATAATGCCTATGTAAAACAAAAATAAATAAAACAAACATAAAAAACATAAAAAACATAAAACAAACCATCCCATAGTTTGCAGACCAGAATAATAAATCATAACATTTGCAGGAGATTTCAATGGATAACACAGAATCTCATAAATACAAACATTATTATTCAAATATATGAGAGAATGTTTATGTAAGCCTATTTATAAGACCAACAGCCCTGTGGAAAATATCCCATGCTTAATTTCAGACGGAGGGAGGTTCTGAAATATAATTGGTTAAGTGACGTAGCCATTCCTCCTCGTCCAATCACAGACTCTCATCGCATCAACGGACTCGGTTGTAAGTGGGCGGAGTTACAGCACGCGCACTGTACGTCTATTTGTAAACACCGCGCGCTGTGGGCGTGGTTAACGGCATACGTCATGAATGCCCCTCCCCTCATTATGTGCACCGAGAGAGGAGGAGAGGCAGAGCTCAGTGAGCTTCAGATGAGGAGAGAGCACAGACGTCACCGCACGCGCTCTAACGGACTTTACACAGCTCATAAGTCTGGACCGAACCCTGAAGTCAATGACAGAACTTTCCTTCGTCATTTTAAACTCTTCCTCATGACGTTATGTTTCATTTGTTATCGCGTGACGTCACTCCTCACTTATTTCCATGGGACTGTGCGCGCGCGCCTTTTCATGGCACGCTGATTGGATGATTTTTTTAATGATGTGAAACTTTGTTTTTTTTTGAATAACTTTCATTCAGCAGGATATGAATTTATATTTTTGTGTTTAAACTGAACGACAGGGAAACTTGCATTGACACACAAGGGGCTTTATACATCATTTCACCTTTAAAACCCAAATTATCCCTCATTCCAAAAGGTGTCTGAGAATCCAGCATGGGACCTCTTAGAATTGTAGTTTCTCTATGGTGTCAGATGGCCATTGCCGCCTACAGCCTTGAAATCAGCTCTTATGATTTGGAAAGGGGGCGACCGGCTAAATGCGAGCCCATCCTCATCCCCATGTGCCAAGGGATCGGGTACAACCTGACACGGATGCCCAACTTCATGGACCATGACAATCAGAGGGAAGCCGCCATCAAACTCAATGAGTTTGCACCGCTGGTGGAGTACGGCTGTGATGTGCACTTGAGGTTTTTCCTCTGCTCTCTTTTTGCCCCGATGTGCACGGACCAAGTGTCCACATCGATTCCTGCGTGTCGCCCGATGTGCGAGCAGGCCCGTCAGAAGTGCTCGCCCATAATGGAGAAGTTCAACTACGTCTGGCCCGATTCTTTGGACTGCTCTAAACTGCCCACCAGAAATGATCCCAACGCGCTGTGCATGGAGGCTCCGGAGAACGACACCAAATCCGAGACCAAGAAAGGAGAAGGTATGCTGCCTGTGCCGCCCAGATCCAGGCAGCCTGGCGCCGGGAACGGGCGCTCTGGGGGCGGCGTGGGAGTTTGCGAGAACCCGGAAAAGTTCCAGTACGTGGAAAAAAGTGAGTCGTGTGCTCCTCGCTGTTCGTCTGCCGTGGACGTGTTCTGGTCCAGACAGGATAAGGACTTTGCATTTATCTGGATGGCGGTTTGGTCAACGTTGTGCTTTGTGTCAACTGCGTTCACAGTCCTCACCTTTCTTCTCGACCCTCATCGCTTTCAGTACCCAGAGCGGCCCATCATTTTCCTCTCCATGTGCTATAACGTGTACTCGGTGGCCTTTATCATTCGCTCCGTCGCTGGGGCGGAGAACATTGCGTGTGACCGTGAGAACGGGGAGCTGTACATCATCCAAGAAGGCCTGGAGAGTACAGGTTGTACCATAGTCTTCCTCATACTCTACTATTTTGGCATGGCAAGCTCCATCTGGTGGGTGATCCTTACCATTACCTGGTTTCTGGCCGCGGGTAAGAAATGGGGTCACGAGGCTATAGAATCGCACAGCAGTTACTTCCACATGGCTGCGTGGGGCATACCAGCCCTGAAGACCATAATCATTCTCACCATGAGGAAAGTGGCAGGCGATGAGCTCACCGGACTCTGCTACGTTGGCAGTATGGACGTGGGGGCGCTTACCGGCTTCGTCCTCGTACCTCTGTCCTGCTATCTCATCATCGGAACATCGTTCATCTTGACGGGCTTCGTTGCACTCTTCCACATCAGAAAAGTAATGAAAACAGAAGGCACCAATACAGAGAAGCTAGAAAAGCTGATGGTGAAAATCGGCATCTACTCCATCCTCTACACCGTCCCCGCCACGTGTGTCATCATATGCTACTTCTACGAGCGACTCAACATGGACTACTGGAAATTCAGAGGACTGCAGAGCAAGTGCACCACATTCCCGGGCCGTAGGAACGAGGACTGCTCCCTGGAGTCATCGGTGCCCACGGTGGCCGTGTTCATGCTGAAGATCTTCATGTCGCTGGTGGTGGGAATCACCAGCGGCGTGTGGGTCTGGAGCTCTAAGACCTTGCAGACTTGGCAGGGACTGTGCAGCAGGAAGTTGACAGACAGGACTTGCAGGAAACACTGCGGTGGGAGTTGCAGCACCAGTCACTGTCACTACAAAGCACCTGCCGTCATACTGCACATGTCTAAGACCGATCCCTACTCGGACAGTCCCACACATGTATGAGCACAGCTTGGAATAAACACAGTGACTGTGGACTAATCTGTGAAGTACTGAATGGAGGCAGAACGCAGGCATTTCTCTGTGTGTTGGACTTCATACAAGGCAAATTGATTGCCGTGAAGCGGACAGAGAGTAAACTTAAAAGCCAACATCGCAGCTTCTCATTAAACAACAGACTGTTTATCAGTACTTTTTATTTAATATGAGATTTACTTCATTGTAGAAAAGGAAAGTATTCACAAATGTTCACAACTTAAACAATTATAGATGATTTGCATAGCTCACTCATGCAGCGTTCCCTTCTGCTTATATAACTTGTTAAAACTTGAGGACTTTTATTTATTGTAAATATATTTAATTTTGTTGAGTCCTTTGTTGAGCCTCATGGTGGCATTTATGAGTATGTTAAAAAAGTGCCTTTTTGAAGAAGAAAATAAATGTTATATATTTTCAGCAGTTGTTTGAAGTTCGTTCTTCACAGTAGCTTGTTAAATCCCTCATTTATGCTCTACTTCCACTTGGTGTTAGTAGAAAATACGCTATTTTGTTGTGGCACTGCCACATGAAGTAACACCATTATTTGAATTGAATGCCAGCACTTGTTGACACTTTCTGGTTTTATTCAGAGAAGTTGAAAGGAAGCGCCTTGGTGAGACTTTTCGCATGCACTAGAACAAGAAGCGTCAAAGCCATGCAAATATTTTGATGAAGAAAGCTACGTTTGCATCTGAAAGCTTGTCCCGGTTCAAATGCAAATCCATCCTCGAGGGACTCTTTCAGAAGCCTTCAATAGGCCGGGCTACCCCCGAATAACACTTTATGGGGCTACGCCGATGTGGCTTTGTACGCCCCTGACAGAAATAAATCACTCTTGTCCGTTTCTAGGGACTATTTGGGAAAAGTTGTGATTAATCTTGGATCATGGGGATTAAGCTTGTAAGGCGTACGCTTTTTTTGAGTCAGATGTGTTTTTTAAAATGCATCATGTTCTCCATCTTCACGTTTTTATTTCAGGCATTAACTCTATTTCCTCTTTAATTCAACCAGTGTGACAGACGTGGGCGCTTTAGGCACGATCTCCTTTGAGCAGAACAGAAATCCCTGGTGAGTTTTTCCTTCATCCTCAAAGGGAATTGTTTAGCAGAGTGATAGACAGAAGGCTGGATTTCTCTGTGAACGTTCACATCATCACCTTTTAACGCAAAGGTTGTTCTGGAATTATATAAAATTTATGAGGCACCCATCCAGATTCTCCTATTGTTGTGTGTCGCATCTCTGTTCCCCCTGTGCTCCTTTGATGTCAGCCACTCATGCAAATAAAGGCACTTTCCTCCGACGCTTGATCCGAAACATGTAGGGCTCCGATAGCTATTTGAATGTATTTTTTCACCCAACCAGCCCCCCCCTTGCTATTTGGAACTTAAAGATCTAGGTCTGATGATTCATTCATATGCCATTGCATGTCTGTTTGTGCTCAATTTTCTTACCGGAACATGGTTTAGTCACTTATTGGCTTCAAAAAGACTTATTAGTGAATCTACACATATGCCAAACCAACAGGCGGGCATTACATGCATAAATGTTTAATATGTGTGTGGCACAGCCCTCAAACAGATGGGGCATTAGCCAGTGGTCAACTAGCCATTGGTTCTTATTCACTATTAAGAAAATAAATCATTTCTAGCATATTTATAAATGGTCAGCAATATATAGTACAGGCTACAAATCTTCATTTCTAAAAAAATAACGCTTATATAAAGACTTTTCAGATAAAGCAATATTAGTTGCAATGTTGCGCTTACATTTGTTATATTGAATCGGCTAGTTTGTCCAGTTTTTGTCAATTTAGTATTCATAATTTAAAAAATATTCTCATTTAAGTTTTATAGTAGTCCGGGACCCATTTGGAATGTCTTTGTGCTACGATATTTAATGTAACACTGCCATTTGTCACCGTTTTCAACACACTTAACTAGCTAGAAAGACCCACCTTAAAAGCCCATTTTCTGACCCCAGTAAAGTTTCTGTTTGCTTTCAACAGAAGTGTCACAATCGCACACAAATAAAGTTCATGGTCCACCCAGAGGGTCATGCATTCCCACGCAATGTCCATGTCTCAGCGTTTCCATCTTCACAACGTTCATCCATCAAACATCATTAGAAATATAAAACATTTCTCAATGCATTCTGTAACACAACTTTTGTCACCGTCGTTTATACGAGGTATATATATTTTCTGATACTGACAGATGCATGTGTCATTTACACAGTCATCAAAACAGGTAGTGAGGTACCTCCTCTGAGAAAGCTTTGGCAACACACACGTCCTTTCAGCAGTCACTGCATCAGAGCGGGCCGCTGAGTTCTGCGAGCGGTTTATGACAGAGTGTTTGGGTATTTTTCGGCTCAGATTGCCTCTCTGGAGGCGTGCTTTACCTCGATCACAGTGTCAGTAAACTGCATCTGGTGTGTGTGCGTGTGCGCCCGGGACCGCGGTTAAAATGACTCAGGGCCAGAGGCTTATGTATGAAGGCACCTGTCCAACCGCAAACGTGAGATCAACGCTGGAGCGGCACATGGACTTTAGTATACTCACATCTCATTCACTTCTCACGCACACTATTCAAATAAACACAGAAATGTTAAGTGAGACTTTGAATTGAGGCAAACCTGCCTGGGAAAAAAGGTTAATTTACTTCAGTTCACAAAAAATGACATTACTTAGCCTAATGTTGTTCCAATTCGAAATGTTTTTGTCATGCAACATGTCATTGTTTTAGGAAATATATGGATTGGATGTGCGTGCAAAAGTGTAAGGGTGTTCTTAAAAAAAGAGCAGTTTGAGTCTCCTTAAACGCTGGATCCCTACGGTCGAAGCTTCAATTTGATAAAACACATTATTGTGTGGATGGCCTCTTAGTTTTAAAGCCATATGATAGACACATCAGGAAGAGACAAAA
Source organism: Triplophysa yarkandensis (assembly GCA_033220385.1). Taxonomy (NCBI): domain Eukaryota; kingdom Metazoa; phylum Chordata; class Actinopteri; order Cypriniformes; family Nemacheilidae; genus Triplophysa; species Triplophysa yarkandensis. The sequence goes on along the minus strand of CM065669.1, from coordinate 14,049,859 downwards.
CATTGTTAGACAACTTGAAATAAAAAGTTCCAAGTCTCTTTTTTTGCAATGACCATCAACCAGCTGGCATGGGGTTTTCCCGATTCAAGTCCACGCATAATCATTGCATTATTCTACTACCATTTACTGTAAAGCCCAAACATTGTATTTTTAATATTTTCTTTAAACACATGGCTTGTTATTTTATTTAATCATTTTCACACTTTCTCGGGTCACTGTAAGTGGTGGGATGGGGTCTGCAAGCTCCCTCTTCTCGCCCGTCCAGCCGAGTGTGAGACCCCCTGTCCAGTCATGTGTTTGATTAAAAGAGGATCTTTATGAGATGTTTAACCCACCTCCCCCTGAACCCCAGCCATGCTTATCAGTCCACAACCATCCACCCACCCCTTAGGAAAGAAGAAAGAGAGCGAGGGAGAGCAAAGAGAATAAAAGAAGCCCTCATTACGCTCATCCCCCCTCCATCCTCCCCTGCCCTCCAGAGAACTATCCCTTTTCTGCACTGTTTTGATGTGTAAATGAGCACATTGAAAACCGGCAGGCCTAAAAGACAAGCTTTCCATGAAAATGTGCCAGTCGTTTCGCAGTGGGGTTCACACGTAGACTAGGTAGCTCGGCACTGATGCTCCTGCTTTACTGGGATGGACGTAAAAACCAACAGGAATTTTATCACTTTGTAATGCAATTTTTTTATCTCGTTTAAAAGCGAGTCATACGTTTTGGAATAAAGATCTGATCGCCGTCTTAAAATCCAACCCTTTCTAGAATTTGATATCATTTTTATCATGTAGAGACATTTTGAGATATAGTAATGACACCTGACGATCATTCAATATTGAAGCTTTTGCAGAGAAGAGTTCGAGAAGTTGAATTCAAACTGTCAGTTGAAAGGGACAGTGATGTGCTTCTGTCACTTCACATTTCCATAAAATGCACTTATAACACACACACACACACACACACAAATATATATATATATATATATATATATATATATATATATATATATATATATATATATATATATTTATATAAGATGTATATTTGACAAATGCCAAACAATCTAAATATTATTTTTTTCATAATTTCTTATTCGCAGTTTATCAAGGGCCAAATTCTGACAACAATACAAAGCCAATGGCTATACTTTTATGACCACAAAGTTTGCTCTGCTATTATAATAATTATTATTATTGTTACCAAATGTGTTGCCTTCTGTTGTTCTGTTCTGTGTGGCTCTCCGGATGTTCAGCATGGTTTCAGTTAAAATTGCTGTGCACTGCAATGAAACATAAAACCATCATTCACCCAGTAAAGAACATTTTTGGAAAATTTCTTCTTGAGATCTTTAATATTGACTGAGAAGTATGGTTGTGTATCGAACATAGAGATGACAAGAAGTATATTTTCAATTTCTCTCCCCAAACCCTGTTCAATAAGTCCAAATGACCCTTTTGTGCAAGCCTTGGTTTTTTAACTCTACGAACGCCGCCGTCGTATGTTCAAGTCATGTTGAATCGAACCTAACAGGTGACAGAAACACACACACACATCTGAAATGAAAATCGGCTGAGTGTGTTATATTGCATTGTTTTTGTGTTATGGCCAAAGTGCTAACCCACAATTGACTCAAATTATATAATGTGCACTCAAACATAACATAACCTATTGACTGAGTTTGTGTCCAAAGCTGCCAAGTGTTAAACAGCCCAAGATCTGCAAAAAAGCCGGCGGTCTCTTCATGGCAGGAAAATATGCATGAAATCTCCTCAAAATATTATTTAAACAAACATTGAAATTCCCTGAATAACATGAAATCTACCCAGATTCCAAAATCCTGAAACAGTGCAGTCTTTGTCAGCTGTATGTTAACGAAAGACCCCGAATATGTTTGACGAAGAGAACCGCAGTAAAGAACTTTCAGGAGAGTAGTTGGTTTTATACATCACATCACGTCTACCCTATTGGTTATAACCACAGCTGTACTCTCACTGTCCTGTTTTGTAGTCAAATAGAAAGTTCTGAACTCTTTGAATCCAACACAGACGTCTTTATTAAGCCACTGTAAACCCACCAAACCTGGATGTGATTTCAGTGGCCTGCAGAAGAACATATGGTTTCCAACCCAATTTCATTTTAGAACAGATGTACCCCAACATTTACAATAAAGCTATTCACAAGTCCTCAAGTGGAAAAGCTTCTTTTTTATTTATCGTGTTACAAAATGTGTCTGAATTTATGATATTTTAATGAAATTCTTAGTCATTTTTTACTCCCACACAAGATACAAAATGACATTAAAACATCTATAGTTATTTAAAGAAATGTATATTTATAGAAATATCTATAGATGTCTATAGATTGTAAAATTAATTATTAACGTGTAATTATACCCTTCTGTATAACTGCGGGGAATAGGCGCAAGAGCGAAGTTTACAGTTTTAAAAATATTTGTTTGGTAACTTTTTTTTTAATAAAAAAACCTAAAAACTTGCAGATTTACCATACACAAAAAGAAAGGTAATAGGTCATGATTTGCATGATCTCCAGACATGCGAAACTCTGAGAATCTTAGACTCTCTCCTATCGTCTGTGCAGTCGCGGTGAAAAAGCGTATTAAAGGCAACTTACAACTTAGCTCAAATTTGCAGCCGGTTTCATCATGTCGATCAGAAGCGGCAGTAAATAGCATAAGAGACGCCCGGGGTTGTCAAGAGATTTCTCAACTACCACCTTTATGTCTAACCTTGAGATAAACACGTGATCTATTTTGGTATTTCACAACTGATGCATTTAAATATCAGCATGTGATATTGTTTGTCGACTCTTCTGCGTTTCACATGTTGCCTACAGAAGCGAGGAGACAGCAGTGATAGTGTTCGACAGATGCAGGGTGACGGTTTTCCTCCTCCGCTCTTCAAAGTGATGTGAGCGCACACCGACGGCAGCCATTTGTCTGGGTGACAAATTGACGGGCGCTGGGTGACGCCTTCCACCGTAGGTTGTCGTGAAGCATGATCACAGGCGATGTGTTATCTAGGTCAGGCGCTTTAGACACGGAGGGCTCTGCCATTTTGATTCCAGTTGCTAGGCAGCACCGCTCTCTAATCTCCAGTACCGAAGTCTCTCCAGAGAGATCAACAAAGAAAGAAGCGAAGGGAAGAAACAACAACAAAAAGCCTGTAAACGGTGCTATGTCACCGTCTGAGTCACGGATTGGGGGTCAAGGAGGTACAAAGAAAAGTTACCCTGTCTCTTTCTGGAACGCAACATCGGCCCTCTCTGATCTGCTTTTCCTTCAGTTCTCTTTAACACAAAGCTCTTTATCATGACTCACAATTAAAATGTGACTCTCATCCTCTGAGGCAAACAGAAACTAAACCTCTGAACCTCTATTCCAAAATCGTTTGAGCCCAGTCACTCTTTTAGGTTTTGGAAAATTCAACAGGCCGGTCTTTAGCTTGTCATGCTGGTTTCCCAGACTGGCAAAGGAGATGTTAAGCCGGTTTACTCCTGACCATTCCTATTCATTGTGTATGAGATGAAAGGTTAGTATATTTATAATCACTATCTTGAGATGATGTTTGTTTCTGAGCTTGAAGCAATGTTCTGGGATGGCCTTCTTCACAAAACATGTTTGATCCTCCCAAGACATTAAATTATACATTTGCAGCGCGCAGTTTTTTAAACACATATACATTGTTTCCACAAACTGCACTCAGGACCCAAATTAAAACCAAATATATACTATACGTATTAATCAAGTATACTAAATATGCATAACTTGTGGTTATTTTTACTAAAAGACGTATTTTTAATAGCTTTAAATGCTATTGTATAATCTTAAATGATCAGTTATATTATAATATAACTATTATAATAAAATAATATAATAATAAGTCATCAAGCATAGGGATATAATAGCTAAAAGTATATAAAACACGCATGAAACCAATTCAAATTATTTCATTGATAATAGATATGTTTTTCATTTTGGTCATGTATATAAAGTTCAGGGTCATAACCAATCTGGGTTAGTCTTTCAATTTAATAATAACTTTTCCCAATGTTGATCCTAACCTTAAGTCCATTTCGCTGGTAGATTTGTCTTAATAAAGATTGAAAAATAAGATCGATTAGCTATGACCAACAATAGTTCTAAAGACACAGCCTTAACCTGGCTACTACAGTATGCCATATATGTTTGATATTAAGTTCACTTTAGTGTTGTCATACTTTTTTTATTCCCCCAACAAAGCTTATATGTTCTTAAATCTTCTGTAACCTTCAAAGGGCTTTTTGCTGTTTTCTTGAATTTCATTAATGAATTGCACTAAAAATAGGTATTGGGGACTCATTGTACCTCTATGACTCTAATACTTCCATTAACTTTAAGGCTGGTTAACTAGTAAGCCTATACATAAAGTATTCATATCAGTTGTGGTATAGTAGTAGTGCCAACAGACGAAATAAACAAATACTGCACCATTGTCAATATATCATGGCCTATATTCGGAATTCAAAGACATCATCAGTAGTACCTAAAGGGTTACATTGCAATACTCACAGGTTTCTCTGTCTCTGCAAGCTTTCTTAAGATGACAGTAAGCTATTAAGATGTTATGCAGAAGATAAGTGCGAGTCAAATAATGTGAACATAGTTTCAATACAGAAAACCTCCTCAAACGCACACGCGCTCATACCAGAGTGATCTCCGGTACTCCCACATTTCATCTCATCTTCTCTCGTTTAAAACATGCATACATTTAATCCACACATTTAATGCACCAACTATCTATGAAGGTCAACATTGTCAAGGACAAATGTTGTATGGACATTCATTTTTCATTCATAAACTCTTAAGCCCATATTTGCTGTTTTTCAGGAATTGCAACGTTTCCCTTAGTTTATAGTCTGTTGTCGATTGTGTTACAATTTGATTGTGTTTCTTTGTGTGTTTTCCTTTATTAAAATACCTTTGTGACTCATCTTCTTTATCATCTATGTACAGACGTTCCTTGATAGAACAGCAGATCAGAACTGAGTAAGTTTAGGAAGAATCCAACAATAACCTTATTTTTGTAAAGTGGTATTTGTGAATTACAGCAATGTGGTGCTGAGATCAACATCTTGTGTTACACGCACAGTGTGTGTTAGCAATACAGAAGGTTGGACTTTCATGTCCCATTCACCCATTCATGTGGCCCGTTTCTTTCGGCCTCTTGTTGTGGGGAACCGTGTAGGGGTGTAGATAATGCTTTTAGAGAACTTTATAATGAAGTTAACCCTCTCTTTTCCTCCTCATTCTAAGCATCACCTATTATTCCCCCAAAGCTCTTGAAGAGAAGAGAGGGGGTCAGAGGTCAGAGGGGGTGTTTGGTGAGAAAAGCTGTGTACGGGGCTTTGTAATTAACCAAAGCGTCTATAGGAACATTGGAGGCTTAAATACAGACCTCTGAACACTATACAAATCCAAACTTTGCAATTGATGTTATTTTGAGAAATTAATACATTTATTGTCACTAGATGTATAGACTATTCAAATAATATACACATTAAAGAAATATACTTTCAGAGGGCTTTGGTGTCTTTTATGTTTCCTGCTGCCCAACAATATGATTCATGAATTTTGTGAACATCACCCCCGCTGAAGGAAGATCTTTCACCCAATGCTGCTTCCCGGCAGTGCAGTTAGAGATGTAAAGAGAACGTTTCGTTTGAACCACACAACCTATACAGACCGCTGTGCACAGTGACCTGTAAAATGTGCTGTGTTCTCTTCAGTATGGTCCTAAGGGGCAGAGGTTGATTTCTCTATGCCCCTTGTCCAGAGAAAATACCTATTTCTATGGTGATGGACTGAAAGACTGGTTCTGGTCAACTGGAAAGTTCACATTTTACTCTTCTTTCTTTGTGCTCTCATCTTCATCTTTATCAGCACATTCATCCTTATGAAGATCCAGACAAAGGTCTGTATGATGTTCATGTTGTCCCATCAATCAGAGCAAAAGAAGCCCGTAAACACGGGCCTTCTTCGGTCATTCCCACAATTCATCATTCTTGCTTTAGTTTCTTGCTCTTTTCTCTTTAGCTAGGACAGGTCAATTTATGTTTTAAGGTGTTAAACATATGTCTTTTATGTTGGGACACAACCTTCTTAGGAATTTTTCCAGGTATTTTCACTTTTAAAATTTTAATTAAAATTGTGGCCTTTAAAAAAAATGTTTTATGTATTCAGGTAAACAGAGAAAAACACATTATAGGTGCTATCGGTAAAAACTTAGAGAAAGTACTTGTTTATAATTATGTCTTATAACTTTTCTTCTTTGCTTCTATAATGACGTTCAATTTAATACTTAGTAACATGCATCGTAAAAGATCCTTTGAGAAAACAAAAATATATTTCAGTAACAGAATTTTTTTTTTTACAAACGTTTCTACAAAATTACATTTTTCTTATGTAATCACGCAGCATCTGTTCTTTGCATTAATTTTTCAACATTGCAGTAAACCGTAGTTTACAATTTTTGTTATTGTTTGTGTTAAATATCTGTGAAACATTACAGCAAACTTATGTAAAATCAGAAAATATAACACACTTTATTTGTAATGGCCACTACAGATATTTTACAAATTATAAGTCACTTTTGAACTTTTCCCAACTTCTATTCAGTATGTCTCCATAATATCTGCTTGACCAGCATATCAGCAAGAAAGTAAACAGTAAGGATTTATTTTCTTGTTCTGTAGTTATTTTGTTGTTCTGTAGTTGCGATTCTTTTTTTTTTTTTTTTTTTTTTTGCAATATTCCTTTAATGTATTGCCGTCGAGACTATGTAACAAAAACAAGTTTGTATAGTACAGTATTATTTGTATTATTCCAGCGAGGACAGGTCTGGCTCAGGGCAGATATTTTTGGCGCTGTTCACAAATGATTCAAAAGCACATTGTTTAAATGCCCGCCAGCCATTAAAACATGGAGTACAACCATCTGTACCTGCTGAACTTTCCTCCTGCGCACACATCATCACAACATGCTAAGCTGGTAATAATGTAGCGGTTCCGAGAGCCAGCAGTTATTCTGTTTTCTCCTGTTCGTTTATGTGGAGCCCAATGATTGTGACCTTTGATCTTTTCGGCAACGCTCTCGGTTCCCAGGGCGAAGCTGCGTGAGAGCGGTGTTCTCTCCTGTCGCGTTTTACGTCGCTCAGCCGGACATGACTCGCCATTCTGTACTAATTACACCTTTCCTGCGCTTCTTTATTAGCTGTGTTTGCTTTGTGCGCAGCATCTGGCTCTGTTTACTGCCGAGCACACTTGCCTATAAAGTCTGCCTGCTCCGTAGGGGGCCGTGTCAGCATTAGTGCCCATTAGCGATTCCCAGATCCCAGACTGTATACTAACCACAACACATGGGACAGAGACGGCTCTCATCTATAACCTTACTTTCTGCTACATTCACAAGAAGCTGACTTCTTAGGGATCTGAAGTATCACGATTACGGAAGTGTATGATGCAATTTTAAACCCACTAGATGGGCAGTAACTCAGATGACTATTGAGTTTGAATATGGCAGTAACATAAAAATACTTAACACACAAAGATATGGTGTCTTAAGCCCATTTAAGCCCTGTTCACACCATCCATGTCATAGCAAGTCAACAGCTATTCAATGGTGGAAGGAAGATATTATAAAATCGCTACCAAAGATCACAATTAAATAACATTTCCAATCAATAAATTGACTGTACTAATCTTGGTTCACTAAGCTCGATTTGCACAAGAATCACAATTTCCGAAGGCGTCTTTTTCGATTGATGATTGGATCTTTTTACTGGGAATTTCTATGCCATGTGGAGCATCGTGTTCCTTCCCAATCATTGTAATGCTTGTAAAGAATTGAATATTCTTTCATTATTAATCCACTCTTTTGTTATTTGAAATCAGTACGACTTTCTGTATTCTAAAAAATAACAAAAGAAGATCGTTTGAAAAATGTTGGTGGCCCAACAAAGCTGAACACAATTGACTTGTTTGAACATAAACCCACTGAGACAACATATATAACCTTTAGACCACATGTCTATAAGTGAATAATCATTTAACTAATTTGAATTTTGGATGAAGTTTCCCATTCTTGTGAAAGGCTGTATGTGTAACACTGTCAATGGAGTGATCAGTTTACTATTTGTGTAACTTTCCAAATGTGTCTGTTAAGATTTTAAATGACAAATCTGTAAAAAAAAAAAAAAGTTGTCAACTTGAACGAAAATATCGGAAAGTAGATGCAACTGAAAGCATATTGTTGCTGCCAGCCTTTCATCACCTATGATATGAAAACTATGCCGAGTTGACAGCTTTCTAGATTTAGTATTGTGGTGTTTTAGTTGATTTGAGACATTGGACATAAATGAGGCATTAATACGAGCAGCGCAGATTCAGTGCTGTTTTGTTTGGCTCAGCTCGAGGGTCAACGCAGTAATAGTCTCCTGTCTTCTTTCAGCGACTTTATCATGCCCTCTGAATTGTGTGCGTGCGTATATGTGCACTCAACCATGTGTGATCCTGTAAAAGTGTAAGTTTGGATACAAAAGCGGAAAGTGGGGTGGTATGCTGAGAGAGCACTTGAACTGAGCCTGCCACAAAACACGAGATGAATTCTGCTGAAGTCTCGAGTGTCATAAAGGCGGCATTGGGCCAGGACTCTGTGTGGGTGTTTGATACGGTCAAGGGATTAACAGCTGGTATAAGAGTCTCTGTGCTTCTATGCACACACGTAACAAATGCAAACACTGATCTGCTACTAAAATAAATGTATCGGGAGGGGAACGCTGACCGAGACAGAGAGAGAGAGTGTGTGTATTTAAGTTTGCGCACTGGAAAGTCAACCCGCACGCACGGAGAGAGAAACATGGGGAAACTAACCAAAAGTAGTCCATACAAGATTTAATATCGGCTTTCAATTAAATGTTTCATGTCCCTGGTATTCTGGCATCTACATATGGCTGCGGTCCTCTGAGGCCTTAGAGAACTTTCACATTTTTAATAACATTCTATTGTCTAGATATAGTGCAGGCCTCACAAGCATCACAAGGGGCTTTCTTCACATGTCACTTGTCCAAATTGAGGTTGTAGTCAGGGTCAACTGTGGTTAGCACAGTGACCCGAGGATGATTTCGGTCTGAAGTGCCCCAAATTCTCTGCTCTGACTATCATATGAAGTTTATATATATTCTCCCAATAAAAATGCAAGATCCTAAACATAAAAATAAAACGCTGATGCAGTTCCAAGGGTTTGTGAGGTTGCTATGATGCTTTGCGGGGTACTAGGATGTTTTTTTGGAGCATGTTGCTGTACGGTTGCTAGGGGGCTCTAGATGCCGATCAGGTATTTAAGGTTGCTAGGGACTGATCAGTCGAAATCTGGCCATGTTTATCTATCTAAGGAATTTGCTTTAATAACACATATATTGTACATTTCAAATATATATATTCTCTCTTTTGGTCTCTACTGTGGGTACTTACGTGAAGGTGAAATGCAAAATTGTAAAAAATAAAACAGAAATGTAAATAGATGAAAATATATCCCAAAGCCTATGTAATATTCTGGTCCATCAATGGTCAAGTCACTTTGAAAGGTTTTACCATATCTCTTTGGAGATATACACAACACCATTTTAAGCAAGACATTAAAAACCTTTCTTGTGTTTTTGTTGTCGGTTTATGTTGGACTTTTCGTTCCATAAACTTTAATGAATACATTTGCAAATACAGTAAACCAGTATTGCAAGCTGTGACCTGGACCTGCAATATAACTAGCAAACTAGGATGAAGGAATTGTGTGTTTTACCACATGATTGTGTTAGTGTTATTTACGGTGTTCATGTTGGTGTGTGGGCAGGACAGGGGTTAAAGGATCCAGCCCCCAATTTATTGGAGTGTTAGTTTTTAATTAAAAGTGTAAGCGATGCCCCGCAGCGAGGGCACCACATGTCTGTGTTTGTTTTCAGGATGGGTGTCAGATGAGATTATTGTATGGCATGCGTCCATATGTGTGTGTGTATGTGTGAAACAGAAAGGGTGCGAAATCACCTCTCGGCTCCCTTTTTCTCCTCCTTCTCGCTTGTGTTTGTTTTTCTTCCCCGGCCAAGTGGAACACGGTTCGACAGAGGAACACTTTTGTCTGTGACCCCCCACCCTTTTTTTTCTGTGTGTCTATCCACAAACAAATTAAAGTAACTAAAGATGTTACATTAATCCGTTTCTGTACAAGTATGATTCATTACACACACATCATTCATTTTAAAAGTATATGGGAGACAGCGGTGACCGCACAGAGTCTTTATAGTTCCTGAGGCTGTGTAAATGTTACACATCCAATTTGGAAGGTCATACATCAGCACATCTCTCTGTGTTGTATGCTCTTGAGTATGGAACTGAGTTTTTCCCATGTGAGAGGGCTTTTGTATGAGTAAGTGGTGCGTACCGGTGCGGTTGGAAGGGTGAAGACTGGTGCGTGCGGATGGAACGAGACCCGTCAAGTTCTTCAATTGGCCCTTTCAGGCAAGAAACACAGTCAGTGTGTTTCCCAGAGAGACTCAAAGTCATACAGACTGTTTAACATGGCCACAGGCTTTACGAGTGGACTCATAGTTGTCGATCCTGTTACAGATATGGTTCCCGTTTTACACAAAAAGTACAGTTTCTATAGGTTAAGTTGCAATTAAACCGAGATGATGTTAAAAGGTTGCTTGAAAATGAAAAGGGTAGAATGAAATTGAACATTCTGTCATCATGTACCATCCCTCTTGTCATTTCAAACCTGTATGTATCTTTCCTCTATAGAACACAAGTAAAGATATTTTGAAGAAAGCTTGTAAACCAAATGCTTGCAAATGAATGGGTCCCATCGCTGATTGGTTTCCAACATCCTTCAAATATCATTTTTTTGTGTTCTGCAGGAAAGAGAAATATAGTTTGCAATGACGAGAGGGCGATCAAATTATTACAAAATAAACATTTTAAGGTGAACTTTAATGTACAAAATTATTTATATCAAACATCAATTTACTGCAAATATCACATAATAACATGTATATCAGGTAACAGTTTTTTCAGCTTTCATGAAAATAAATGTGCTTATTGAAGCCTTAAAATGACCATTTTAAGATGTAGGGTACCATAACGACTTTATTAAGAAAAATGCATGAACTATTAAGGCAATGGATATATCTTTAAATAGACTTAGATTCAAACACTGGGGAAACCAATAAAAATGTGATTAAATTACAAAACAGGAACTAAAAGAAGCTTCTTTACTACAATGTTATGGTGTAATGAATGTTTACCACCACAAATAACTGTTTGTTCAACAAAAATGTTCTGAGGATGTTCCCAAAATTGTAATTAAAAAAATGTAAGTGCTGTAGGTTCCTTACAGCAATGCCTTAAAAAGACCCAACTTTGGCTACCAAACAAGGAATTAATCTTTATCATCTAATTTCTCACTTTTTCATCTATGTGAAACATAAATATCTTGGAGGTTAATTGTTTTAGACAAAACATGTTTAAATTGCATCATGCATTATTCAATGCAGAGAATAAAAGTTAAGATTAATGGATCTTGCTGGACGATCCTGTGTATACTGTAGTAAACTGCAAAAAAATCATGTTAAAACAGTAACATTCTGGCACCTGGTCGTCTTAAAAAACTTAAATTGCAGTTTTTCCATTATTTTTACAAAAAAATTGTAACTTTGCTGTTAATTTCCAAAAAATGTAAATATGTAAAAATATATATGTAACAAATATAATGAAACTATTGCAAAAACACATAGAGTGTGCAGTACATTGTCCTTACAAACAGGTGTATACATCACAACTGTTATTCCACAGCTAGTGCCAGTATATTATTCTTAGAACAAATGATATTCCTTGAAAAATCATATACAAGTGGATCAGAATGAACCATTCTGATTTCGAACGAATATCCAAGGTCCTGTATGTCTAGGCCCTGATCTTAAGAGATGTTTACATAAGACACATTTTTTGCATTCTTCCAAAAATCTGTCGATTTGAAGATCATTAAAATCATTTCCTAACTTGCGAGGTAATGTATTAAAGTTGGCTCTAAAGAGCTGCTTTGTCTCAGTCCATCGAGCTGCGGTGCGCAGGTCAGGTCTGCTGGTGCTGGAGCGGCAACAGCCATCAGACCCGTCTGGGTATGATTACCTTCACATCTGTAATGGATTACAAGTCCCTCAACCATTCAAAGACTCTTTTATGAGCCAGCAGGTCCCTTACTGTTCCATAACACACACTAATTCACACTCACGACAAGCACAAACACACTATTCACTGAAACAAGAATTAGCTTAGGCAAACAAATACCTTTACTAGAACCCAAAAATCACTCCTTCTCACCCACCCACACGCATCAACTGCAAGGTCTCGGTTACACGGGCTTAGATTTGCCGAGAAATCCTCCCTTTTCCTACCAGACAGCTGCTTCTGCCCGTTGCTTTAATGGCACGTTTGTGTGTGTGGGTAGAGATTCGTTTCTATTGTCACACACTTTGATGTCTTCATCTTTAATTCCGCTCAACCGAGTGGCAGACACACACAATACTGAGTTCTGTTTCCATTAAAACATGATCTGGATAATAATACGCTGCGCTGAAGTGCAACCAAACACAACTCAAACATTAGACAGAGACAAGGTTCACTTATAGACCTGTCACATAAACATATAGTAATACATGAGGTTATATGTGTTCTGTACATTGTAAATCTATACAGTATTGTTTAATGCATTATTCAATATATACAATTCTGTTCTCTTGTTTTTTAACAATACTCAGATGAACATTTCATACAATAATACACAATATTGTGCTCACATATTGTATGCTTTGCTTAACACGTCGCTTCCATGAAACATCTGTACGTAAAAAAATTATAATTAATTTGCATTTTAAATTAAACACTAGAACAGCACCCTGTCAATCAAATAAAGATGAGGTTCACCGGTCAAACTGGACAACCTCATTGGTAACATTTTACAGTTACAAGTTTGAATACAAGTTTTGAGTATTTACAAGTTAAGGTTTACCCTAAAAATATATGTGCTGTCATCCTTTACTCGCCATCTGCAATTTAAAACCTGTATTACTCTTGTGGCAAAGCACAAGGATTATATTTTCAAGAATGTTTTAGCCCAAAAACTCCTGGTCGTCAGTTATTTCTATTTTATGAACACAAAACTAATTCAAGTTCTTCTCATTCAATGGTTCTCTCTTACCTACATTCTTCAAAATATTTGTAACAGGGTTTGAAATGACAAGCGGTTCGATTGTGACAAAAATTTCATTTTGGGGTAAATTGTTATAATTCACGAGTATGAACCCATGATTAAGAAAATACCAAGTATCATCCGTCTTTAAAAAAGGTTTTTAACCTAAGGTTTTCACCAAAACTGATGAGTTTTCAAAGCATGATTTTCCAAAGCGCATAAAACTACATACAACTAGTGTTATTGCTTTGTTTAATACATTGTCATCCCTTCTCTATGTGTAGGGTATTGCTTGTAGTTCATTATATCAGATTTTTGTAACATTCATAATGCATGTTTATGTCTTTTTTGTATATCAGACAGATTGTAAGGCTGAGATTTCACTTAGACGGTTTGGTAGACTTGATTTAACATCCAGATGAATAATGCAAATAATATCAAATTGAACACATGTTTCTTTATTATATGCCAAAATTATTTTGTATTTCATCAGTGTGTTTGTTCTCTGTTCGCTGTTACTGCAATGACTCTACCAGTTAAGCTATGAGTCTAAAAAACTGGCTAAAATGTTTCATCTTCAAAGGTGACCCATTACAGTATAATCAATGACTGTTAACTTCAGATCAGACGTTTTGTAGCAAACAGGAAAAAGCAGGTCGATCATGGTCAGTGCTGATGGCATTTAGCCTTGAAACGGTGCTGCCAAACAGGCACAGACCTTTTAAAGATATTTCAAGAAACACGTGGAACACTGGCGCACCAAAATTATATAAATGTGTTAAAGCCAAGTTCTTTACCCAGCATAAAACAGGACCTTACCTGGCAATGTCGTCCCAACATAAAATTTTATCAGGAACATTGCCAGGTGTATGAAACAGGCATCAGTAGAAACTCTGTTTTTCTCTAAATGTCCCCGATGCCTGACCCCCACAGGCCCTCGATTCTCCGTCCCAGCGCCTCAACCTGTTCATTCCCACAATTTACACATGCACTTCATACCATCGACAGGGCCGCATCTGTCTTCACGCTTTCTTCCCATCCAAACATTGCGAATGTTCCTTTCTATCTCAGGTTTTCGGCCTGTCTCTGTCCTCAGTGGAAAGTCTGGAGCCAGGCTGGCTGAGCGGCGACGTGAGGAAGGCCAATTACCTTCTGCCACCCGAGACGTCCAACAAAAACACCAGTGTGTATAATTAAAGAATGAATGGAGTACCTCTCTCGCTCTTTCATGATTAGAGAGCCATTACGCGTGGACAGGAGGCGCTGCGGGGGCCGGTCCAAGAGCAAGAGTTGAGACAAACGTCTTTCATGGGACAAAGGACAAAAAAGCCCTTTAGTTTATGACATCTGCGCTTTGGCATGTCAGACCTTAGGTTTCATAAAATGTTTTTTTTTTCAGCGAAGCACACAGACTTGTATTTATGGCAGGTGATGTGAGACTTCAGAATGCTTTGTGTCACCATTTGGAAAAACGAAGATGAATTCATTTACATTTAAATTGAGTTTCCATGTCTCAGGAACGAGAATCCCAGTTTGGAAAGCACATGAGGAAAGACCATGACCCTTGTTGGACATTGTACAATGTTTTATTACAAAGTTAAGAAATAACAAACAAAAAAAATGTGTCCCCAAAAATACCCCTTTGCTTCATACAACACAAGATTTTAAAACTGGCAGTGACACTGAAGGGATCTTCATGGAAAGAAAACATATCTGGAAAGGAAAAGTTATGAGACCCCAGTTTTTATGCAGGTGAAAAAGGGGATATCTTTAAATAATACAGATGAAAGCTGTATTTGAACATTACTAGTCCTCCGGCCTAAAAACAAAGCCTTTACACCTGTGAGAATCTCATTTAACCCCTGAAGTCACAGCGACTCGGGAGGACATTACACAAACATACGGTTTAACCAATGAAAATGCACACAACTGTGAAGCACTATCACAACTGATGCACACTATATACCATAACACTTGGGAAGTGGTTATGATAACTGTTTCCCTTTAATAGTTCCACTAGGACAGACTGGGGAGATTCAAGCTGAAACTTCTTGTTGTAATCCAGAATGATGTAAGCAGCATTTCTGTTGAGAACAAACACACTCAACACCCAAACTGTATGTCTGTACAGTCATCCGTTAAACCCTGAGGATGCTTCTGTGGTTACCACTAACATGATCATCCTGTAAAAGAGAAGGATATGTACAGCAGTGTTTGATGAATAAATATCCAATCATATATGGTCGAATATGAATATTTCATTTCATTTAGTCACTGCAAAGGTCTTTAGTGGGGACCCAACATTCAAATGTCAGTTTAACTGTAAAGGGAACATTAATCTTGAGAGCCTTACATTTTTTTTTTAGAATACCTCAGCTGTAGAGTGCCACCTTCTGGTTATTATGAAATAAAATCACCACCTTGTAAAAATAAATTGTGTCTAACACGGCTTTTACAAAGTCCTTTTATTCAAAAACAGGGCCATAATTTTGCACAATGCACCACAGTCTAAATTAAACCAAAATTTGCCGTTATGCAACTGTGAAATTGCAAAAATAAAAAAATTGTCAAAACAACAAGTGGCACATTCCAAAACAAATAAACAAATACATTTTCAGTTTAACAACATACCACCATGGGGGTTTTAGTGCCAAGAATATTTAGATAACATATAAAAGTCAGTATCATCGTCCTCGGGTCTATAAAACTTGCCGTTCAAATTCTGGTGTTTTTCTAGAAACTTTGCATCAAAACTTCCATCATAGCGAGGTGGCACTGCAATCCAATTCATTGTTTGGGGATTTAAGTGGCTTTGAAATTTTTCTTTTTTTTTTAGTTTTATAAGTCAAACTTTAAATGAAAAGTCTTAAGAGCTCAAACAGATGACACTTTGATTTCAAAAGCAAATCTCAAAGAGAGCAAGTGTCATCCTTTAATCAACTTACAAATATAAATCAGCTATCTTCAAAATATCAACATAAGAACCTCCGAACCGTCAAATAAACAGAAATAATCTACATCGGAGTATCAGGGGGGGCTCTGTCCCACACGCAGCAGTTTTTTCCGTTGCGATTAACAGGAGGAGGTACGATAAAGAATACAAATTATACAAAAGAGCACCCTAGGCCTTTATGAGCGTTTAAGTCTTTTGGAATGTCGCTGGTTGACAGAGTCCTCGTCACTGCTGTCGTCCTTCTCGTAAGTTACGCCTCGGGATGTCCGTCTAAGTCCAGTCCTCCTGGTGTCCCTCTCATTGTCGCTCTCCTGCTCCCGATAATCTTTCCTGTTTGTCCGCTTGCTTTTCCTCCGAACAACCTCGTCGTCTTCGTCTTCCTCGCTTTCCGTTTCATTTGCTTTGCTGTCGTTCTGCCTGGGTTTTCTACGTCCTGAGTCATCCTCTTTCCGCTTGCTTTTCGAATGCCTTCCATTTTGTACCTTCTGTTCTTTGTCCTCTTCCTCATCATCAGATGGAGTGACTGGGCGTTTGCGTGTTCTGCGTCGAAGATAGCTGGCCCCGGGTAGGCTCTTCTGCAGGAGCTCAATGAAGGCCTCCTCAGTGCGGGTCATTAAAGTCAGGACGTTGCTGTTGGGCTGGTTGTATTCCTCTGCATTGGAGAAGATGAGCTTTATGTCCTCCAAAAAGTCAGTGATGCTGCGGTACTGAGAGGTTTTGAACTTGTTCTGCATGGTGGTGAGGTCCATCGGGCAGCTGATGATGTCTTGATAATCTTCAGCCTCCTCAGGAGAAACTGGATCCCTTAATAAGTGAAAAGACAAGGAAGGTGAGTCAGGAAGGAATAGCACTGCTACAATTTACATATTAGAGACAATGTAAGTGACACAGAAATAACATGAAACAAAATAGATGTGGGGATGGTTTACCAAAACGTGACCACTTACTACAAATTTACAACAGTTAGCTCCTACAACAAACCACACCACAGATTGAGATACAGTATTCGAATTGGATGAAAATGAAATGTGGATAAGCACTAGTTTAAGCTTCTGAGGATGAAAAGTACCGGTTTGCAGTGAATCTGCACCATCTGCAGGACAGCGGATTAACAAAACTGTTTAGTAAAAATGTAATTCTCTCCAAACTCTCCTGCTACTCATTGTCAAGTTCTACAATGTCTAATCTATCTCAAAGATCCATAGGCTGTACAGTAAAATTTTCAGGGGTAAAAAAGGTGACAAAGACGGAAGACATCCTATGATGCTAACACATGCATCATATTTTGCCATGCAAAAAATTGGGACAATTATTTTAAATTATTTCATTATTTGATCACTTCAAAAGGTATGCAAATTAAGAGATTTTACTCAGAGATTGAATGCATCTTGACATGCTGTCAGTATTCCAAATTGATGTTGAATGACCTAGTGGCTTGATTTTATTAACATTTAGATACTTGATACAGAGGGACAGACTAGTATACAATAACACTTCCTCCATGAAAAATAAAATATTGTATTCAAAGTTTCACATGTGAACATACCTGAAGGGCCAGCTGTGTCTGAATTTAATGAGCTTCTGAAGAATCTCCTCACATTTCTCCAACTCAATTGTCTGCCTCTTCACCCCCGTCCTAGAGCTCTGTCGCACCTGAGCATCGTCAAGACACAATTCGTTTGCCATAATGAACTCTGCGTTGTATATGATGATTATTCACAACTCTAATTCCAATTAAAACAATTTGTTAAGCATTTTTAAAAAAACACACTTAACTAAGAAAAAATCAAACTTAAAGGCAATGATTGCGGCAGTAAGCCTGTCGCTTAGTCATATAATTATACATTTCTTTCCTCTTTTCACTCACCAGTTCGTCGATATCAGCGGGGTTGGCCACCACCGGTCGTGACCTAGATGCGGATTTAGCTCCAGGTTTGGTGCTGGAGGGTGAATTCTTCTGTGGAGATGGTTTACTCTGAAAGATCAAGACATGTTATTATACATCTGTCATTTGTCAGAGAGGCAGTCCTTTTTAAAAAATTATTTTTGGTTGACTTAAATATTTTTATTTATTACTCACCGCCTCATCAATATCCCCTCTTGTTTTATTGGCTGATCTGGGTTTGATTCTGGGTGGGGAACTCTTTTTAGACTGGAGGAGCAAGATATTTTGATTTAGCAACTGACGAGAACACCAAATTAAATAATCTTTGACTTTAAAAGGAATTTTCCATTTGTTACTGCACTCACCAGCTCATCAGTGTCTGCTCGTGATCTAGTTGTTCTGGTGGCAGCTTTGGTACTAGGCGATGTACTCTTTTTCTGTGATGCTTTACTCTGCATTCTGGGCTTCATAGACTGTTTAAGCTTTTTCCTAGGTCTCACTGTGACCAGAAGATACAGTCGGAATGACACAACAAGGCCACACAGATTAATAATACAAGAATGGACAGTTTACTTACAGCTGTGGCCCGTGTCTCTGTGTTCCTCTTCTTCCGAATCCTCCTCTTCTTCAGATTCTTCCTCTTCCTCCTCAGAGTCATCTTCCTCTTCACTATCCTCTTTGTAGTTTCTAATAGAATGACAAAGATATTGCAACCTCTTTACCTACTACAAAAGGA
Source organism: Triplophysa yarkandensis (assembly GCA_033220385.1). Classification (NCBI taxonomy): domain Eukaryota; kingdom Metazoa; phylum Chordata; class Actinopteri; order Cypriniformes; family Nemacheilidae; genus Triplophysa; species Triplophysa yarkandensis. The sequence continues at coordinate 14,030,997 of CM065669.1, read as the reverse complement.
AAAATAATAAACTATTTATGTCTGTGTGTTAAGTTGTTTTACCTGCCCCTGGAGCTGCGTCGGGCGACAGTGGGCTGGCAGGCCGGGCACAGCCACTCACCAGCCGGTATGCGATAGAGCGCAGGGCGGAGGCAGAACAGGTGGAAAGCTTTATTACATTCATCACACAGAATGAGCTTATCATCCTCGCCTGCAGACGAACACATTCACAAACAGATGAGTTACACATTAAATCTGTCTGCAAGCTTAAATGTCCTCCAATGTGTGGATCAAATAACACAGAGACAGGTGCCATTAAACCCCGGCAGACGTGATATCTCCGAGAGTCCCTCGGTGAAATCAAAAGAATTAATACTGGGTTTCATTGACTGTCTGAGTCTTTATACACTCATATAAATTATCCCAGTATTAAGATGCTTATGGATTAATTGTGATCATGTAAACAAAGTGAATATTGTTTGTGGTTAACCCTTAAATGACTCACCTTTCCTGCGGCAAACTTTGCAGCGGGCGTTTTCTGCAGACATGTCCCACTTGATGCAGGCATCCAACATGCCGAGCAGCACATGCATGCGAGAGAACGTCTGAGCTTCAGAGACTGCAGATTTCCACTTCTCCACTGATGTCGCTACCTGAGATTATTAATTATAAATAATTTCTGTTTCAGGAATTAGAAGTGTTCAGACTGTTAAATAAGTTGAGCTGTCATGATCATTATGATCCATTTGTTGAAAGCCGAGTTGGACACATGTCCAAGTATTTCTGAGCTCATTAAACTCCCCCCGAACAGCCAATGACTTCGGAAAGGTTCTTTCGAATGTTCAATCTATCACTGTCTCAAGTTATATAGTGGCCATTCTCTAGTGAAATCCCAGCCATGCACCATTAGAGAGCATGGAGGAGCACGAGCATCATTATGTACATTACAGGAGAAGCCCTCATGAGGAGATTGATTATGAGCACTACTCACAGTCCACCCCCAGGGAGTTCTCCTTTATCTAGAAAGAGTCGTTAAGCTGCATCTGTTTTCTGAAAACGTTAGTTAAGCTAAATACTTTCCGGAGATATGAACACCGTGATTCTACACTACAGGTACTCAAGAGTAACATAAGATTGTGACACCCTGCCTTAGAGATTTATTTATAAAATTAATAAAGCTGAAATTTAAATATGATGTTATTGTATTGGGAATCCAGCGTTGTGTTTTGCAACAATTTTTGCAACATTTTCGCAGTTATATTTTTCTTTAAAAAAATGTGTTCTTCTTAAAACAACTTACTTTTAAAAGTGTCTTTAAAAGATCTCAGGAAATACTTCGTCACACACTCACCCTGGCCTCCTCAGCTAACTTTTTCTGATCATCCACCTCCTCCACCACAGTCGATCTCTCCTCTCCTTCAACCTTCTTTTTCTTCTTCTGTTTGGGCGCCATGAAGCCTTGCAGAAACTTTTTGATGACACTTTCCTGCAGGGTGATCAAACTCTCGCCAAAGTCCTGCAGTTTCTCCAGATCACGTACCTGCCAACCGACACAAGAGGTCAGGAGGGTTGTGGGCAGATTATCAAGTAGAAGGGTACAGGTTATATAAAATCTCTTACCCGCTCTTCGAACTCGGATGTGTCATCCATGTACCCCAGACCTCCTTTCTGCAGACGGGAGGCTGTTTCGATAATGTCACTGCGCAGGAAGTTGAGCAGCTCCTGGTGTCCATCACAGGTTTTCAGACCTGGGTTTCCTTTTTTTGTGAGATGGATAGAGTGCAAGATGTCCTGGTATCTAAAATCACAAAGTGATTTCAAGTGTTGGGAGCAGAGTCTCCTCAAAAAACTCAAGAGTTTGTGTTTATGTACTCACTGCATCTGTAGCCTGAGTTTGAGTTCACTCTCTCTTGCTCCCTGAGCGTGAAGAGACTCTATTAATTCATCTAGATCTTTTGGTGAATCACAAACAAACCTGGAAAAACAAAGTACAGTTTTAAATCCACAATTTAATATGCAAATACTTTCGAAATATCTTACCCTTAAAATGTGGGACAGATGTATATCATCCTTATTGACACCATTAGGAAAATCAAACACCTACCAGAGGTTTTGGCCTTGTTTGGGCACAGTAGTCTCAATGCAGGTCTCAGTCATTGGTGCCCCCTGCTGGCCATGTTCATTTGAAGCATCGGCAATGCTGCAGTCATCCTCTTTCTCCCCATCTGAGAAAATAAAGAAATTATAATGCTATTAAAATAGGCCTTATGTGTGACAGTATGTTGTATAAAGTTCATATTTGAACCAAAAAGCTCGATATGAAGTTAAGGTTTGTAAGTGACTTTGGAAAAAAATAATCGCTTTTGGATTTGTAAGTCACTTTTGAAAAAAAGCGTCAGCTAAATGACAAAATATAAATGTTAATGTAAAGGTACATAGTTCAGCTGCTCTTATGCAAGTCCACTGTCAAAGTGTAGAGCATTTACAATAAATCTATTAAATAAGAAAATAGGCAGCTATGATCATATCCAATATTTGTTAAAAAAAATGGATATGATAAAAAAACATTACATAATGTATAAAATGTTTCCCTTCTCATAATTTACACAGACCAATTATTTTAATTAAATAAACAGCAAACTGGGAAAAAATATCAACTTCTAAAGTACATTGTTTATATTTTGCTGTAGTAAAACAAAGCACAAAAAAATGGAAGGAGAGAAATCTAGGGATGCTCCAATCAGGATTTGCCAACAATGCAGAGTAGAATTTGTTTGTAATTGTGATTAGCCGATATCGAAGCTTCAAGTCTACATAACTGATATGTAAGCTGGTCACTGTTAATCTTTTCTGAGATAAAGTACAACTATACATTTTGCAATTGTTAGATTTGCACAGTTATTCCATGATATATAATTATTATGTTATCTGCCAAAACAATATTTACATTACAGAGTACGAATTGGTATGTCATGAGTGAAGCACAAAAACATTTATGTCCCCACTCATCATACAATTGACATTGGTTCATTAGATTGACCAAGTTTAGGTAGTAACAATGAATAATGAATCCTGATTTTCGTCTGATACCGACCTTCAGCCAAACAATCGGAGTATCTTTACTGAACTTTAATCAACTTCCAAATACTGCGCTCCAAGTACATAAAAAACACAAGAAGGTTCACTATGGCGTTAAAAGAACCACTGATAAATGGATAAACAAACCTTCAGTTTCCTCTTCCTTCTTCACCTCTTCGTCTTTCTTAACTTCTTCTTCTTCTTCTTCCTCCTCAGATGGTAATGGCTGCTCCTCAGGAGGCAGGGTGAAGCTATAGTCTATACTTTCATGTACCCAGCCCTTCTCAATGTACAGTCCAGGAACCACATCAGAAAACAGCCAGTATCTGCAGAACACCACACGGCACTGTTTAATACTACTTAACCAGATAGATCACAGTGAGTAAGCAAACGCCGTCGGATTATTTACCGGTTGTGGTTGCGGTCTGTGCCCAGTGGCGTTCTTCGCATGACAAGTTTGGCTTTTGTGACCCCGTCCTGAAAAGCTTTCTCTGCTGCAGCCTTCTGCCTCCGGATTCGCTCCTCCTCAGCCTCCTTCTCCATACGCTCTAAAGCAGAATTACATTTACTTTAAATATATGGGTTCACATTTTTTTCCTCTCATTCCCCTTATTTTCAGTGTCTCACTAAAATTTAACTCACCTTTGTTTTGCCGCTCCTGCTCTTCTTTATCTTTCTTAGCTTGAATTGCCATCAGACGTCTGCTCTTCACCGTGCTGATCATGTCTTCTTGTTCCGGTTCGACTTTAGCAACCTCTTTCTTTAAACTCGGTTCTTTCTTTTTTTCTGCCTTTGCTTGTTCACCCCCTTCTGATTTAGCCTCCATCTGCTCTTTACGTTTCTGCTTCTCTGCCTTCTTGCGGTCGTTGACCTCTTTGAGTGTAGCAAGTCGTTCCTTCCACAACTCGGCAGATCGCTGCTGAGTGGCCTCCACATGATCCTCCACTGAGTAGGTCATGAGGATGCGATGGCACAGCGCCTTCAGCAGGCTGACTTTCTCCTGAGCTGTCAGCTCAAACACCTCTGATGTGTCCAGCTTCTCTAAAAACTCGCTGCTTACAACATCATCATAGCCACTCCCAGGCTGCCAGTCCTCTGAGCTTTGGGCACTCTCTTCCCCGTGGATGTCTGAGGGGCGCAAACAAAGACGCACCAGTTCAGATACAGAGTGCATGGTGAGGGGAATCTCAGATAGAGGCACCTCCAGTTCGCTGTAGCCTTCTGCCAGCTCATCCTGAAGTAAAGTTTGCAGCAGAATCACCAGCACACGGTTCAAATAGAGAAACCCTGCCTTTTCCCCAGCTAATGCCTCCATCAGAGCAATGGATGTGATTGGATATTGATCGTCAGGCATCAGGAGACCGGAATAGCAGTGAAGGAATTCGGCTATCATGGCTATGTCTCCGAAGAGGGCATTGGGCAAGCCCTCGGGCATATCAAACAAGCGGAACGTTGGAAGGACCTTACCCTCAATCTCCTGATCTTCATAACGTCGAGACATCTCCCTTTTCAGCTGCATCTCTTTCTCTCGCCGTTCTTTTGCTTTTTCGCGCAGTTTCTGCTTCACTTCCTGTCGCCTCTGCCGAAGCATGTCCTGTTTCTCTTCTTCAGTCATGAGCGCCCAGCGGCGTTTATGCTCAAGAACCTCCCAGCGCTTCTGTACAAGCTCCTTGAGCTCCTCGGGGAGACGACCACGATCCTCAGCCGACAGAGTTTTGGCTGCTTTGGACATCAGTGAGGATAGGGTTGCTTTTTTATCCTCTTTTCCTTTATTTTCCTTATAAAAGCGAAGCAGATGCAAGGCCATGGGTGGCAAGGGTTTGCCCAGCTTTGGAGTTCCAGTACTTGAACTTCTCTGCCTCTTTTTGGGGCTGGCTGCTGCAGCTGGACTTCTGGCAAGATCTAGAAGTGTCATCTGCTTCATTTTAGGTTTCTTGGAGCTTCCGGGGTGTTTGGAGGACTTCAGGCCACTGGGAGTCTTGGTGATTCCGCTCTTGCGGCTTCTTTTAGCATCTGTTCGTTTCTTGTCTCCCTGCTTTTTGCTGGATTTCGGAGTGGTGAGGATGCTAACATCTGTTTTCTTTGAAGTACCTGAGTTTTTAATTTTTAAAGGAGATCCATTTACTTTTTTCACCTAAGAAAAAGAATATTCAACAAAACAGGAACATGTAAGTTAATGTTAAATGGTTCTTGTCCAAAGACCAGCAAAACATTTTTTGGGTGGAAAAGGATATCCGAAAGAAAGTTGCATAGACTTATACATGACTAAGAAGCAATTACAAGAATTTCAGGTTGACATGCATTTTTTTCTACTTGGTTTACAGATGCATTCTGTCTAAGAAGCGCACTTCAGTCATGTTATTTGACAGTAATATTCTAATTCATAAAACAGTTCTTGTTCTAGTTTCCAATTCTGATTGGCTGAAAGCCATGCTATATTCAACTAGAGAAATTACAGGAAGGGCTTGTGCAATGACATGACAACAATGGAAAGTACTGCAATGTAATGGAATAACGCATTCCCTGTGAGTATTTTTACTTTCCCTGTCTTTAATTCGCACAAACTTTACCCATTTATTCACATTTTAACATGTATTTATTTGAACGAGATGAAGGCTTTGTTTTGCTGTGCAGGAATTCACTGCGAAAGAAAATTAGTCCCAAAGTTCCTAGTGTTGCTTGTCATTTATGTGCACAGTTGTGCTTTTAAACTGTTGTATAAATGCAAATATGGCACTCAAAATGTGATTTTGATCGATAAGGGCAGTAATGGTGATGTCAATGGTCCTTGGCCTGTGGCCTCATGCACTTGACCTAATGACTATGCTGATATAGACCACCATCACATTCCTACTCGAGTCAGATTGCATTAATAACAAGGCCTCATGCTCCAACAAACCTGCATTTGATCCCAGAGAGTTGGACTGAGTGCTATGTTCTGGGAGTCTTTTGACTTTTTCTTCTCCCCTTTAGCATTTCCTCCCTCGCTGATGGTTCCAGACTCCCCAGATTTCAGCTTTTTATGGGATTTACCTTCTGGTGAGCATATACTCTTCCTCTTAGATGAAGGATTTTCTGCCAAAAACTAAAAAGCACAAATAAAATTTTATTTCTGCACATTCACTTATTTAAACTTATTTTGAACAATAAAAATATATATCTCAACCTTGTGTGGGTCCAGTAAAAAGTCACTGAATTTGCTTGGCAGGTTGTATTTTTTCACCAGTTCATCCTCCACCACCCAGGGGGCACTCTCACCGGTGCCCAACCTTAGGGCATAATGTCTAATGAAATAGCGCATGATTTCTTTGTTGGGAGGCCGCTCTGTTCTAAACAGGCTGTCTGCGGGGACATCGCTAATGACTTTATCCTCGTTCAGAAGTTTGACGTCATACTTGTGAGGCAGAAACTTGGGCATTACCCACTTCTTCTTTTCTTCTTTCATACTGGTGGGAAGTTTTCTAGGTGAGCGACGGGCCCTATCAGCTAAAGCGATAAAGAGATTTCAACAAAAAAGATTCCAAGAAATAAAGCTTCTAAAACAAATTCATAATTTAAATATGACAAAGCTTCTCAGGTTCATAATATAGCATGAAAAAGATTACAATACTATAATAAATAGAAAAGCACATGACTATCATAGCAATTTAATGTCATTTATGAATGAACAAAACAAGCACAAATGTTTTTTAACAGTGCATGACATCAGAAATATGAACACAAAAAGCTTGTGCTTACAGAGACTCTCTCTCCTGTTTTCATCTCCTTTGGACTGTTGGTCCTTCTTCAGATTCTCCTGACTGGTGTTCTCTTTGTCACTGGATGGAGAATCACAAGCACCCTCCATCTTTTTCTCTGCATGTTCTTCTAATGGAGTCTCCAGGGAATGAATCTTTACCACCTTCACTTGTAACGTTTTATCCTTTCCAACCTTGAAAAAAATTGAATTAATTAAAAGCACTGCCTGTTTTTTTTTATTTACTGGTTAAGACCAATACAACTCTTTTGTGGTGATTAGATGTCGAACCAAATCAAAATTCATACCAGAAAGTCACACTCCTCATCCACTGCATACTTGGTTAGAATCTCCACCCAGGCCAGATCAACTAGCTTGTCAAGAGATACTGTGTTATGATGCACAATCTCCAAAACAGGCTTCTCGAACCACACTGGATACTCCTCCTGAAGCCTGTGGAAGCACAATAATACAACATTATGAAACGTTAATAACAAACAAGATATACTGTAGATTTTTTTTCTCAAACTTCATTCAGCCTGTAAAAGCCTGTACATCCCCTTTTTAAGTAAGCAGATGGAAGATGCACACTTCACCGTTTAAAATGGAAGGGTTCGGTATTGGTTTTATGAATACAACAACCACAAACAATCATCAATAGAAATTAAGTTGTAATGGAAACATTCTCAGTTTCTGTCAATTCTACTCATGGCCAGCAGAGGGTGTTGAGAAGCAAAATTTTATCCCCAAACAGCAATGAAAGGTGCTACATGACCTAATGTATGTACCCTGTTCTGCACAAAGTAAATCTTACATAAGCAACTTATGACTTAACCCTGCTTTTCTCTTTTTCACAAATTAATATATCTAGCTAGCAGCTGAGCAGATCACAGATTAAAAAAAAGCATAAACCTATATTGCTCAACTGGTGTGTGCAGAATAAAAGTATCTTTTAAACAGATCGTGCTTAACCCTAATTACATTTTAATTGATTGAAAAACAAGAAGAGGAAAACAAGGAAATTATTCAAACACTTGTTGAAAACGAAAGAGGTCTGCTGGCTGAAATGGCATACATTTATTTATTGGTTCAAGTGACTTACAGCTCAGTGACTTCCTGTTCTTCTTCCCAGGCCTCCTTATGTGTGAGCTGGTTGCTGCCGGTGCTCTTGCATGTCCATATCCGCTCTCCGTATCTGAGAAGTCGAGCCTCATACTCTCTGAACAATGTGGTTAAGGATAAATACATTCTGAGACGGAATCTGCAATGCTTTAGCTGTTCTAAAAAACAGCAATGTCAGAAACATATAAAGAACCATAGCTCTAAAGCAGCCAATTCTCTTCAAGTCAAAGCCGATCAAGCCAAGTGGACACCACTACTAGTCCACTATACAAGAGTCTCATTCATAATGCATGTGTGTGGAACAGCAGCATAATAATTGACAATAGCAGTAGCAGAATTTTACAATTATATATGATAGAACAGGGATAATTCAACCAAACATATTTTCAAGGCTAAAAACCAGACACCATTGTCTTCCCCCCACTATCACTCTAAAGACACAAAACAACTTAGACATTTCTCAAAATATCTTTTTTTTTGTGTTTCACAGGACAGTTTTATACGTTTATGTGAACTGTATCATAAAAAGTAGAAAATGAACATTTCTAAATCCACTAAGCCATAAACTCCTGTTATAGAAGCAGATGATGCGTTGCTGTTTTCTAACATATATCATATGGCACACGTTTACAAAATAAGCGATTGAGAATTAGTTTTAAGACATCCACTATATGGTGTGGAAAATCCACAAGATACACATAAAAAACAAGCAGTGCTAGTCTCAGACACTGTCTAGAGTAGAATCACTATAAAGAGAATGATCTGCTAAAACGATCAAGTGTGACGTTTATGCACTTAATTTGCCCATCCCTAGATCCTAAAGCTATTAGTCTGAAGTTCTGCCCCTAAAAAAAATCTCACCCAATCCGGTGACGGCAAACCTGAACATGCAATATGATTGACACAAACAAAGTTTCAGACTGTTAAATCGAGTAATCTTAGAGACGGTATAATTATTTCTTGAGGCATTTGCGTTCAGATTGTCACAGCAAATGTCCTTTTCCAAAAGTATCAAAATGTCATACAAAAGCAGGAAATATAGGTTCAGTCACAGTGTTGAAAGTGTTTAGACAGCCGAAAATGACAGCGAGTGTTCAGCTCTACTGTACTGTCAGTCATGACTAAACTCACGCGGCCAGCACAGAATGACCTCGCTCAGCAGCTACACGTGACCTCTCATCAGTCCAAAGAGTCTGAACTTAAACCGCATTACCTGACATGTAACCACAACACTTAGATTAGGACACAACCAAACTAGTATAATCTTTAACATTTTCCCACTATCATCTCAAATCAAGTGTAAACTGAGTTTATGAGTGGGCTATCGGTGGAAATATCAACCTTGCAATGAAATAATGAGCTTTTTACAAAAGGTTTTTAATATAAGTATAGGATAGATGTAAAGATTCGGTGGATCTCTTTTCAAGTATTTAAGCATTTTTTTATTGCATTATTTTTCAAGAAAGGGCCATTTTCTGGATCATTGCATCCAAAACGCTGCATTTCTCATAGACGGATATGTAAAATAAAAATATAGTAATTGAATTATGTACTATAAAAACATAATCCTTGTCAATTTGTTGGATATTTTAATAGTTTGTACATTTGAAATCACTGAAATCTAAAGAAGTTAGTCATCTTCAAAAAACTCATTTTTTTGTCACATCCGTAACAGATGTTTTATTTATTTTTTTATTTTTTACAACAGTAGGTTCAGTTTACTGTTCCAAATTATATTCTAACATAGTTTTTGTCACATCCATAACACAGGTTTATTTACAGTTTTTTAAATAATAAACTTGCGCACAGACTGATATTTTTCTGATGTTTAAACACTATTAGAAGGGTTTGGTATTCTATAAACAGTCGGTTCAGTTTACAAGTCAATACTTCATTCTAAGAGTGTTTTGTCACGTCTATAACACAAGATGTCACATTCATAACGCAGGTTTACTTAACTATTTTAAAAGAGAAAACTTGTCCATAGACTGATATTTTTCTATTGTATAAACCCTATCAGAAGGGTTTGGTATTATAGAATCAGTCGGTTCAGTTTACAAGTCAATACTTCATTCTAAGAGTGTTTTTGTCACGTCTATAATACAAGATGTCACATCCATAACGCAGGTTTACTTAACTATTTTAAAAGAGAAAACTTGTCCATAGACTGATATTTTTCTATTGTATAAACACTATCAGAAGGGTTTGGTATTAAAGATTAAGTTGGTTCAGTTTACAAGTCAATACTTCATTCTAGAGAGTGTTTTTGTCACGTCTATAACACAAGATGTCACATCCATAACACAGGTTAATTTAACTATTTTAAAGAGAAAACTTGTCTATAGAATGAGATTTTTCTATTGTATAAACACTATCAGAAGGGTTTGGTATTAAAGATTAAGTTGGTTCAGTTTACAAGTCAATACTTCATTCTAAAGAGTGTTTTTGTCACATCTATAACACAAGATGTCACATCCATAACACAGGTTAATTTAACTATTTTAAAAGAGAACACTTGTCCATAGAATGAGATTTTCTATTGTATAAACACTATCAGAAGGGTTTGGTATTATAGAATCAGTCGGTTCAGTTTACAAGTCAATACTTCATTCTAAAGAGTGTTTTTGTCACGTCTCTAACACAAGATGTCACATCCATAACGCAGGTTTATTTAACTATTTTAAAAGAGAAAACTTGTCCATAGACTGATATTTTTCTATTGTATAAACACTATCAGAAGGGTTTGGTATTATATAAACAGTTGGTTCAGTTTACAAGTCAATACTTCATTCTAAGAGTGTTTTTCTCACCTCTATAACACAAGATGTCACATCCATAACGCAGGTTTATTTAACTATTTTAAAAGAGAAAACTTGTCCATAGACTGATATTTTTCTATTGTATAAACACTATCAGAAGGGTTTGGTATTATAGAATCAGTTGGTTTGGTTTACAAGTCAATACTTCATTCTAAGAGTGTTTTGTCACGTCTATAACACAAGATGTCACATCCATAACGCAGGTTAATTTAACTATTTAAAGAGAAAACTTGTCTATAGAATGAGATTTTCTATTGTATAAACACTATCAGAAGGGTTTGGTATTATAGAATCAGTCGGTTCAGTTTACAAGTCAATACTTCATTCTAAGAGTGTTTTTGTCACATCTATAACACAAGATGTCACATCCATAACGCAGGTTTATTTAACTATTTTAAAAGAGAAAACTTGTCCATAGAATGAGATTTTCTATTGTATAAACACTATCAGAAGGGTTTGGTATTATAGAATCAGTTGGTTCAGTTTACAAGTCAATACTTCATTCTAAAGAGTGTTTTTGTCACGTCTCTAACACAAGATGTCACATCCATACCCAATGTTGACTCAGGTCAGTATGGATGTCGAGACAACACAAACTCAACACCCAGGAGCTAGCGTGCTAACACTAGCTTCCCTTACACCTCGCACGAGAATAACAAGTAAACAAGATGACATCACTCACAAACAAAGGTCACAGCGAGCTCCTGGTGACTTTGACCCCGGGTAACTGACACATGGTCACCTTTAGCCGTGTAGCTGTGAGATAGCATCCAGCGTGGACAGAAAGCAACAACAATGATCGATACAACACACAACAGGCCCACGCGTGCAGAAAGCAGCATGACGTCATGACAATAAGACACGGAGGGTCAGTGATGTCATTGTTACAGTGAAGGGTGTGGATGGCACATTTTTAGGAGGATACTCTTTGTTCTTGAAGGCCTCTCCGGTGTGCTCGATGATGTAGAGCTCCTCTCCCGGGCCCGGGGCCTCCAGCAGCGGCTTCACAAGCGGGTACGGCCTGCGCCCTAGCAACGGTGCCATCGCGGGTCTCTAGGGTCCTGGATCTGTCAATCGGAAGTGAACGCGTTCGATCTCAGCCGTTAATGTCCGCGCGTTAGCATCGGCGCTAGGCTAGCGCGCGCGCGCGTCTCTGTAGCTCGTGAAGCAGAACCGGAAACAAACGGAAACTCCGCGACTCATTGGCTCGTGTTCGGTGAATTTGAGTTCGGTGCGGTCCGTTGGGTCATGGTTCCGGTTCTGTGAAGAGCCGCGGCGGGAAACGCGAGCGTGGAGGCGGCGCGTCGGTGAGGGAATGGCGGGCTTTTTTTAACCGCGCGTGACTGATTGTCCAACGGACACGTTTGTTTTTAAATAATTTTAAATAAATTTAAATAAAAACGTTTTTAACGTCGACCGGGTAACGAACATGAAGGTTTGGTGACGGTTGAAAAATGGCGGGAGTTCCTGCTACACCGGCAACATTCGTGCGGACTCCGTTACCCCGGTAGCGAGCCGCGTCTCGAGCACAGGCTCTGCCCAACGCTCACTGCCATTGGTGGATAAACGAGCATGACGCAGTACGAGGCGTTTGATTGGTGCACAGAGCTGTCAGTTGCGGTAGCTCCGCCCTTTATTAAAGCGACACGCCTCCGATCCGAAATGAAAGCGTTTCGAAGCGTGTCAGAGGTCGGGTTATTACGTCATTTATGAACGGAAGTGTGTTGTGTTATATTTGTGTTATCTTATTATTGTAAGAAACTCTTAAATTGAAACGCGAGTTTCATTCTTTATTTCATTCTTATGAACACCGGGAGTCGGCAAACACTGTGACGTCATAGTGAGAGTTCGAGCTCTAATGACGTCACACACGGTTTTACTCTCGTGTGAAGAGTTCTGGATTTTATAGCGTTTTTAAATGCCTAGAACTTTGTGAAACGTTTAATTTATGCATTATTTATGCGCGTTAAAATGCAACTTTTTTAAATTGAAGTTACATTAAAGTTTGTAAGAAACTCCAAAGCTAAAACTGTGGATTTTTATAAAGCTCTGAATTAATATTTTATTAAGATATCATTTATATATCCTCATGGTAGTGTTTATTACTTTAAATAGATTTGTGTATATAATTGTTATCAGTCTTCAGTTGTTATATATGTGCATTTGTTTATTATGATTTAAGCAGGAAAAAATACTTTACTTTAAATAAATTTTACAACACTGAAAAAAAATTTATATAAGATTTTTTTTTTACTTAACTGAATTGAAGGGGACAGAACTTTATTCTGACATGTTTAGTCTGCATATTTAATTAAAATACAATTTAAATCTTTATAAATATCACACACCAAATAAACAAAAATATATTTAATCAAATTGCTTTTATTTCCAATACAAGAGACCTGAAGAACTTTTGGAAAAAGCAACATGTTATGGATGCAAATATTGTTATGTTTTTATTATACAACAAAGTTTAAGTGTTCACCTTCATATTGAAAATACAAAAACGTTACCTTGGCATATAAAAAGACAGGCATTTCCCTATTTCAATACAAAGTTCGGTGATTTAATGAGCCATGAAGGATTGAATAATAACAATGAGGCCAAAAATGAAAAAGGAGAAAGAAAGGTATTGCCTAAATTTCATGCATTACCTTATTTAAATGAAATAAAGTCTAAAGTTTGAATTTGAAACACAAAACAGATAACAGTGAAAAGATATCGTGGATATGTGATCATATCTTTTGACGTACAGCATAACATGCGTATTATTGAAAAAAGTACATTTAGAAAACATGCATTTGTACAATATCTAATGCAAAATGTTTTGTCTTTTCATCCTTCATGATAAAGTGAAGGACGAAACAACAATGCTTTCAAGCCAGTTTGCTCGAAGAAAAGCATTTCAGGCATTTGACAAGCTGTAGAACGCTGTAAATTGTTAAGTCCCACACATTGAAACTTTTGACCGATACTATTTATTATAACGAGGTTAACTCAGAGATGAGTTTTGTTCGGTGCAAACTCTTTTAAGCGGTGGGGCTCCAACGACGTCGTCCTCTTCCTGAATCAGGCACAAAATCATCGATTATTAAATCATTTGATAATATACATAATACATTTAAACATGTTTGTATGAAGACTGACATTACCTGAGCGGACAGAGACAACACATCTTCTTTAATGAGCGTCGGGGGCTCATCTGTGACTTCACTGCTGGTCGTTGATGTCTCTTTATATAAATCATGAGAAGCATTAAGCATCACATTCTTCACTTTTTTAAACTTTTATAAAACTACACACAATTCATTAAAAAGTTTTGTAGGGGCAATATGCATAGTTGTTAAAAATGCAATGCAAGAAATCTGTGATATACATTTTGCCTGTAACGGGTCAAATGATGGATCAAGAATAGTTACACTAAAGATTGCAATACCTTATAGCTTGAACTTATGTTTTGTCTTACCCCTCTCAGCTTCCATCGTCTCTTGTCCCAGGGTAGGAGGCTGAGAATCCTCAGTGCGGAAGTAAGGTGCATGGGACGGGCTCACAGCTTCACTGACGTGCTGTGGACTTGAGTTGCCACTGCTGTCCACTTTTGGATTCGACTGATAGGCGTCGGACAGGAAGCTCTGGTTACTGTTGTCGTCTGCGCGTAAAAAGCAAAGAGTGTTTTAAAACGCACAAACCACATTGTCGAAGGCAAAAACTGCAATGTATTCACCCGGAGTGTAACAACAGGGTTGAGCGTCACATTAAATAGGGGATGTTTGTAATCGTTTGCAGGGGTACATCTCACTGTCTTGTGTAGACAATTCCTGAAAAGTCTTGTGTTACCTTGAAAATCCAAAAGCACTGAACGGGCATTTTCCAACACAGCATCTGTAGGAAAACCCTTCAGATCCCTCGCTGCTACAGAACTTTTAGGCTTGTATATCTAGAAAAAGAAACACAACATGGGCTTTGGTGTGTGTTTCTGTGTGTCTGTGAGTGTGTGTCTGTGAGTGTGTGTGTGTGTGTGTGTGTGTGTGTGTGTGTGTGTGTGTGTGTGTGTGTGTGTGTGTGTGTGTGTGAGTGAGTGAGTGAGTGAGTGAGTGTCTTTGTGTCTGTGAGAGAGTGTGTGTCTGTGAGTGTGTGTGTCTGTCTGTCTGTCTGTCTGTGTGTGTGTGTGTGTGTGTGTGTGTGTGTGTGTGTGTGTGTGTGTGTGTGTGTGTGTGTGTGTGTGTGTGTGTGTGTGTGTGTGTGTGTGTGTGTGTGTGTGTGTGTGTGTGTGTGTGTGTGTGAGTGAGTGAGTGAGTGAGTGAGTGAGTGAGTGAGTGTGTGAGTGTGTGTCTTTGTGTCTGTGAGAGAGTGTGTGTCTGTGAGTGTGTGTGTCTGTGTGTGTGTGTGTGTGTGTGTGTGTGTGTGTGTGTGTGTGTGTGTGTGTGTGTGTGTGTCTGTGTGTGTGTGTGTGTGTGTGTGTGTTTCTTACCTTTTTAGTTTCTGTAACAGGGACCCATTTAAAGATCCGTAGGGATGTGTCTCCCACTGTCACCCACTTCTTCTCCCTTAAACAAGCGTATAAAAAACATGACTTTAATTTTTTTTTTTTTATGTCCTCACATATGAGCACAATTAGATTCTGTGTACTGTCATACAGCATTTTAATTTTAGCATATTTGTATTATTGTTTATGCATATGCAACACCTACGTATAAATAAAACACGTGACTTCTGTTGCATAAATGTTGTGTAATCTCAGACACGCCCACACACTCCGTACGCTAAACCTCATTGGTCCACAAGCTTGTCTGTCACGTCATGTGTGACGTAACCCTCCCTGCCGCTCTGAAGTTTATTTTTGTGACCCCGAGCAGAAACTTCTGTCTGAAAAATGCAACTTACCACCGACGAACCCTTTCAATCGCAGCCATGACCTTTTTAAAATCATCTTTGGCTCGGCTGCGCGTCTCCGCCCGCACGGATCGGCCGGACATTTTAACAGTTTGCAATAGTTTGTCTTAAAGATCTTCTCGCCTTTCCTCCCTCAGCAACTTGATCTCGCGTTGTGCGCGTCCGGTTCTCGCGAGATCTCACGAGACTTTAGCGCAGCATCTCTGCGTCCTTGATTGACACGTGGGCTCTGTAGTGCCATCATGAAACATTCAACTTTATTTATATTTATATGAAACCACGTCATGACTTTATAACATTTATGCTTCTTATGATGTCATTTAGTTATGAGGTCTATTAATTAATAATTAATCTTTATTTAAATCAGCTGGTTAATAAATTAAACTGTTTTTAATCAGTTTTTATTCAAGCTTCTCTTGCCACAACTTATTAAAGTTTACATGTTTGAATTTTATCCCCCACAAATTATGTTGGAAATTTTTTTGGCTTATATAAGTATTAACAAATCAAACTGATTCTCAAAATATTACATATTTTTTTATGTTGGAAATGTTTTTGGCGTATAAAAGTATAAACAAATCAAACTGATTCTCCAAATATTACTTTTTTTTATTCCACAATATAAAACCGTCCCTATTTCATCCTTCCTGAATAGCATCACGCTTCCTTTCAACAATCAGAAAAAAATCAAACAATTATATTGAGGTTAAATCATAGACGTCCACTGCAGTGATGAATACACCACACTTTCCTCCTTCCTCTCATCCTTCTCCATCTCGCTGAGCTTCCGAGGAGAGCAAAGCAACACTGTTTTTTTCACGTTGGAGCCCAGTCGAGCTATAGCCAGAATATCACAGAGCTGTAAGTCATCATCCATGGATGTGCACAATGCAATGTAATGAGCATGAAAACGCAGAGGATCACCTGTGAAAAAAGAATAAACGAGCATTATTCACTTTGTCTTTCAGAATGTTGGACATTCGTGACTACACACACCTGGATATACCAAGAAATCTCCTCCAAACTTCCCCGCGGAGGTCAGATAATAGCCCTTACTCCTCAGATCCCTGTACACAAGGAATCTGATTTCCAGGCGTTCATCTCTAGGCATTGGCCAGTCCGCGGAAAGGAAACTACGCTCCTGTGGGCAGTGGCTGAAGCCGGCCCGGGCAGTGCAAAGCTGGATGGCCATAGCCGACCGTGGAAAACTGAAAGCCTGGTCAAGGGCATTGAGACGATCTCTAACAGCGTTCCCAGAGTCATCTGGATCCGTGGAACCAGGGAGATACACAAATAAGACACATATTCAACATATTCAAACAGCATTTATCAATGCGTCCGTACCGTTTTCCTTTTCCTGCATTATTCTCTGCAGCACTGCCTTCTTGTCCTCCAGAGCCAGGGTGCCCTGTTCTTTATAACTGCTCTCTTGCCCGGTCTCATACCGTCTCACGGCCTGTGCATGAATGTCTCCTTCTACACAGTCCTCCTGGAGAGAAATATTGATTTATCACATGATTTGTCACGCACACACAATACTGCTACATTGAGCAATATTTGAAGAATGGTGTGTAGACACAAAAAGCTGGTTCAAGCTTTGGTCCTGTCCAGGCTAGACTACTGCAATGCGCTGCTTGCTGGACTCCCGATGTGCACAACTAAACCTCTGCAGATGATTCAAAATGCAGCGGCAAGAGTGGTGTTCAAGGAACCAAAAAGGACCCATGTAACACCTCTCTTCATAAAACTGCATTGGCTTCCTGTAGCAGCCCGCATTGAATTTAAATGTCTTCTCATTGCCCACAAGACCATCACCGGTTCAGCACCCACTTACCTTAACTCACTAATGCAAAGATATAGGCCCTCAAGATCTCTGCGCTCCGCAAATGAGCTGAGACTTGTGGTACCAGCTCAAAAGGGAAAGAAATCTCTCTCTTGAACGTTCTCTGCTTCAGTTCCTCGATGGTGGAACGATCTGCCTCTGGCTTCACGCTTGTCAGACTCGGTCTCTATCTTTAAAAAACTCCTAAAAACTCATCTTTTCCGGCTACACCTAACTCACTAACTCACTTCTTTTCTAACTACTCACTCTATCAAAAAAAAAAAAAAAAATACCTTCTTTTGTAACTTCACTCTCTGTGTAACTCGGTAGCATTGTTGTAGCACTTGTTCACCTATTGTTGTATCGGATATTTACCGCTTCATTGTCTCCTCGACTATTGTAAGTCGCTTTGGATAAAAGCGTCTGCTAAATGACTAAATGTAAATGTAAATGCAAACAGAGAGGAACGCAGACAGACATGAACATGAGACCTGAGTGTGCAGTGATGCAGCCGCACTGATGGTCTCCTCCAGCAGCAGCGCCTCCTCCTTCATCAGCTCCAGAGGTCTGCCCAGCCGCACATTCTGCCGAGGCTGACGGGCCAGAGAGCCCACGAGAGCCCCCATCACACCCGCACCACGACACCGCTTTATATCTGACACTTTCCACAGCAGAGGTGTGGAGCCGCAAAAACTGATGTCAACCACATCATCTCTTGTCGACGGGTACCCACCGCCAGCACTATTGTCCTCCTTTACTTCCATGCCTGATCAGGGCGTCTTCATGTTCAAGATGCAAAAGATGCCCAAAATAACCATAAACACTGTAAAAAAAAATTTAAAATGAGTGGATTTGGCTTTATTTGCTTGGTCAAAACAATCATCTTTCATTAACAGCAGATGGCAGTTAAAAGCTATTTCAAATTCTTTGTGATATTCATTCATTGTGCAATGCAACAATAAAAAAAGAGCAATGATAATAGAAGGTAAATAGTATATAAGTCTCTCTCAAAACACTGACATGAGGTGTCAAAACATTTTTAAAACAACAAACCCTTGTATGTTTAGTGTATTAACAGAAACAATTAAATAAAGGAAAACTGATCTAAATAGCTGAAGATTTCTCTAAAATGGCTTCTAGAGACAACTTCGGAAAATGCAAACAACACCAATCTAATGCTAATCAAGAACTTGTTTTAGTTCCTTTCACACTTTTGAACAAAACACATCCGACAGAAGAAATTATAATTGAATGAAATTAAATAAAAAAATATATATCTATAAATTTGTATTATAAATGTAAGAAAAAAGAACCGATTCTGGAACAGTGTTTACATTTGACAAAATGAAATCGCCCTATAAAGCGCTCTACAGACATTCTGAGGTGAGTGTGAATGAAACCATCAGTCGGCACATTAGAGTGTGTCTGTCTGTCTCTGTCTGTCTGTCTGTCTGTCTGTCTGTCTCTGTGTGTGTGTGTGTGTGTGTGTGTGTGTGTGTGTGTGTGTGTGTGTGTGTGTGTGTGTGTGTGTGTGTGTGTGTGTGTGTGTGTGTGTGTGTGTGTGTGTGTGTGTGTGTGTGTGTGTGTGTGTCCGGACTCCAAAACATGTGATTGTTTTTGTAATCTTTGTCCATCATGAAGACCAAGGTTTTTTCAAACTGTGGGTCATGAAAAGTCACTCAAAAACAGTTTGATCAAATTAGATTTATTCCTCTAAGGGAAAATATAAGCTACTCTTAGGACAGATAAATGTATTTTCAACACACATTTCAACTACATATTTTCGTTTATCTCAAGAGAAATGATCCATGTCTATATGGGTCCTAAAATGAGAAAGTTTGACTTAAGACTCAACCCTAAAGTTTTAAAATAGTCAAAGTATTCTCACTATTATACCTTTGACAAAAACAACAACAGACATAAATACATATGCATTGAAGTACATTCAACAATGTAAATGAAAAATTGATCTTACTCAGAGGAAACACATGAAGGGCCAATGGAACAATGCTTCCTGATCCTACATCAAATCCACAGGACTGTAGAGAGGATCAGATGGATCAAGATAAACCATTTCTTAAGAAACATACAGATCAGATCTTGACCAGGTTATATTTACAAACTATACATTTAAATGAAATAACATGAATTGAATGATATACTGTATTTGAGAGTACACATTATTTTACACAATGGAATGCATGATCAATTTCATCATAAGAGGATGGATATATGGGAGCTGTCACTGTTCCCTCTGGTGCCATTAAGTTACTTTGCATAAACAGATCTAGATCTTGTTATCATGTTTTAAAAGCAAAGTTAGCAAATTTGAATGAGTATAGACTTTATTAGATAGAAAACATTACTTCAAAACATTAAAACATTATTAGTAAACAATCAAAATGATTAATAACACTTACAACTCCTGCATTTCACTCCCTTGCATCCCCATGTGACTACAAACTGTGTCTTCTTCTTCTCTGTCTCCTCTCATGCTGACACAGGGCAACAGCGCCATCTGCAGGCACACTCCGGAGGCAGGATGAAAAAAGATATTTCTTTCCCCATAATTAATACAGAAACAAAAACTGTAACATAAATAAGTTTTTAATCTCGGTAAAAAAATATAGACAAAAATATTTGTTTGTTTATTTGAAACAAACATGGACTGAAGACACACTTACTGTTTCACATCTTTTGATTGATTAAATTCAAAACCATGTGCAAATAAATATTAAAAAGATCATATTTTGTACATTACAACCTTTATTATATGTAGATATGCATTAATTCGATTTTTGTACACATGATGTTATTAAAACCTTCGTCGTGAAATACCACATTATTACATTTATACTGCAAAAACACCTCATAATAAACATTCGGTGGAATGAAAAAGTTTGGCAAGTTTGGCAAAAAGACGGAACGTAAAGAAATAAATAAATAATTTTAACTTCCAGATTTGTGTACAAAAGCAACATTTTGTAAAGGTCTACCGCACATGTAAAACAATTAAACACTGTCAATCACACTGATTTGCTATTATTGATCGGTAATTTCTTTCAAATTCTCAACCATGGACAGCTGAGCTCTTGTAGGAAGACTCATAAACATTGAAAGGTGCTTGACATCCAGTCTTTAGTACAAACCTTCATTATCATCGCCTTACACAACAAGATCTCACACAACCAGAGGAGGCAAAAGAAAAAAGTTCAAAGGCTCCACGTTTCATCAAAATCATTCCCAAGAGATTATAAGCGGCCTTCAAGCCTATGCCAGTCTTGCATGTTCTCGCAGGTTTATGCACGTCAACTTGATCTCATTCTCCAGAATCTGTACCAGCTGCTGAATAGAGGGCAAGGGGCCTGATTGGAGCTTTGACCAAACAGGATCATCTGTGAGCACACAAACATCACAAGATGAGTTCCTCATTTATGATCCTAAATTCTCCTTAGTGTAATTTCATACCATTAAGTGTCATTTCAAAGACACCAGTTGACAGACACTGGTTTACAATCTTGTTGCTGAGGAAGAACACCATCATGCCGGCATATATCAAAAAAGTCCAAATAAAACTTAAGAAATGCATTAAACATACACAGTTTAAACCTGGACAGTGACAAAATGAAATGCCAAGTTTATAACTCTACAACCATTGATAACAAGCAGCATCTAACTGTCTTATTTCCTTGTGCTCAAAATGTACAACTTGGATAAATCTACATGTTTTAATTTAAAATAAAATGTATAAGAATACAACCCTTAGTCTTGGGCCACCCTTAGATTTTAGAAATGGTATATTTTGCATATGTAACTATATCTTAGACTATAGAGAATATTGATGTTAAAATATTGTCTGAAGGGCCCCGAATAGCCCATCTTAATGATTTATTGTCATTACAATAAAAGCCGATAGCATCCAATCAAAAATAGATATTTTGTTCATACGGAATAATGCACAAACACAAAAACTGTTAATGCTTTACCTAATCACAGAAATTGATGCTCTGGATGTAGACATGCAAAAGAAAAATGAAGAGAAAATCTAACTTTATTTTGTTCATTTAAAAGTTCAAACTTTGTGACACGGGACATGTTGTGTGAACATTATTTAATAGTGTGCTTTTCTCCTTGGATAAAGCTTAATCCTTTAAACCATTTTATTAAACAGAAGTCTGTTTAATTGTCATCAAAAATTAATTTGTTTCACAATTTGTCCATAATAATTGACAATATCTCTCATAAGGCAACACACAGAAAAATTATTGAAATGATTTGGATCAAGATCTTTTTGGTCTAAATAATTGTTGGACATTCAAGTTCAAATTTTATTGACATGCACTGGCAATCATAAGTCAATAGATATGATCCAAGACAAACATGTCCGCAGTCTTTATTTTATGTGGTTTTAATAAATTTCCTTAATTTATTTAAATTTGTATTAATCATGTTCATTAAAGTGGGATGATATTACGTCATGACAGATGTTTATGGTATGTTACATGTTTGTAAAGAAGTTCTGATTTGTTTTGGGGGTTTAGGTCAAAGAAAAAACTAAACGGATAGAATCCACTGAATTTTTTAATGAAAAGTTTGCTTTCAAATGCTTAAACAGTAATAACTTGTCAAAAATACTCGAATACTTACAGGAAACGAATAAAACTTCTGTTTGCTTAACGAATCTGGAACTTTAAGTGTGGCATTCCAATATTTCAATACTGCTATTGTCTGCTGTAACATGATAAACAGAAAACACACAAATAAATGAGAAACAACACAAACCCATAGAGAACAATCCACATAAAGCAACGGTCCAAAATAAAAGCCCTTTCATTACTAAATAGAATATTTTGGATGTATACAAGAAACCACAAGTCAGTTTTTTAAACAAGTATAAACCACTCATCCATAGGTAAACAAATCAAAATAAATATGACATTTTATAATAGTCATACTAAAAATGAATACGTTTACCTGCTTGTTTTAACATATGCTTTGGCCTTCAGTTTTTCCATTTTTTCCCATTTTATTATCAAACACATGTTAGGCTTTTAACATACATATGTACACACAACAATTGACAGTAGGAATATTTCACTTTTTATTGAGTAAAAATCAGACATGAAGACGTGCAGACTAAAACAGTGAAACAATCATCATAATCCAAAAATGTCTGCGTCTAACTGTAAAAAAATATGAAAATATTTAGTTTTCTGAAAAACCAATTTTTCTTTTACCAGTAGAACATATTTGTTATTTCTATAGATGTGCAAAAAATTGTTGTCTTTCCTGAAAATTGTTCCATTTTTTTTTTGTGTAACTAGTGATTCTTCCACCTTTTTGAAAAAGTTTGCTTTTATAAATCAAAGCATTTCTTATATTACATTAACGTTTAACCCATCTTTACACTGTAAATATGTAGTTTCATAACTTCTTAACATTTAAAACTAAAACAACAAAAAACACAAGAAAATCAAAATAAAACAGCCGCTTGAGTGGGACACTTAGGTCCACTGTCTCACCCAAATGACCTGACAGAGGAAAGCAAGCTTAGCGTCTGTGACGACTGTGGCTTGAATGGCTGCTGCTGCTGTGGTGCTTGCTTTTGTGAGAGCGTTCGTAAGAGCGTGAGCGTTCACGCCGTTCGCGGTGATGCCCGCTACGTTCATGCTTGTGCTTTTTCGCCAGGTCAGATGACCCTCTGTCCCGCTCCCTATCCCTCTCACGTTCTCTATCCCGATCTCGTGGTTTGCTGATGGAGCGGGAGCGACTGCGTGAGCGTTTTCTCTTGTGGCCGTGCCTGCTGTGCGAATGAGAGTCGTCCGAGCGCTGCTTTGACTTCAAGTGTGGCAGGAGTGGGGATGGGGGGCCGTGGTTGGTGTGTCGTCGTGGAGACAGGCTGCGGCTGTGAGAACGGCTTCGGGAACGAGAGCTGTAGGTACCCGAGTGGCTGCGTCTGTTATTGTAACTAAAAATAAAAGACACAATTTAGTACAGAGAATTCCTTAACAACCTCAACCAATCAGAAATGAGCTAAGCAGTGTGCTTAATGACAGGATACTTACTGCCTTCTAGGAGAGCGTGATCTGGACCTGGATCTCGATCTGGACCGACTGCCGCTCCGGCTGTTCCGGCCTAATTTATTGTCCTTCCTGAGTCTAAATAAAGGACAAGGAGGATGCTCTTTAGTTAAACAAAACTAAAAAAATTTTTTTAAATGAGTATGCTACAGACACTCAACATGTAAAAGAAGGATTCAAATTTCAAAGACTCACCCATTGTGTGGGCTCTTGGAGCCCTGAGGTCGATCTTCCGGTTCCTTCTTCATGGCCTTAAGCGTCTGAGGGTTTGGAGATTTCTCATCAGCTTTCGTAACATTAGGTGAACCTGAAAGGATGATGGTGAGTTTAATTTTAGCTGAAAAAGCTTCTTAAAGCCTTTGTCTTCTGACATGTAGATTGGTGTTTAAAAGGTAATGTTAAAATGATTATGGCCTTTTAGGGGTCTAAAGCTTGGCTGTTTGTTAACAGGAAAAAGACATTTAGGGAATGAAAAATTTAAAAATGTATCTACTTCATACAAACTACATACATGGTTTGGATCCGGGAGAGAATCCACCCATTATGAGAGCAGGAGTACCATCAGGATTCAGCCCTTTGGCCTTTAGCTTGGCTTCCTGCAGAGCCATCTTCCGCTTGTCCACCTCCTTCTCCAGCAATTCATAATTTGGCTAAAACATGAAAAAATGGCCGTTGAAATAAGCAGAAAAGGACTTGTTTTCCCCCAATTTACTATAGGCCTAACCGATCCTTTCACACATGAGATTCCAGGCCCTATAAATAATATAATAGCTTGCCTCGTCTCAATAAACTGCACCATATATTTCAAGCAGTAACATGTCCAAATTAAATAAACAGGCCAAAATAAACAGGATAAGCAGTATGAGATGCTCCCATGAACTAACACCACTAATGAAAATATGAGTCAGTTATGTGGAACAAGTCTTACCTTCTTTCTGGTATAGAGTTTCAGAGTAGTGACACAGATATCTTTAATCTCCTCATCTGTAGCACCAAACAGCAGATACCAGTGAGGATGTGTGGGTAGAGGTAACTGAAAGAGTTAAGAAGTTTACAAAAATTTATGAAACATATCCTTACTCACAAAAGCAAAAACAGGTAGAGACGATAAAATAAGCTTGGACTTTTACCTGCAGCACTCGTGCAGCGAGGTAAATGCAAGCACAGGCGATGGTCTCGGCTTGAAATCTTACAAACACGTTGGTGCGAAGGCTGTCGTTCATGTAGTCCCTGCAATACAAGAGTAAAACCAAAAAAATTGCAATTTGCCCAAGTGGCTTGATCTTTAACTGAAAAACCTGTTTTAATGCATGAGGCTTCTCACATGATGTAAAAAGACCAAATACATGGAGACTTGAGTTTAACTTTGTCCTTTTCCTCTCATGTACCCCTGCTGCTCTTTACCCAAATAAAGCATACATGCAATGTGGACAGGCACATGTACAAATTCAGTGTACACATGTGCACATAGACAAGCTTGTGAGGTGAACCGGTTTGTAAAGAACTAATCAGATTGTCCTTGAATGCATGCAAAAGATGCAACAAACGACCAATTCCATACTTATCATTTAGGTTAAGAAACCTGCAGCATTAAATAATGTCTTACTTTCATGAAAGCACCCGAGGGAGAAAAATGGAAACGAACAAGTATCTGAAGGCAGGGGGGGGGGTGTAGCACAGATGAGTGCATGCAAGACAACAAAAATGGCATGCAAGGCAAATGGTGACCAGTCAAAGTGGAACCCCGGCCATTTTAAAAGCAGTTTCAAATGAATTAAACACAGATTTCCGGTAGCAGACTTGACAGCTAGTTTAACGTCTAGACTTGTGGACAAAAACCTGACTTTAATTCGGTATGCCAGGTAAGGGATGTAAAAGGATCTCAGGAAAAGCAAACAGACAGATGGATACGGTGTAAACCAAAACCTCTGCTTGTCATCATCACAAATGCAGCAATAAAGCAAAGACTTAATAATTATGCACTACACTGGAATACAAATACCCCTCTAGTGATTTATATTAAAGGCCTGAAAGACCCCATGAAATAGCCTGACCAGCCTAAAATGAACATGTTTGAAAGATAAAATGGAACATAAATGTCAATGTTTAGAGGAGAATCAATAGAATATTTTTTACTAGCTAACTGTTTACTAAAAACAACATTTGGACATGCTGTGAGTGTGTTTCACTGCATACAAAATAAACAATATTGATAGTCTACGTAAAATGTAAACTTTTTTCAACATAGCCCATCTTAAAATTCACATCCAGCTAGGATGGGCATTCTTAAAACATTTTGCTGAACTACACACATTGAATATACCCAGTCATAAAAGATGAGACATTTTTATGCTCAAGGAAGACTGGCTTGAAGATCTTTGGTAAACTTCAATGAGTACACTTGTGTATAAATGCCCATAGAAACTTACAAAGGGCTATGACACTAATTATTTTTCATGGGGTCTTTGTGACATTGAACACATATAATATGATCTGAGGAGGAGAGGGTTCTTGTAAGACTGCTCAAATCAAAACATTCATGAGATTACCACAAACTTCAACTACATCAAATCCATACGTCAACACTCATAGATTTTACCTGTATTTTTAATTCTGTGTATGTGATAAAACCTTATATATTGTGCAAATACTCTTCAGAGATTACCATTAAGAACGTAGAGATAAAACTTGAGACAAAGCAAAACCAAAAATACAAATCCTTTTGGACAACCCCAAGAAAACAAGATGCTGCTGGCAGCTGGGAAAGGCCCCCTTCAGTGATTCTCGGCAGAGAGCTCTCACTGGATTGGCTGTCTCGAGAAGGGCAGCCAATGGGGGGAGATTCCTGAGGTCATGTGGTTGGAGGAGCAGAGTTCAGAGGTGCTTTATGACACTTACCATCATGGACTACCCTTTAATTAAAGAGTAGAGAGAAAGGACAGAGTTAAACCAAGCTCTCCATTTGGCTCAAATTAATCATAACCAAGAACAAGAGATTTAAAACACACACACAAACATACGAGCCAAGATATATTCCATCCATCAGATAAAGGGACAGGAAAGTTACATAAGAGGCAGAAGGTTTTTACTGGGCCGGTTAGTGTCTAGACTCCAAATGCAAAATGCTCGTCTACTTACCAGGCTGTCTGAACCAGCGTTTGGTTCTTCTCACATTCAAGGACTTGTAGGTACATGACTATAATCTGGAAAACAGAAACTGCACGTTAAGCAAAACAATTCATTTCAAACAGACCATAAAAGCACAAAAGACTTTGAGTGAGGAGTCAACGTACCTTGTGTGGATGTTTAACGTGTACGCAGAAACCTAGTTCCTTCAAAACACGACGTTCAGCTTTGATCACCTGGTTTTTGGTGTTTATGTAGTTCTGATCAAGTATCAATGGGCTTGAAGTCCTGATTCGTGAGGGAACGAAAAGAAAATTGTTTCCCCCGACCCAAAAACTTCTCAAGACAAATAAAATGCCTTGTGTTTGCTTTATTTACAATTCGAATGTTTTATTTTTCCCTTCAACCAACTAAAGGCAACAGGTCCAGTTTTTGTAGACTCCTGTCATTTCAGAGTAAGACTTTGAGTTCTGCCGCAAGTTCCAAATAATACTATACCTCACCACATCATAGCTTCAACAGAAAGGGAAGATGTCTTGCAAAAAACACACAAGTTCCAATATTGATAAGCACAAGGCACATCAATGATAAGATAAATGCAGCCAGGAACAAAAATTACAATGAAGAAGACCAAGTATCTCTACCCATTCAAAAAAAAAAAACACTGTCAGGTTAACACCAGACTGGTAGTAACATTACTTTGATTTGCAATCAATTATTTTTAATTCCTGTCCATCCCTAAAAAACCACACAGACACGTAAGAGCTTGTTGATGCTATTTACATAAAAAGTCCATGACATACAAACAGTGCTGAAGCATGTTTCAGATATGACCCAACACAAACACATTTATTAATGTGCTTCAAAGGCAACTGTGGAAACATCGCTTAGCACCTTCATCTTTAAATGAACAGATAAACTAAAAACCAGAATGGCCAGAAAATATTACTGAACCAGAAACTAACCTGACTGATCTTACTACTTACATTCCTGTTACTACAAAAATCCCCACCCTGAAAAATAAAGAGTTAACATTTTCCAAACATTTGTTGCTTAACGTCAAATAACTTCGTTAACAGACAAAATGTTCTACTTTGCTATAATATCATCAAGGTGATAAGCAAAATGGCTTTTAGTAAACAAACACCTAAACATTTTCATTGAAAAAAGCAAATTCCACGAAAATATTTAGCAAAACAACATCTGAGGTTTAATAAATCCAATTAATTAAATCTACACTAAGTCTGTGCAGTTTTGGTTAAAGTTAAATGTAACATCACTTCTGGCTATGTTTGAAAGCCCCAAAAGACCGAAACCCACTCAATATATATCTGTGAATGAAAAGACAACTAATTCAACTAACTCAGATCTACACTTGAATAAAAGCGACAGCAGATTCTCATTGTGTAACCCCTAGCAAGCCCTCTTATGTAAACTACTACAAGTACTAGTCTTAGGTGTGCAACCTATGATATTTCTGTGGCAGCCATGACGTGTGTGGTGAGGTGTCCTTTAAAGTAAAAATTTGCAAAATCACCTGTGCCGGCAGAGACAATAAGCTTAAACTGAGATACAGGAGTTACCCAGACGCTTCGGACCAGCGGCCAACCTGTCGATCCCCGGTTTCCCAGTGACCGCTTTCAGACCACTGGCTTCTCCCGGGGGAGGGGGGGAAGCGACACCTCGCTCACTGTTGCCATGCCGACTGCTTCATCTCTACGTACCATTCCACATCACCCAGGCATTGGTAAATGTAGCTGGTTGCTGTTAGTTGGTTGCAAGGGAAAAAAGAATTCAAGTTAATACCGTGGCCTTGATTTCGATTGAACAAGTTTTCCTTGTTATCCTCTTTAATTTCGCGCTCTAGTTAAAATTTAGACTAGCCAATCCTTACATAACCAGATTGTCTCGTAACTGATCAAGGTTATGTTTTTCGAGCTGTTTGATGGCTTTTTACTTGCACGTATTCAGAAGACTATATTCTGCGGTTACTACCAATTATGACTGATGACGAAACTGAAAAGCTTTAAAATGGTTTAGAATACATAAAGCAAACAAAAGGCACTCAAAAAATAGACATTTCAAAGACAACAAACAGAAGCGCACAGACCGCTCACGGTTGTTATGTTTAAGTATACCTGAATAGCTTACACGTGAAATGACATTAAATGTTATCAAATAAAGATCAAGGTGAGAAGTCGCTTGAACAGGTAACAAACAGGAAGGCCTGCAAGAATGAGCCATGCTTACTTTTTGCCTCGGTGCTGCCTTAAATGATGGAAGACGTTGATGACGTCTCGTATTCGGCGGGGGGCTTCTTCGATCTTTGAGGCCAGGTTAACACAGGCCATGGCCACGATCTAATGAGAAGGAAACAGGAAGATCTGTCAAAATCACCATTGAGTGAAATCCTAAACATGGATCACAAAGGGACATTTCTGATCATATGGTTTCCTGTGTGATCACATCTTACATACACATTTTATTTGTTATGGATGTCACATTAAAAGTAAACACAGACACAATCAATGACAACATGTCTCACACACACAACACAACACGTCTCACACACACAACACAACACGTCTCACACACACAACACAACACGTCTCACGCACACAACACAACACGTCTCACGCACACAACACGTCTCACGCACAACAACACGTCTCACGCACAACAACACGTCTCACGCACAACAACACGTCTCACGCACAACACATCTCACACACAACAACACGTCTCACACACAACAACACGTCTCACGCACAGCACGTCT
The DNA here is from genome assembly GCA_033220385.1 of Triplophysa yarkandensis. Taxonomy (NCBI): domain Eukaryota; kingdom Metazoa; phylum Chordata; class Actinopteri; order Cypriniformes; family Nemacheilidae; genus Triplophysa; species Triplophysa yarkandensis. The sequence goes on along the minus strand of CM065669.1, from coordinate 14,001,563 downwards.
CACGCACAGCACGTCTCACGCACAGCACGTCTCACACACAACAACACGTCTCACACAACAACATGGCTGCCATGGCTCACACACAGCATGTCTCACACACAACACGTCTCACGCACAACACATCTCACACACAACAACACGTCTCACACACAACACGTCTCACACACAACATGGCTGCCATGGCTCACACACAGCATGTCTCACACACAACACGTCTCACACACAAGCACGTCTCACACAACAGCACGTCTCACACACACAACAACACGTCTCACACACAACAACACGTCTCACGCACAACAACACGTCTCACGCACAACAACACGTCTCACGCACAACAACACGTCTCACGCACAGCACGTCTCACGCACAACACGTCTCACGCACAACACGTCTCACGCACAACACGTCTCACGCACAACATGGCTGCCATGGTTCACACACAGCATGTCTCACACACAACAACACGTCTCACACACAACAACACGTCTCACACACAACAGCACGTCTCACACACAACAGCATGTCTCACACACAACAGCATGTCTCACACACAACAACAACATGTCTCACACACACAACAGCACGTCTCACACACACAACAGCACGTCTCACACACACAACAACACCTCTCACACACAACAGCACCGCCCCCCACACAACAACACGTCTCACACACACAACAACACGTCTCACACACAACAACAACACGTCTCACACACAACAACAACACGTCTCACACACAACAACAACACGTCTCACACACAACAACAACACGTCTCACACACAACAACAACACGTCTCACACACAACAACAACATGTCTCACACACAACAACAACATGTCTCACACACAACAACAACATGTCTCACACACAACAACAACATGTCTCACACACAACAACAACATGTCTCACACACAACAACAACATGTCTCACACACAACAACAACATGTCTCACACACAACAACAACATGTCTCACACACAACAACAACATGTCTCACACACAACAACAACATGTCTCACACACAACAACATGTCTCACACACAACAACAACATGTCTCACACACAACAACAACATGTCTCACACACAACAACATGTCTCACACACAACATGGCTGCCATGGCTCACACACAACACGTCTCACACACAACCTGTCTCACACACAACCTGTCTCACACACAACATGGCTGCCATGGCTCACACACAACACGTCTCACACACAACCTGTCTCACACACAACCTGTCTCACACACAACCTGTCTCACACACAACCTGTCTCACACACAACCTGTCTCACACACAACATGGCTGCCATGGCTCACACACAACACGTCTCACACACAACCTGTCTCACACACAACATGGCTGCCATGGCTCACACGTGTGCTGTGACCTTACCTCAAAACTGTGCTTCACGAAGGACTTCGAGTAGAAGAAGCGATGGAAGAGCACTTGACCCGTAGCCATGGCAACCTGAAATAAAGGACAGCCAATGAAGACGGCTCGCATTCAACTCTGTTGTTGTGACGTCACCAGCGGCCGCCATTTTGTTTCCGTCCGGGCTAACCGTCGCCCGACACGGATGACGCAAGCACGAGTAACGTCATACTTGAAAACGAACATTTGAATAAAAACAACGTCAAATAAATCACACGTCACTCACTTAACCAAAACAAGCGTGACATCACAAGCCCTGCTGACGTCACGCGCCACTGTTTAGTGTCAGTTGGGGCGGGATGACGTCACATACCTGAGGGAGTTTGAGCAGGATCCCGGCGGACTGGATTAACTCGCAGCCCAGGATCCGCAGGTCGGTCTCGGTCTCGAGGTCTAGGCCGTCCTGCATGGACGGGGTCGGGGAAAGTCTTTCCTCCGGGATTAAAGAGTTGTCTATCGTGAGAAAGACTGCGGAATAAACTCGATCGCCTATTAATATTCCCTCGCTGGCAGCGGGCGGGTTCGGGACTGGACCGGCGGCCATCGGAGCCTCCATAACAGCCGTCGACATTACCGGTCACCGTCTCGATAGAAATGTCCGCGTCACTAGAGCGGACTCTGGCACAGCGCGGCTGATTGGGCGAGAGATTGGTCATGTGACCTGAATGGCCGCCCTGATTGGCCATGTGACGTGGAATGGCCGTCCTGATTGGCCGTGTGACGTGGAATGGCGGCCCTGATTGGTCATGTGTCGTAAAATGGGCCACGCTTCTATATTTAGTTTCTGGTGTGTAGAACAATGCGACGCTTTTACAATTTTACTGCACATTTTTAATCCAGATTATGTCAGATATTCAACAAGAACAGAGAATAATCGCTGCTGTGTGAAACTGTTTTAACGATTATTTATTTTTTGGGCCGTCATGCGCCTCCTACCGACCGGATGTGTCTGCGCATCCGTTGATGACGTTTCTTGTTTTTTTATTTCTAACGTTTCTGTGACGTCGGTCTAATAACGCGCGTGGTGTTCATCCGCGCGGTTTAATCTAATCTAGAGCCGCGAATGCTCAACATTTTATGTGTATTATTATTTATTTATCATTAAATTACATACACAGATACACAGCAGAATTCACGCTTATTTTAAATATAGAATACCATGTAAAAATGTTAAATGTTAAAAAAATTATTTTTCATAAAATGTATGAAAGTATGATAGTATAATTGATTTTGAGTATAGTAAAGTGTTTACATATTTGTTTGGCTGTTAATAGTAACATTTTATTGTCATTGTAGTGTTTACATCTGCTTGTTTTATCAATGAGTTACCGGAAGTGTTGTTGACTGACGTCACTGACGGGAACTGTAGTGACAGGGACATATCAATCCGCAGGGACTTTTTCTGAAGCACATGATGAATATTTATCTGTTGTTTATTATTTATTTATTGTTTTCTGTTTGTTAAAGTTTAAAATAAATATTTTAAAAAAATGTTACAGAAAAGAAACAATATAAACCAGTTAATCAACCTTTTGTGCACAATATGAAGACAATTTATACTGAAATATTGTGGAGCGTGACATCATATGAATGACATATATAATCATAATTAAGCATAATTTAATGCATGTAATAAATAATGTTAAGTCATGACATAATGAGTGTTAAAGTTTAATTTCAGACATTAAATTCACTATTATTTCCACATGGCTTTAGTTGGACAATATAAAATATATCAAAATTATAATCACACAGAATGTTTGGCTGGGTTTACGGTCACAAAATATTTATATTATAAGAGATTATTGGTTTAAGGTATACATGTTATTAATTATTTTATTCTCAGACATTGACATAAACGTATCAATCTCTTTATATATATATATATATATCTTCTCTATAGTTTCTATGTTCTTAATATAAAACTTAGTATAACCCATCAAATTTTCTCATCTGTTTAAAAAGTAAAACTTTTTGGCTGTAGAAAGTTCTCATAAGTCTGAACTCATTAAGCCAATCGATCATCAATACCAGTCAATACCTTCATGTTTGGTGTATTGTTCAATGACTGCTTGAAACTGAATATTATGTTGAATCCTTTGCTTTTAAAGTCAAGGTCAGAAGTTTTGTAAAAAGTGCTTGAAGATGAGGTTTTGTGTTTACGTTTTCAGAAATTATATTTTAGCAATTGATAAAATCGTACGTTTTTACATTATGACTGTATTTGATCAGAAATAATGGTTACCATATCAAATGTACTGAAAGAGTCAAGCATCCTAATGATGTTATAATTGTTATTGTTATATAATTCTATGTTATTTCTCTTTGGCATCCTGATCCCTCCTCCACTGAATCTGATGTTGCTGAAGGAGCTGAAGAATACACGACTGATTGTGTGTCCTTGCAACATCCTCTGCCGTCTCTCTCCAGCTGCTCCTCACGAGGGGATCGGCATCATTGTCTAACAAAACCTTGAGTACCTGTGGAGTGAATCACAAGAATTGAATGAGGTTTTGTTTTGATCGTGTGGACTAAAATGTTTGGTGTATATGCTTTTAAAAGATTCATACAGTCATCACACCTTTGAATGACCTTTCTCGGAGGCCAGATGCAGGGGTGTTTGCCCCAGTCTCTCTCTGGCGTTCACATCTGCCCCGTAGTGCAACAGGAGCTTTGCAGCCTCCACATTATCCCTGAGCGTTGTGTAATGCAGTGGTGTCATTTTCAGACTGTCCCTGTCTTCAAGTCCTGCTCCATTTAGAATTAACAGGTGCACCACAGCCCTAGAGCCGCTACGGGCCGCCAGGTGCAGCGGAGATGCGACGTCTCCATCCCTGATGTCAAGCATCGCCCCTCCTTTTAACAGATGCTGGAGGATCTACGAGGAGGAATTATGATATGGAAGAGACAAGAGACAAGTATGAAAAAAGATGAAGTGGAGCTTGGGAGATTGGAACAGTATATCAGGCCTTCACCAATCCGAATGCCATCTGTTTCACAGTGTGCAGTTGGCATGATTCTGGTGGTATACTTTACAGCCGGGAGGACAGAGTGACCTTGGATTCACAGCCTTTGCAATTGTACACTATACTGCAGCTATAGAATTTCTCGGAAACAAAAGCATTTGTGTGCTTACAGTGGGCTGTGTACTGTAGAAATGTGTTCTTGATTGCTTTACACTGTAAAATATCTGCAAAAATAGGGCACAGTGTATGTTAGTATCAAAGATTATTTTGTATTTACTATTTACAGAGGTTTTACCTGTATTTTTAACTTGAAATGCGTTGAATTATATTTAAGCATTAATGGTTATGTTCGTAAAATAAACACAAAGTGTTTATGTAATTTTCTGCAAGTAATTTATCAGGTTTTTACAAACGTTTTACAGTGTAGTTCAAAACCTGGATTTTATTTAAAAGTTAAACCATAGCAAACTTAAACAAGCAGGAATTTTATGTCACAAATAACAAATTTAACGATCTTTTCAAATGAGGTTTTTAAAGAGAAGTAGGTGACATTTCACAATGTTCTTACAAAATAACATAATTATACCATTCCTCTCACGGCCATAATGTACTATTCCCGTATTCATTATTTGTGTTTATTTATAAGTTTCATTATTGTTTTTAGAATGTTAATCAGTTTAATTTATTTGAATAAAATTAAAACTTTTTGTTATTTTTAATGTGTTTGCAACTATTTTTGCGATTATACATTTTTTTGTTAACGTAATATATAACTGTTTGCACGTTAGTTTGTATTTATAAACACATTATGTGTACTGTGTATATATTTACAAAAATATTTATATATTCCTAATATATTTAGGAAATAGATATTTTAATATGTAATATTTATGTCCCTATATTAATCATATTTTGATATCTATTTAATGTCTTATTTTTCTTTAATATCATATGTAAATACCATGTGTTTTATAAATTCAGACAGACATGTATTATGTAACACAACTTGTATTCTTGATGAGATTAATTGTCCTAATTTACACTGAACAAAAATCTAAACGCATACTTTAGTTTTTTTAAATATTGCGTTTATATTTGTAAATATAACTCAATTATCAACATACGGTATTGGTGGCACTCTGACCTTCTTGTCTCCTGAACATGCACACAGGTGGAGGGCTGTCCGCCCATTAGGTCCTCTTGTATTGGCATCTGCACCTCTGTGGAGTAGCAGTCTCACCCCTGCCTCATTCCCAACCAACACCGCCAGCTGAAGGGGACTCATGCCCACACCTCGTCCCCCCTCCACATCTGCTCCGTTATCCAGCAGGAGCTCTGCAACATCTCCCCAGCCCCCAAAAACCGCCCAGTGCAGGGGTGTCCACTTATGAAAGTCCTGAGGGTTTGGGGAAGCTAGGTGCTGGAGCAGAACACGGGCCGTGCCCAGGTGTCCACTGGCTGTAGCTAGATGCAGGGGCGTCTGGCCGGTGGAGGACCTTGCTTCATGTGATGCACCTTTCTGAAGGAGAAACTCAGTGGTCTCTGGGTTTCCTCCACTGCAGGAGCGATGCAGGGGGGTGCAGTTAAAGAAGTCCAGGCAGTTTACCTCCACCTGGCCTGTTTGTAATAGGAATTTGACCAATGAGAGATGACCTTTGAAAGAGGCATGGTGGACTGCTGTCCAACCATATGGGTCCCTGGAAGAAGAAAATTACAACACATTTTCTTCTTTTAGATATATGTTGATTGTAAATTATAAATATATGATTATCTATATATATTTATTATATATATTTTTCATGCAAATTATAAAATATCAATTTACCAACATACAAATTTACTAATTGGGTTGGGTGTAAAATAATATAAAACCTGTAAGTTTCCTTTATATAAAATGTTAATTTCTGAATATTACAGATTGTAACAGGTATTTTAACGCATGTATGCATGTATAATCATAAGAAATAAAAATATATTTGTCTGTCTTGACCCGTCCAGCAAAGCATCTCTGACTCAAACAAAAACACATGTCAGGGCAGCCTATTGTCCAGAAAGAAAAGGTTTAAGAAAAATAACTTGAAATATGTATAAAAATGATAGATTCTATTAATAATCTTAAAGTTTAAAAGAAAGAAAAAAAATTTAATTACTATGATAAATTTCCATTTACATTCATAGACATTTTCATAATCGTAACCATTTCTTTTTATGTTTAAAAGTTTAATTTGTGAAAACTTGGCAAAAACGGACAACTGCTTTTTCAAATTGTTATTTTCTCTCTCTCTCTCTTGTAGGTTGTTTAAACCTTCTGGTGGTAAATCAGAGAAAACGGATTTCATTTAAGACACAAATTGCACTATGACCCAATCAATAGGGTCATTATAGGTTTACATATTTTCATTAGACTACAATATAAGGCAAAGTCTACAAAGGTGTTGAATTTAGGCTTCATTTAAGGTCACTAACTGGCAGTTGGCAGGAACTCCATGTTCCAGCATGGCCTTGACCTGGTCCAGACAGCCCTGCCAGGCAGAATAATGCAGCCTGCGCTCATCCAACACAGAGTGTCTGGGTTTGGGTCGTCGATGGATCCTCCACTGTCTGGTCCTTGTAGCAGTCCTAACCCTCCTCTCCACAGAGCCCATCGACACAGAGTCATGAAGCTCCATCAACCTCCAATACAACTCTGGGCACGGGCTGGACATGATAAGATCTGGAGGGGTTCCACAGATGATCTGATACAATCTAATCAGAAAGATGAATATAACATTTTCCTTTAATAAGTGCTCACATTTGTTTTAAATAATTTTGCTGTTGAAGAATGTACACAGTTGCATGAATACATCATTGGCTTCTTACAGTCATTCCACCAGAGGGTGGTAAAACTTTAAAGCAGTTATACATTTCTTGGCCAGTTTGGCTCCATCACAGTTTTTGGACTCTTTTCTGACCTACATCTAGTCTAATGTGTAATAAATCCTCAGTTTTGTATGAATCATTGGTGTGGTTGCGTAATGTATCAAGTCATTTGTCCAATTGTTTCTTCTGATCTGTATTTTGCACTGTAATTCCATCCAAAGACATGGTCACCCGGGTAACAATGGCAACAATTACTATTTTAAAGGTTGATAGATCTGACAGTTTTGATAATACAGCCACAGAAACAGATGGGATAATTATGATGTCGAACAAAGTGTGAAAAATATTTAACATTTAAATGTTCAATACATTACATAACACCCGACACGTGCGTTGTTCATGTGCATGTCGTATGAAAATAAAGAAATGAGAAATGGAAGGTAAAAAGTAAAGCAATGACTAGAAATTCTATCATCATTTTCTGTCTCGTCCCTCGCTCCCACTTGATTTCAAATCTGCATGGCTAATTTTCTTCGCCAGACCACAAATAAGAAAATTTGAAGAATGTTAGCCATTGACTTTGTATCGATCATGAAAATCAACGGGGACCAACCGCTTCCAGATATTGACATTCTTCAAAATATCTTCTTTTGTGTTCTGCAAAAGAAATGTCATGCAGATTAGAAATGACACGAGGGTGAATTAAATGATCACGAGTAAATGATAATGAGTTTATGCAAGGTGGTTCATTCCAGCTGCATAACAATACAATATAAAACACCAAGCATACTGTAAACTTATTTTTGTACTTTAATGTGAGAGCATTGTTGCACTAACTGTACAATCCATCAGATGTTTAAAGGACAAATAAAGATGACAGTGTCTTTAAGTGTTGTTTTACCAATACGTACGTACGTACGAGCGTGTGTGTGTGTGTGTGTGTGTGTGTGTGTGTGTGTGTGTGTGTGTGTGTGTGTGTGTGTGTGTGTGTGTGTGTGTGTGTGTGTGTGTGTGTGTGTGCCAAGCCAGGCTGTGAGCCATTGGAGATCTGGAGGAGTGAACAGCCTGTCATGTTGTGGGAGTTTGGGACTCTGTGGGCGGAAAGCCTCCCACCCCTGCCTCCCCTTTTTCAGTTAATAATATCTTTTAATAACACACTGCTGTAAAGATACACGGCTGTCCAGGGATTTTAGGAAACTAGACTTTAATACATAATGCATACGTAATATTTGGCTGTCAAACATTTTATATGATCTCATGACGTCATCTGTGCATTTCAAGTTCTTCAAACACACATTACGAGAATTTTGCAGATCTATCCAAATGAGTTCTCTGGAAAAGACACAGAAGTTACCTGTCAGTGCCAGTTACTGCATGCAGCCGTGCGTCTCTTCAGGTTGAGGTGTTAAACACATCTCTGGCTCTTCAAACTGTATCCAACATCATGCAGATCTGTTTTTTCTGCCCTTCAGATACTAATGACCAAGTGTTTCATGTTCCTCTCAGGTTGCTATGGTGAGCATGGTTTTTTGGAGCACTGTTATTATATGATGACACTGGAGAAAGAGAGAGAGAGAGAGAGAGAGAGAGAGAGAGAGAGAGAGAGAGAGAGAGAGAGAGAGAGAGAGAGAGAGAGAGAGAGAGAGAGAGTGAGTGAGAGAGTGAGAGAGTGAGAGAGTGAGACAGAAAGAGAGAGAGAGGAGAGAGAGAGAGAGAGAGAGAGAGAGAGAGAGAGAGAGAGAGAGAGAGAGAGAGAGAGAGAGAGAGAGAGAGAGAGAGAGAGAGAGAGAGAGAGAGAGAGAGAGAGAGAGAGAGAGAGAGAGAGAGAGATGTTAAAGTTCTGGCACTGCGCATGCTTGGTGGTTGCTGTGTCACAATCACATTCATTGCCTGATTTTAATATTGTTTTTCTTATTTGACCATTGTTTTAATCATTACACTTAAAGGGCTGGGAAACTACCCCTTTAAAACATCATACTTTCTCAAAAATCACAGAGTTCACTATTACATTATGATAAAAAGTAAATCATTATGACTCATGGATGATGTAAATATGACATTTGTGGGTACAAACTCACATAACTGCCTCATAAATGTGATTGAAATTTATTTTGATTTTTTGAAAATAAAGTAGTGCATGCTCTGATAAATCCAGTAGTAATGCATTCTGGGTGGTTGTCAGTGCATTGTAACCCTAAAGTGTCCAGACAGTTTTATAGTTTGTTGCTATGCAGTCACTAAGGACTTCTACATGTTTTAAACATAACAGTTTCGGCCTACGCCTTAAAAGCCGACCCCATACATCTGTAATATTCTTGAATCCCTATTACATTTCATAGGATTTGTTTTTCATTTAAACATCTGCCAAATTTGAAGGCAGACCTCTCACCAAGTTTCATGAATTGATGTTTCATTCATGCAAAGCGTTCAGGACGTGTTATGTGCCAAAGTTTAACACTTCAGGCGTTCTAACCCGATATGAGCAACAGTGTCAGTAATGCTCACATTACAAATGACATTTAATGAAGCGTGACAGTGCAGCTTAACCTTTCCCATTGTTTTCATTTGTATTTTCTCCATGACATTTCTGCAGTTAACAAACAATCGATTCTAGGTAATTCAATAAGATTTGTATGTTGAAATCTGGCTGCTTTGCCCGGGGTCCCTTTCATACTTCTGTGTCAATAACGCTTATCTAAGACCTTCTTGTTTAGATTTATCCTTGTTTGAATGAAATGTATTTATATTCAGCTTGAAACAGGGGGAAAGTTCAAACCAAATGACAATTCTGTCATCATTTACTCACAATCTTGTCATTGCAAACCTGCATGACCTTCTTTGTTTTGCGAAACCCAAAAGAAGATATTTTGAAAATTGTTGGCAGCCAAACAGCAGTGGCACCCATTGATTTCTATTGTATGGACACCACACCAATGCAACTGAATGGGGACTAATAGTTTCCTATTATCTCTTAAGTATTTTCATTTATATTGTTAACAATCACCAACAAAGCTCAGCCACTTCCAGCATTTCTTAGATTGCTTTAAACCTCATGAACTTGTTTCTTGTGTTTTATGTTCATGTTCTTAGATGAACTCTTGGGTACACCAGTCACTGATCAACAATGATGACATCTTGATATCCAGGACATGAAAATGACATCATATTTCCTGCAGTTTGTCTGAGTGTGGAGCTTTGAACCGAATGTTGTGCTAATGGCCTGTGGATTTGGGCGGTGATAGGGATGAGACGGCTTAAGTGGTGTCAGTTCAACAGACTTCAGCATCAATGTTTTCACTCTCGACGGGATACCTCTCATCCAAGTGTATGTGTTGACCCACAAGAGGGCAATGTGTGTCCGGCTAAAAAAGGATAAGTACAGCCAACCACTGGATGATGATGCTTTATACACACATTATGCCGGAGTCAGAAATAGCAGTATGGGACATAACTGATCTGAGACCTCTAGTCCAGTGTGACATAATGTTGTCTATGTCCTCCAACCACACCTTTTTGTTGGGTATCTGCTTCTAAAATCTAAATTAGTGTTTGATAAATTTGGGCAGACTTTTGTTACAAGGTGGCAGAATTGTTTGCTGTAGTCAGATTGGGTCTTAGATGGATGTTTGCCGATACCGACACGTGTGCCCTTGTCCACTTGATTGTGTGTGTACACGGCAGGAAGGAAGTGGATTTAATGACTTGAAAGTGTTTCAAAGGTTTGAAGGTGTTTGAAGAAACCCAAAACATGTGCATTATTTGCCAAGATACGTTGCAGAATTGTTATTGGTGCTTGGCCAAAATAAAAATGCCATCATCTGAGATGTATGTATTCAAAAACAACACCGCACTTGGGACTGTCATTGGTTCATGGCCAAATATTAAACCTGAACAAGTGTCATTAGGTTTATATAAATCTTTACTCAATCAGTTATGACTGTCACAACATTTAAAAACGTTCTAATCAATTGAAACATTGCAACTCCACGGACACAAGAAACGCACAACGTGATCATGCCAAGTGGTTGATGTCCTCAGGGCAACATCATTTGTTGACCCAAGGACAACAAAAAGTAAACCTTAACCCAATCCAAACCCTAACCATAACTGAACCCTAAAAAACAATGACATAGAAGCAGCTAAATCTGGTTGTAAGATCATACTCAAAACTTATTTATAAAATCCGATTGATTGATTTAAATGTTGAGCACTTTGCAAAATCATGAGAGACCATAGGAAACTGCAACATTCCATCATTTACAAGTTATTCATTACATCATCTTGGTGAGAATGTTAAAGGTTAGTCTATACGTCTGGATTCAACCTCTGCGTTCCCCAGTGAGTCATGACTTCCAAAGGGGGAGCACAAACCATCCAAAGCATTGAGCAAGGCTTTCTCAAGGGTCTTGTGGTTTAAAATGTATATGAAGAGAAAATGTAACCTCTGTCAGAGCGAGTCCTAAAGCTTTTGCCTGCCTGTATGCTGGGATTCTACAGTCGAGGTCTTCCAGAGCTCTTACACAGCATCACAGATCTGAAAATAAATGTGACTTCAACTTGATGTTACTCAACAGCCTGATGCAGCACTTCGTGTTAAACATTCAAACAGATGGAGCGAATCAATGACTCAAAGATTATTTAAACATTATATTCGGAAATACTACGTGTGTTTATGGAACAGAAACGCACAGCTTTAATAAATCCTATGCTGCGATTATGTACACTTTGTTATGATAATAGTCAATTAAGAGTTCTTAAATGGTTTTCTCCTTTTAAAGGAATTTCAATTGTATATTTTAAGTGATCATCTTGGGAATAATCTTGTGAAAGCATCTTTTGGAATGTCTAACACAGCTAAAAGTAAACAGTTTTACAGACTATTACATAAAATTAGATCCTGTTTACTATTACATGCTTGGTTTATTGTGATTAATTCATTATTACATAATTCCAAGCAATACATTTTCAGCACAATAATACACATTGCTACGTTATTTTTAGTCATTATTACTTTTTCTTTGACAAACAATACAGAATAAATAAACAGATTGCATTTCTAATCTGCCACATTCTCATGTGTATAAATATAAAATATATAAAAGGCATACCACCTAAATATATACATGATTTCTATTGATTTTTTATTATTTTTAAAGCAGTCTTAAAGAGATAGTTCACCCTACACAAAAGTTCAGACATCATTTCCTCCGCCACATCATGTCAAACCTGTATAAGCTTCTTTGTTCTACGGAACTATAAGATATTTGGCAGGATGTTGGTAAAAGAGAACTATTAGTTTTTTAAAAAAGATTCTCTTCATTTATGAGGGGGGGGGGTAGTTCTACTGGTAGTCTAAAAAAGTTGACTACCGTTACTAACATATAATAAAATTACTCTTATTATCAATATGATGAATTTTGCATGATCAAGGTTAAGGTGTTAGATGATTTATTGTGGGAGATTAAGGGATTATGCATGAGAAAGTGGAGAAATGCCAGACTTTATGCGAATAATGTGGATTGAAATGGCTTGTGGTTGCCAAAATCTGTGAGGTAAAGTCAAAGTGATGTCTGTAACAAATGAAAAACTTATGCTGGATTTTCTGTGGAATTAAGTGGACACAACACATTGTTATATGTAGCTATATTTCATTTCATTGATAAAAAGTACACATTTCATATAGACTGTGTACTTCTTTTTGTGAAACCAAATTAAATATAAGTATATAATACATTTGTGTTCAATAGAAATATAGATTATGTATAAATATATATATATATATATATATATAATATATATATATATGTTATATATATATAATATATATTTATGTATATTATATAGCATATTATTGATAATGCAAAAGTCATAATTCCAAAGCTTTTTCTCAAGAGGAACAAAGTCCAATCATGCAGAGCTCTACAGAAAGACCTAATAAAGCCAAATTTTAGGTAATTAAGACACGTGTTTGACCCCACAGGGCCTCTTAGCAAATCGCAGCGAGAGGACCTGATTGAAAACACATGTTGCCGCTTAGTGTAAAAGGGTACTTCGACCCACACACTGTTTTTTTATTGTTACGCTCTTGTCTCTCTCAAGGATTTAGATACGTCTCCAAAGCATTTGAAAAACTTTGGCATTTTATTAGCCAGCATTTCATTTATTATTCCTCTTCAACTTTGCGGAACCCCCCAAACACGGTAGATTCTGGAATCTATTGAGGAGGCGACTACGCGTAGCTGACTTAAACAAACAAAGATGTATCATCAGAGATGGAGTTTGAATGCAGTTCCACAGAATTGCGGTTTTAAAGCCTGGTGAATGCCGAACGCGTCTGGCACCACTGGTGTCCAAAAACAACCCCCTCGCAGAGTCTCCACGGCAAAGACAATATCTGAAAATCAATTTCACATTTTGGTTATTAATACATTCTGTTGCTTTAAAGAGTACACTGTGTTGAAACCTTTCAAAAGAACAAGACCAAATATAGAACATTGTTATTTTTTAGCTCAATAGAAGCTTGCAAAACATTGATTTGGAGTAAAAGTGGCAGAAACAAAGTTTTTCGATATCTTGGGAATGCATCAACAATGGAGAGGTAATAGTGGTAGTTCAACATACTATAAATGGCTTCTGCAAAGAACTATACACGGATGAACTGCACACAATAATGCCAAAAGGGTCGATTCTAATTTTGCATCAAGTTTAACGCATTTACGTCATTGGGACATTAACAAACCACAGCGGGGTTATGTGTTCACCCTTTAACGTCTGCACAAATACACCACGTGTTGTTTCAGTAAACTAGCTTTAGTACATTCTAACAGTTCATGTACCTTTCACAAACACATATAAAACTAATCACTCTGATTGTCAATTAGTGGAATATTCATGTGCAATAAAACATAATAACCATGAAAAAATCACACAATAGATCATTTAATCTTTGATGTTTCCATCAGAATTACTCACTTCAACCCATTCCTTTTACACCTTTATAAACTTATAAATGAAAGTTTTTCTTGTTTTCTAACTTAGTCAACAATCCCTTTTATTTGAAGTGTCATTTTTACTTTTTTGTTTTGCCGACATACTGGATGCGTTTCTCAGAACTAATTCTCATTTGCAGAAAGCCCAAATATAGATGTGCTTCGGGGGTGTATCATGCAGATTACTATAATTGTGCACATTGCTGCTCATTAAAGTGCACAAAGCAAGAAGGTGAATAATAACACTAATAATGCATTCTTTTAACATTTGATGTCATTTATGTATAGTTGAGGACTCAAAGAATACAATTATTAATATGTTTAGCGCAATCTGAGAGGCATTTTAGGATCACTCCAGAATCACTAACAAAAGGAGAAGTTCAGGAGATTCCGTTAGAAATGTGCACAGTAATGTGTTGGGAATTAGAGAGCGATTTCTCGTGCATAGTTTTATAGTTCATGCATACAAATACAAACAAGCGGATGCAATAATTAGTGAACGAGACCCTTGTTTTTCACGTATGAAAGAGATTTGTTCCTCGTGTATATTTTAAATGCAACATTAAGCGCAAAAACTTTGAAGCTCGATATTTGAAACTACCCAGAAGATAACCTTTTAATTCCAATGAGTTAAGGCCTCGTATGCGGTCATATTAACAAAACTGCCCAAACATAAAACCTGAACCGTACACACTTTAAACACTAGACATTGATATTAAACGTGAGCTCACATTTTGACTTTAAGTACACTACACTACATTAAAATAACAATTAAAAACAGGACACTTCACATAGATACGCTTTTGCTGCTAGGATAACAAGGACCACAATCTCATCTGTTGCACCGAAATAATGTCATCCACATTTTGTATGACCCGAGAATGAACAATTTAAAGGACAGCCTAATAAAGCTGTCATTATAAAGCAGTCTTGCAGTCAGATGTACACCAATCATGTCTTAAAATGGTTAGGATTGGAAATACATGCCTGAATTGAAATCAAACACATGAACACATATCTCTATCTACCTATTAGGATAAATCCGATTTTATGATTCTTTAAACTAACTTCAGTTTATTCAGGTTTAAGATATTCATCGAAAATCCTTAAACTATATGACTGTTTTATAATATAAGTTTTTTCTGCTGCATCATTTTCCAGTTTATTTGATATAGTCAGGGTTAGCCGGACAGAATTAAAGAAATATTAAGGGAGGCTCTTCTTTACTGATAAGATCGTTTCCTCAACCAGAATAAAAATACAGCTGAGCCAAATAAAACGGAGCAAATGGACAAAACCAGCCAAACACAATAAATACACAGAAGGGCTTTAACCAACATTTAATCACAAGTCAGGGTGATGTTGTAAATAATCACCTTTTGGATGTATTTAGTGTTAATAACCATATCATTCTCAAATAAAACCGTAGCATACCATAAAATGACACTTAAAAATGTATAATGTATAAAAATACAATTCCATAAAATTACACGTAAAAATTTATAATGTATAAAAATACAATAGCATAAAATTACACTTTAAAATGCATTCAAATATTTTCCAGTAAACATGAAAATCTTAAAAATATTACGGTACAACTCCATAAACGTTGTTTAGACATTAAAAATCAATGTGATCAGTCCATTGTTCCTTGCATTCTTCTTTCTTTAATTTATGCTTTTTGTTTTTAATTATAGATGTACACATGATAAAATATGTCTCATTTCATGTTCATTACGATCATGTTTATAAAACGGTCTGTGCCTGTTTACAAAAATAAGCCATACATTAGATTCTGTATACACTTTAATAGCAAAAGATCACCTGTTGTTAAAGCACCACAGATGTGTTGTTTGGCTTGTTATTGTAGATTAAGTTACATTAAATAAGTTTGTTTTATTTCTGTCTAACACAATGCAGAAAGTTATGTTAAGTCTATGTATGCTGACTGACGGAGAAACGTCTGCCAATTCATTTCAAGCGTAAGATTCAAGACTGAACACTATACCTCCACAGGGTCTTATATTTTTCAAGTTCGACACAGCTCAACTGAAACTGGCTTTAGGACAGATGTAATTATCTCACACACACACACATGTGTAATGTGTATACTGTACATATGGTTTTTGTATTGGTATTGGAATAGATCCATGATCTCTATAATGTATCTTCAGTCTGTTGGCTGGGACTGAGCATTGATATGTATTGGCAGAGCCGCTGTGTCTTTGTATCATGTTTAAGAGCTGTCTTGTATGTGCTTCAGTGATGTGACACCTGATTGGGCTCAAAGCGGCTGTTTAAAGCAGATCCAATGTGCACGTTCTTTCTTATGTGTAAGTAACATGAACAACTGAATTATTAATCTACACAATGCTGACAGATAAATATACAGTTAGAGATATAAAGCAACCAATCAGAGCCCAAGCACCACAATAAATGGTTAAATGTCAAAACTATACACATCTATTTTATATGCAGTTTTATTACTGACAATGTAATAAAAACCAATTCTTCCACATAATTCGATAATCATTTATTTATATAGACAAATAAATCATTTTTTACAGGTCATCATACACACATATAAAAACATACATAAAAAATTACATTTGTCTAAAAAAAGATTACATGTCTATATTAAAGAAACATATTTTAGCTTAAGTTAAATGTTATTAAACATGAAACACATCTTCTACATATCTTACTCTTTAGTCAAATACTTTCAGACCCCTTTAGGTCAATACAGTGCAAAAGAAGTAGAAATCACAAACTGCAAATGAGTTGACCATAAGTTGTAATATGGGGAATTTTCAGCGTATGGACGTGACATTTTCAGATAATGATTTAAAATAATGTATTTACTTAGTTATTTATAATTTATCCATCTCAGTTTTTAGAAATGTCATGTGTTACGCATGTGACAAAAGGATCCACATTTCAAACTGAGAGACTGCAAACTTTGAATTATTTAAAATGCACAAACCAAAAGCAATCCCCAACAAATGGGAAGGAATGAATGCATAAAATACTTTCATCATTTATGTCCATTCATGAAGAATATGGACCGTTCGGGATGTGATGATTTGCTTCCTTGAAAGGAAAAACTTTAAAAGCCTTGAAAAGTGATTTAAACTTTGCACCAAATAGTGACATCTGACCTGTCAGTATGGTGAAAACCTTTGGCAAAACCTTTCCATTATTAACATCTTAAGGTTGACTTTTACACGGAATTGCCCATGTTGTGTTACATATACACATCTTTTCAATTGTACAAGTGTAATATCTAGAAGTTCCAATAGAACCGAATGGTTCTCAAACAGCAGCCTTCCTCTGACAGTCAGTAGCTCATTCAGTGTAAATTCCGGCAGAACACATCAGCGTTACACCGAGAAACACATCCCAAAGCGGAAAAAACCCTCCAGCTTTCAATGCTGAGAAAATAAACATTCGTCCTTTGGGAGAAACAACACAAACATCATTCACGCTCGGGTCACAGAGGTGACGTGCATACAAGCACACCTTCATTTAGCGTGTAATTGGACAGATATTTATACAGCTGCCTGGAAGTGCATTTGAAATGAAATGAACCAAAAACAAGGACAAAGAACCTCAAAAACACGACTGCGCCTCTCAACGGATGAAGCGGTCAGAATAGAGGAAAATGACGAGCGGTTGACAGGTGACAGTTTGGGTAAATGATGTAAAACATTGTAAGGGACTGGAGAGAAATAAACATGTGTTTTGCACCACAGCTCGGGCTTATATTTCACACGTATCCCATAAGAATGTGTTTAACGTCAGGGGTGCGAGATGTAAATAAATGCTGATGCGGGGTTCCTTAGCATTCTGCTGTCGACTAAAGTAAATAAACAGTGAAACTCTACGCTGCGAGACAAACAAGAAACATCTGGGGTTATATGTCTGTTTGTTCTGTGGATGATGAGAAATTCAACCAGAATAAGGCTTTTCTCACTTCGCTTAACCACAGGTTAACATTATCTTAAGCCCTGGATTACAGACGCTTTAAACCCTACGTCACGTGATTGGGACGATGGCTCTTATAGAAAGACTTAATGCATCATTGATGGAATGGTTGGTTCACATGTTATGAATTTATATATTCGTTATTTGTGCGATCCGCATGTATGTGACTTTCATTTTTTAAGGCTGAACACAAACAACTAATAAAAAACAGACTGAGCTGCTGGGCTGGTTTAAGCTTGTCTCTCAGCCCAGTTAAGAAGTAAAAAGGTTAAGAAGACGGGTTTTAAAGTGGTTATGGACCAGCCTTGGACAAGCTACGTTCGTCTTAAACCAGCAAAGCAAAACACAACAGCGAAACAAGTTTGACAGCTTTAAAAGTGGCCCTCTTAAACCAGCCTTCTTCACCAGTAAGGCAACTAATACCAAATGTTTAGGCTGGGTTAAGTTGGGCTTATTTTCAGTATGTATACTTATTTTAATATTGTTACAAAAACAAAAGTAATTTTGAGAGAGAAAAATGTTTGAAGCTTATAAAGCAGGTAATTATTGAAACTTGGCAAATAGAAATATGAGACCAGGCTAACATTATGTTTGCATAGTACAAAACTTGGGACAGGTGAGGAACCCTGAGGAACTATTTAAATAGTCAAATAAAGATATTAAGATTTTTATCACAAATAAGATTAATTTGTCATGGCTCAAAGCATGAACATGATTAATATGGTCAATAGGAAAACTCTATTTATAGGACCCCTGCGGATTATGAAGTCAAGTGTATGTATGAAATATAATATATAAGGGGATGAACTGTTTTGGGGAGTAAGTGGTATTAAGAGTGCATATTTCTAAAGATTCCAGATGTTTGCGACCAGTGTATTCATACCATCGGATATTCCTACAAATAAGTAAAACAGGCTTGGGTTTCAGTGTTTTTTAAAGTACAACTCAAGTGTGGTATTTGTCCTTGGAAAAAACGCCACGAAGAACAAGAGAAAATATGTGCCAGTAAATAAGCGTGGAGACAGAAAGCCCACCACAGAGAAACACAGCTATGAAACTCAAGAGCGGTGGAACAAATTTCTTTCACCATCAGGGTCCCTTAGACTTCAGACAGGTCCTCTATGGTATAACAGGAGACATTCATCAACATCTTTGACATGCAAGTTCACGGTGCTGAGAACAATGCGGAATGAGATCTACAGTGCCATAACATCCATAGGTTTGAAGTGAAGTTTGACTTCATGGTGAATGTGATGATTCTCAAAGGCACTTGTTGATGAATGAACTTGGCTAACTTTATCAGATCAATCCAGCACGATTCTTCTACTGTTGTATGTGTTAAGTCCACAAAGTTCGCCAACTGAGAAGTTACTGTGTCACATGATTATTGCTGTCAAGATTATGTTTGTCCTTGAGGCTGCAGGGGAGCTGGCAGTAAAATGCAAGTTTTCTGTTTATGCCTATGATATATGCTCAATATAGGCCGTTTTGTTATTGACATTAAGTTATAAGCACATCCTCCACACTAGAAAATGCATTTTCCTATTATCACATAATGATGCCAAACATGTATTCATAACCAGAGTCATGGGTCCAAATGTTCAATGTTGTTCAGCCATTTTGAAAACCAATGTTCTCTTTGGTCGTTTCCTATATGTACGCATTAGGTATCCATGGTATCCGTGAAGTCCGTGAAATGTGTTCCACGTGTCACTCTGTGATTCAGAAGGATTCTATATGTCCTCAATGTTTTTTTTATGACAATGGTTGGATCCATCCCAGCATTACGTCAACAGCTACGGGTCTCTTTGACCATATCCTCATCCAGGTGTCAAAGGTATGTGGTGGCCTCCCGGTTCTCACGTTCTTTGGCTTGGGCCACAGCAACATTGATGCACTGGAGCCATTCCTCCGCATGTTTCTCATCTTGAGCTTTAAGCACGTAGGACTTGCTGTCGGTGAAGATCTCGAAGGCTCTGGGCAGCCTGCGATCACGTCTCTTCTTTGCCACCACCTTAACGCTTTGTACTTTGCTCAGTTCGATTGTGTTGTTGTCCAGCTCGTCCTTCTGGGAGAACAAGATGGAAGAAATGCTTAATGAGAGAACACTTTAACTATGGTTTGTGTATTAATAAGAACTTTATAATGACAAAATGTCAAACCATCATTTAATTTTACGATGTTTTCAATGTTGCCATGGCAAAACTAGACAGTAAAGGAGCTAAAGTGTTCTTTTAAAGGTCCAGTTTGTGAAATATAGCGGCATATAGCAGACACCGCTTCCCCTGTCCTTGTAAAGCACTGAGGTGGCTGACACAGGACAAATACGTTGTCTTTGCTGAAGGAGATAACATATTTACGAAACGCGTTCGGTAGAGCAGATTATTCGTTTTGGTGTACTGTAAAAACATACCTTTGAATTCCATGTAAGAGAACCCATGTGCATTTAGATAGAAATGACTTATTCCAGGATAAAAACAACAATTTTTTATGTAAGGTCTTAATACACCTCTGAAGACAAAGCCATGTATATCATATTGCATTTAGGTACATAAATTACTACTTACTACCCTTACTACTCCTTAAAACTCATGGTTTTAGAATAGTGGGTTTACATCCCCTACCTCACACATTGTGCCATTCAAATGATGTACCATCACATTTTCTTTTTTATAATGCTTTCAAACATGGCTTGAATCAGTCATCTTTACTTTTGCAGTTCGACTGGAGGCTTTTCTTGATGTATAATGAAATGTTGTTGTAACCCACAGAAGAGGTACCATCCATCAAATAAAAACACTTCCACATGAATACTCTGAAAACTGTACTGACCGCAGTCATATCCTCAATGCCTGAACCTGACCCTGTCACTCATCTCCTTTAAAACTGAACTGAACAGAAGATCTGCTCTGAATTTGCTTCTCACAGCACAGGTTACAGTTAGGATAGAGGCTTTGGGCTTGTTCTCTTGGAAACCCGTCCTTTCCCGATGATTCTAAGCGTTCTGCTCTATCTTTTATCCTGTTGAATCCAGCGGGACCATACAAGGGATTAGCTGCTTTGCCAAAAGATTCAGGGGCTCGTACTATAAAAACACATTAAGAAAGGACTGTTCCTGAAAGATAAAGTGCCCTATGATGTCACTTAATGAGGATTTCTATTGTCTCTTGGATTGCTAAGAATGCCAGTATAAAAAAATGGCAATTTGCAATAAAAAATCGAAGGTATGATATAAAGCAGGATATTATAAAAAAAAACGAAATGTTCCAAAAATCATACGGAAAGGGTCTGTGTAATGTCTGATCAAACAATAGCTCTGGCGGGACTTTACAAATGATTCAGGGGTTAAATCGCGACCATTTTTGGTCAAATATGATCCAGCAATGAAACTAGTGCGACCCACAAATATAACTGTGAGGACTTTTGCGAGTGTGATGAAAAGAATGTGGCGCTTGCTATTCACGTGCCAGTTGGGCATGGATCCTTGTTTACAGTGACTTTCATGTGGTTACTTATGGGTTAAAATTGAGAAACGTCATGAGAGCACTTTAGTTTTAGTTTTATGTTTATCAGTATATCAGTTTATACGTTCTGCATAAATTGTGACCATTCCAGGCCAGTGTATGCTGAAATTCCAAGGAGCAAACCTCAGGAATGACAATAAGTCACCCAACAGCAATGCAAGACTGAGAAACTGCAAAGACGGACTAAAGGGAAAATTTAACCAAAGATGAAAAACCTATTTTCCAATTTGACAATGGTTGTCAAAGATGCCACAGAACTTTTTGCTGTCCTTCATTTTTCAGAATATCTTATACTGTTTTCAAAAGAAAAAAAGTAGTATTTCCTACTATGATAATTATAGGGGTCCTTAAACAATTTCTGTTACAAACATTCCTACTCATAGCTCTGTGTTCCACAGAACAAAAAAGTGTCTACACATTTGGAACAACTAAACCCTAGTTAATGATGACAGAGTCTTCATTTATTTGACATTAAACACATTGTAAGTTGCAGCATCTGTAATAAACAGTGGATTCTAACACTTGGCTGGTCCATCATGCCATCCTTACTGTCAAACCTGAAATAGTTCAGAAACTATGATACCAATTCAGTTTCCGACGGGTTACTCTTAAAATACTGTCGCAACACACCAAAGCCCTGTAGTCTGCCTGTGGCTTGTATATTATGGCTTTGATTATGAATTCTCTTTTTCACAGTCATAAATACAACACAAAGTTATATGGACTTGTGTTTCTCTACACAATAGAGCTTGTCACAAAAGCAGTTTTAGTTTTATTTAGTTCATGTGCTTCCCTCTGTGGTGATTTTCAAGATGAGTTTTAGTGGTTACATATGGGCCATGAAAGAATCCGGCAAGTACTTACATCATCTCCCAGACAGTGGAGTCATTTTAAGTTTTAGAATTGGTTCGGTCTTAAAATTTCATTTAAAATGAAAATTCTTTCATTGTCTATTTAACCTTATGTCATTTAAATCCTGCATTTGACTCTGCTTTGAAAGACAACAGAAGATATTTCGTGAAATGTATTAGTGGTGTTATGTCCATACAATGAAAGTCAAAGGGTTATCAACGTTCTTCAAAATATCTTCTTTTGTGTTTTACAGTGGAAAGTCATAAATGACATGGAGTATATATTTTTGGATAAACTTTGCTTTTCAGAAAGCTTTAAAAGCTTTGTAAATGATGAGCAAACCGTCTTGAAGAGGCTTGTAGAAGACAACATTCAGGAGTGAATGAGGATTATTTTTGATGTCTTGTGAATATGACACTTACTGATTTTCCTCTTTTGAAGAGAAGCTGGTTACCAGCCAGAGTAAAGTAACGTGTCTTCCATCTTTTGATAAATTTCCAGCGCACTTGTTTCTCTTTCAGCTTGCCCTCGATAAGCGGCTGACCATCCTGATTTACACCTGAGCCAAAGAAATAAATACATATATTTAAAGAAATAAAACAGAAACAAATAAATTCCAGATTAAGAAATCTTTTAAGCAATCTTTCCCCTTAGAAATGGATCTTCTATGTATAATCTATTTCGGTAGATAGTGTTTAGGTACTTACACCGTATTTGGGTAACAATCATTTTAAATATATGACTTCCATTTAAAAACAAATATCACAACTGAAAATGGTTAAATACATAAAAAAACATAAAAATGCATAAAAACATCAGAAAAAAAGCAGTCTAGTATTCACATGTCCAGGGGAAATATGATGTGTAGTTCATCACATTTCCCCTGCATTTACCAAACGTTAAACCTCCATCCATTTTTTTACAGAGTCATATGCCATCCTAATGTACATGTAAGGAAAATTAAGGATAAAATGTTCTTTCTTAAGCCCTGGATAGTGTTTTTCACCACACAGCGGGTCTGCACTGAACATTATGTCTCTTGCATGTGTTTGGTGGGTTTGTCAGAACTATATAAACCCTTTGCAGATCTCTCTCCTGGGTCTATTTCAGTTAAACAGGAAGCAGTGTTACAAACCTTCCAGCATGGTACAAAGCAACCCATTGTCTGAATTTTCTTCTTTTTTTTTGCTGAAAAAGCAGATGGGAATCTGCAACTGTTTTATAGTGCCTTTATAACTGATGTTTGATCATCACTGTGTGATGCCCTCAGGGTCCTTTACAGAACAGCAGACCACTGATGAAGACCAGGGCAAACTTTCACCTATGCTTCATTTCCTGGAAGTGCCTGCTCTTAATGGTTTGTTTATTTGCATTAATTTGACCACCACAATCATTTCTTACTAGTATGTGAAACACCTGCCCATCTTAAAAACTCCAGACAGTCAAAACAAAATATTCTGTATATTATCCTAAAAACAATACAGTAAGAACAATCAAACAAAATGAACAAAACTATGCAGATGTCTAAGTAACAGTGTACATAATTCAATTTCTGTGTTTATCCCATGGACAACATTATAATACTCTTCTAAATTTCTTCTAAATCTATTCTAAATTTTTCTTTTTTTCTTTTCATTTTACCTTTTTACTCTTTCTGTTGTAGATGAATCCAAGCACCAATGTTGATGTGTGTGTGTGTGTGTGTGTGTGTGTGCGTGCGTGCGTGCGTGTGTGTGTGTGTGTGCGTAGATAGGAAACAACAGTGATATGTACAGTATGTTCTCTGAAACATAGAACATTAGCATCTGTGCTGCAATCTTTTTTCCTAAAAAGGATAACTTTTTATTGTATTGTCAATATGATATTGTATTTAAAAATAACTTTGACTTTAGAAGTGAAATATATACTACAGTGGGAGGAAAGGCTAAGGGCGCCAGTATCAATACTCCAATGTAAATAAGACTCTTCGTTTTAGAAACTTGAGATTTTTAGAATTATGACCTCACCTTTCATTGTAAACAAAAGAAAACATTTCAAACTATACAATATTTCAAAACAACAATACCATCAGGCACATAACAGACTGATGAAATTATATTTCTCATATTCTGGGAAATATTCCAAGAAATATCTATTGAGATCTGCTAGTATTCCATTCATCTCAATACGCAGAATAAAGAAGGTTGCTACTGATACATCCATATATCCTGCAGCACTTATTATTGCCATAATTCTGCTATTGTAAATCGAATGTTAGCCAGCGGGAGAAAGGACAGTGTTTATTTTTCTGGTTGATAGTATATGTTATAGATATCTCTGGTCATCCACCCATGAACTCCTTTTTCTTGATTTAGAGAAGCTAAGGTAAGATACTCCATTAGGATTTCAACAACCCCACTTAAAATTGTCACGTGTGTATTACAGAAGAGTACAAGAAAAAACAAGGCTTTACAATGTCATAGAAGAACCTTGTATAAATGGTTGGTTAAATTTCTCAAAATATCTTCTTTTGTGTATTACAGAAGAAAGCCATATCTTTCTAAGGTGGACTATCATTTACAGTAAAGGGTGATTCACATTTCAGAATTCAATTTTAAATCAACAACTGTGATATGTAAATATTGTGGCTCTGTAGCACATTGCTCTTCTCAAACAGTTGGAGCACTGATTCCTGTTTTGTGTGAATTGGAAAATGCTGCCATTGGTTTTAAATGTCATTGTATTTACGTTCGAGGGAAGTGACATAATCTGAATCAAACACGGAATGAACTGGTTAAAATGCTTGAAGTGTTGACTTTTCACTTCTGTCTTGTATACCTGAACTTTACACAACCTCGTTGCTAGAAACACTGACCTCTCTCTATTAAAAACCTTTAAAGCGTTCTGCTAATGGAAACTATCCCAAACACCAAATAAGGAAACAGAATATTTGCTTTAAGTGCTTATTAAATGCCCGGCACTTGTTCAATGGGTCTTTAATTCTCACCCTGGCAGCTGGTACCACAAATATTTTCGGTGTTATTAAAATAACGCTTTGTTAACTATTAGACAAAGAAAAGACGTAGAGATTTTTGGCCAAATTAGTTTTTTGTCCTATGTCTGTTCAGAAAAAAGAGATCTGTCTGAACATAGCATAGTATTTAAACTTCATCTCCTATAATAGATATTCCAATATTTTATCTCATTTCACCTTCTCAGTCGTGTATAATTGCTTTTGTGAAAATATTACTCATTATACGTTCAAACATAATAGTCTTTATTTCTTTTGTTTTTTCATGTTTAGATATCAATTGTTATCGACCCCATTCCAATATCAACACTCTTGTTTTTTCAAAAGCATTTGTCCATGGTTGGGTTATTCTCCACGGATCTCCAAGAACACAATCCACTCGTGGTATTTCTCTCAACTACTATTCGTTAACAAGAACACATTCTTTGACAACCTGCTAAGCAAACAGCAACTACAGCGGTCCAGAAGCTCTGTTGAGCGCATGGAAAATTACAGCCAACTTCAGCCGTGTCAGTCCTGACGCTTGCAGAGCAAAGCATCAATAGACCGTTTTTATTTTGAAGGTGTTTCCAATATCGGATCTCAGATGAAAACAGATGAAACAGAAACCTTCCATATGAACCAATTTACAATATGTTTCATTGTTGCCGCTTAAACATTCAGCCAGAGGCGAGAACCTTCCCAGTCATCTGTAATTGCTTCTAGTGAAAATATCCTCAGCGTTCATGCAAAATCACATCCGTGTGCTTGGAAAAGACGCAAACATCAGCAATTACGGATGTACCTGAACAAGATCAGTAGCTGCGCTGGAAGCCAATGAAGTGTCATCAAGTCAGAACTACCTAAATATTTATACCTTATAAACGATAGTCTATTTTCTTCTTTTGGAAAGCTGGTTCTGAACTTTACTACACGACATCTGGATCCCTTATGTGCTCCTGCACAGTCATGTTACTGATCAACTCTTAATGACTGGAAATATTTTTTTAATAGAGATAGAATACTAAGCCGCTGAAACAATGTTTGTTTGCTGATGAATGAATCAACCTGATACACAAAGAAATCCAGCATGTTTAGTCATTCTGAAGACCTTTCAGCACTGTATGTATGTAAATATGATATAGTACCAAATTTTAGTAGAAATGTATGTACCTGTGGCCTTTTCAGGGTTACTACACATGAAACAGAGCCAGCCCGCCTCCTCCTCGCTGTAACTGAATAGATCAAAGAAACGGACCTCATCCAGATAGATCTGCAAATTGTCCACATCCTGAGAGACAATACACAGAAAGACAATTCTTAGATTACAATTATAAAGAGTGTAGGAGAAAAAATATTTTTCTGGGTATATTTTATAAAACGTTTGATGAGAATTGAGGTTTTACGTAATGTTGATTTCAGACTTGAAAAATCTGCGTTCAGCTTGTGAAATAAGCTTTGAACATTTGAAAGTTCTCAAAAATTTAAATAGATGTTTCCATCAAGTTTCTTGAGCAACGGTGGTAGTAATCAAATAAGACCGGGAATCAAGAAAGACATTTCTGAATTCCAAAAACCCAAAGAACAGATTTTGATCTTGTGGGAAGATCTTCTGGGATTTTAAGAAGGTTTGTTTCGCTCAAGTTTGCTCTTGATACATCTTTGATAACACTGGTACTTCTATGCATTCTCTGTATTTCTGTTCTTGAGGCCTGGAACCAGATGTGATGATGACGTAGAGTGAGAACTCAAAGACATAGAATAGCTAGAGAAGGTACAGTATATTGAGAAAAGGACATAATTTATCGAAACATTAAAACACATGGACTTAAGCTTAAACTTTATTGAGTATAATTAGCATAATTCAAACAAACGCTTTTTCAAAACCATCAAATGAGCGTGAAAATGCTTATATCACTTGTTTCTAATAAAATACTTCAAAATTCTCATTAAAAAATGTTGATAGAAACATATCTGAGATGCATTACAACGGAGCAAACACTTCCATTTGCTCTCAATTAAATCTCGGTGACGTCTAGGAGAAATTTCTAAGATGGCAATACACACCAGCAGATGCATTTACTTAACAACACACACATGATCTACTGAGTTTCCATCCATTTCGTGATGCAGCATAAGTGCATTCCAGATGCGGAATGCTTTCACCATTTTAAAAGTGAATGCCACACCGGAATCAACTGAAGTGATGTAATCTATGTCTTTCTATGGAATAGTATTCAGGATAGCTTTTCCTACCACACTTTTACATATACAGTATGGCAGATTTCTCGTTTCAAAGCGTATTCCTCAAGAACCAAACCCATGATATTGCACATTGCTCTACACTTCATGAAAACAAATATCCTCACAATTCGTGACAATACTACTTACAAATAATCTGACTTACGTTTAGATGTCTGCAAAAAGAAAAAAGTGTTTGGCTTCTCATAGGCACAACTTTGTCAAGATGATGTTGAGCAATAAAATTACAAAATGATTTGTTTTTACAGCCAGAAATATGCGGCCACCCAGACCACACCGTCAACATATCATTTTAAACCATGGGTATTAAGAGGGAGCTGGTACAATCCCATCATTCGCATGACACTTTAAAAGTCAGAACGCCACAGTCTACTGTAAATGTTTATCTAAAGAGACTCTATGCTTGATTTTAGGCACCTGTTAGTAAATGTTTTAACTGAAACCAGTTTATTAGAAAGCGCGTCTGCATACGCCAATGAATACATCAAAGCCAATGAATGTGGCCAGCAGAAGGGATTTTGGCAAGGATCAGTCATCAGACAGAAAACATGGATTCTTTTGAGTGCTTTTCTAAGAAATTACAATAACTGGCTCATGTTTTCCCCTAATACACTCGAGAGGGGGTCTGACTCTTGAGAAGGGGTTTTCTGCATAACACTGTTACACATTACACACAAAACAGCGAGAAATTCTGAAGAACACCACAGAGATTGCGTAAAACACTTTCAGTTGCATTCAATTGGATTTCCCCAAAGACAACTAAATATCTCGAAACCATGAAGTTGCTCAAACCAAGGAACCAAAGTTGGCTGGTTTTGACAGTTTGCTAGTAAATGGTCGTTTTGTGTAGGCAATTGTTAGAAGATATGTCACTCAATAACTATTTGCAAAAAAAGGTTTATAATAGGGTTAAGACAATCGCTTCTTATAGTATACTTATTTTTCATAAGAAATATGGGACAACCAATTTTACAATTTCATTATATGTTCAAATTAATATATTTTAATATTTTAGTATATTAACTTTATTTTGTACAATGTACAGCCGCAGAAATAAACTAGACTATGTTAAAGAAATCAAATTTTTTATTATTTTGTTTTATCCATATTTGTAAAGTATTTCTCTCAAATTTTAAACATAATATTGTAAAAATATAATTTTGGCAAAAAAACTGCCAAAACAGATAAAAATGACACAAAAGATGCTCTGTATTTTTTAAAACCTCTCATACGACAAAGAAAAGATTTTCATATTCTTTTTTAAACCATAACACGAACATATGTACATATATTTAGGAAAAGTCAAAAAGCTTTTTTCGATGGATTTAGTTTTTTACGTTTAGAAATTATGTCCTTATTTCATTGCTGTTAGATAACAGACACTGAAATGACCACAATACATAATTTAATGAACATTTTGAATGGTCTGTTCCTTTTTTCTGGGTCTGTATTCTAAAAGGTATATTAAATCATTGACAGTTAAATGGGTTTCTTTTCACTGTATTTTTGGCCAAATGATATTCGATATAATGTTGGAAAGGTCTGCATGCACAGGCCGAACAAAACGTATAACTATTAAAAGAACAGACAGATGAATAGGAGTGCAAACAGATATAATGAAGCTTTATGGTCCAGATCCAACAGTTAATTAACATAAGAGGCAGATGAAAGTTTGATTTTCACCTTCTCTATGAATTGTTACATTAACAGTCTGTGAATATTGAGTAAATGGAGATGAAAGACAATCCATCAGACATCTTAAGTTCAAATCTCTCTCCATGCCTGTCTCTGGATTGATGCGGGCCGTTATGGAAGCCCTGTGGACCGACTCTTTAGCTACAGACGTTCGAATCGTCTTACTAGTGCTGTCATGGCTTATTTCACGCTAACTAAATCAGTGTAAAAACTGGGCAGAAACGTAACGTGCATTCGATTACTTATGCTATGAAAATCTTTCAAATGGTACTGTATCTATTTTTTCACATCTGAGTCACGTACAGTCAGCTAAATGAGGGCCATGTGTGTGAAAAAAAGGGTGCATATACATCTGAAGCAGTTTAAGTTTTCTCATGCGTAGTGTACAAAAATATTTCTAATGTTCTTTAAGTTTATGAATGATGGACTTAAAGAAATCAAAGCTGAAAAAGATTTGGTGCATATCAATTACTCAGCTTCATGTCATTTAAAAGTTATACTGTTGGTAGAACACAAAAGGTACAATTTCATTAGGATCCTTCACCCAAAAAATGAAAATCTTTCATTACCCTCATGTCTTTCAAAAATGTTTATGACTCTTATGTGTAACGCACAATAACATATTTAAGGTAATGTCTCATTGGTTTTGCTCTCATTGGATTTGTAGAATAAAAAAAGTCTTACAGATTTGGAAAAAAAATGAGGTTGAGTAAATGATATAAGATTTAATTTTTGGGTTTACTATCATTTAAAATGACTGTCCACCAGACTGCAGAATAAACTGGATGTGCTTGTATATGTTTGAGTGTTAATGAGTGTTAAGTGTCATAAAAAAACACGAATGTGGGTGTTTGTAACATATTAATGCTCATTCCTTCAACTCAATCCGTAAAACGATGACTCAAGACAACAGGAAACGATGTGTCGGTCCGGTGAATCACAAACATAAATGATTCACCGAGAGTGCTTGGAAAATTAACAAATGCGTCTAGATTTACCATGAAAACAGTATTTAACATGCATTGGAAGTCAATTTTTATTTCGCTGATTCAAAGTGTTGAGCAATGCGTTTCGGCAGCTGGCCAGTGTTAGGAAACTGAGCTGAGCAACGTTCTATTCTAGTACGTCAACACTTCAGCGTAACGTGCTGCAGAGAAAAGCTAAGCCCCAGATGTGCCAATGCGTGATGGGGGGGATCAAGCTCAAGCTAACATGTCATCATCACCCTACAGAGAGTAGAAAAGAAATAGTGGTCCTTCTGTTTGTAATGGATATGATTGCAACACTGTTCCCAGAATCCTTTTATAGAGCCCCAGCCTACCTAACACACTCACAAAGAGACGGTAACACGAGACAGACAGTTATACTGAGTCAAAGGGGGTTCTGTTTTTTTGTTATGATCTATCATTAGTAAAATGATGCTCATAATGTCTTCAAGATGTTGTGGGGTGCAAATTCCAATAAGACCTCCTGCTACTTTTCATTTTTCTTTATTTTTTACAAGTACAGAGAAAAAATGCTAATTACTGCATTCTTTCTGGTACATGAAAAATGCTCCAATTTATTTTGGTCGGTTTATTTATCAGAGTTCCTTGAAGAAACTGTCCTCTGTGGTTTACAATTCTCCCATCGTTTTGACTTATAACTGTCTAGGACTGTTGCTATACCAGGAGACAAACTTTCAATGGGACCTGACAATGGCATAAATTGGTCAAACAATAAATCATCATTCATTACATTCAGAATTAAAGTTTGTGTGAACTGTAAATTGAATAAAAATATACAAACATGATTAATTATTTGACAGCCATGATAATTATTTCAAATATCAAAATACAATAATTTTGGAATGGCCAAAAATACTAGGCCTAAGACTTATGAAGTCACTGTGACCTCTGGATGATTGTAAGTCCCTCAATTTCAAGAACAGCATTACAAACATAAGAATATCATATAACAGGAGAGTCAAGTAGTTTAAGACTGACTAAATAACTACACATTGATTTGCTGAATGTGAGTTATTTAAAATAAAATAACATTCAAAACCATAATATAGTTTCATTGTACCCGAACAGATAAAGTTAACTTTCATTCTGCTTTTGTTTATCGGCCTGGAGTGCGTTTCACAAAAGCATCGCAGGCCAACTATGGACGCAAGTTGCATCACATTTCATAGCTCAACAATTTTAATGTTTCCCGAAACCATCGATTAAAAAAAAATTCACAAACAGCATCCGAAAATTGCGTGGTGGAAACTACAGGTGGAAAAGTCTGGTTAGAAACATTGTTTATTAATATTATAACTTAAAGACTTAAAGAACCTGAGTAAGGTAAGCAAGCAACATGTAGTTCATTCTAGATCCATCGTTCTAAATGTATACAAATTAATTCAATTTTGTGAAATAAAACAAAGAGCAATATAAGTATAACAAAAACATTTCAGACGCAATTGACATTGTTTACATCAATAACATGGTGTTAAATTGATCTGACTTGATTATATAGAAGAGGACATTATTCCAACACATACATGACTTCATTAACTATGTTATAACCACCATGGTTCAAACGACACGGCTAGTCATGTACAATTGTATACTAATGTTCCTTCATATTAGTTCTTTATTGTATATAAAACGTTGAGTGAGTCATGTAACTTTAAGTATAGCCAAGTTAAGGCTTTCTCAGGGGAGATCCGAAGCTAAATAGGACCCCTAGACTTGTCCACAACACACCCCTCCATTCCCATTCTGGTTCATCTTGTCTGTTTGTGATCACATTCTGGAGGCTACTTACATGACCAGCACCTCACCTGGAAAACTCCTGGAGCTACAGACAGCCAGTCTGCTCCTGTTCTTCCACTGATAACCCCAAATAATGCTTGCTTGACATTTAGATTTGAAATTTGAAATTAAAGGGCACATAGAGTTATCATATTTAATGGTTACCTAATGTTACATAGGAAATGAAGTCATAGGCACATGGGATGACATGCGTAGGACATTTTCACCTAGGACAAACTTTGCTTCATCAGACAGAAGATTTAGAGCTTCTTACATTTGTTATTTAGAAATGTACGCACAATTGCAGAGATACTAACATTAACAGCTATTATTTCAAATCTGAAATATTTATGATATATATAAATTCATACCTTTGAAATTCCAGCTTTGTAATTTGTAAAAGCCCTAAGATGATATACAGCTTTATTCTTTTCATTGCACGGATATAGTAGTGTGGCGTTCAGGTATGGTAGTTGGTCTACAGAGTATGTCAAAGTTCTTTCCTTAAAGCAAGAGACAATTCTTTCACTTTTGCCAACTTTTTTTAGAAGGACGCCGGTAAATAAATCAAAGGCAATGACCGGGGTTAGGGCACCAATGGGAAGATGTTTACGAGAAGAGTTTGCTAGTGTACTGCTTCAGTTTGCTTGTGCATTTGTGCCCAACACAAACCGATTCCATATGTGTTGTGTGTACACAACGTTCTGCTGTGGACGATAAATGACCCTGTTGTAGAAAAATGGAGGAAGCGAGGAGGACAGAATAAAGGCATCAGATATACCAGCTGTACTACATAATTATTCCTGACTTGACATTTACGATGTTTGATAAAATCCGCCGAGCTCTTAGGTTAACGTGCCACCATTATGAGGAAATGACCTAAGGTAAAAATCCCAGTCATGACCTCTGAACTCCCACGGTGTGTTCCGTTACGGTCAGAATGTGTTCAGCCCCGTGTCACAATGCAGTTCAGAAGCGAAGAAAATTTGAGCTTGGTCAGGACCAACATATAAATCCAGCCAATTATATTTAACTGATTTTTCAACATCTTCATCTTGAGTATATTTGGTCTAGTTTGGCATTTGGTTGTACTGGAAGAATGTTACCATGACATTTGAATGACTATTTATTTTTTACTCTCACTTTGGCTTAAACTTTTATGAGAGTTCTGCCAAAGTTACCATTATTCACCGTTCAGAGATTCAAAACTGTTTCACACATGTGTTGCGAGGAAGTCTCAAAGATCCCATGCATAAACGACACAATATGAAAAGTGTAGTTCCCCAAAAAGTTTGACTTAAACAATTTCTACTTAAATATGTTATGTTGTTATAACTAGGTATGACTTATTAACTGTACAAGTTTAGCAATATTAGTGGTTTACTGTTGCAGAGAATGTATGTACAGTATATTTTTTGGCTAATACCTTGCACAAAAAAATTGCAAATGGTTTGAATGTAACCTTATAATAAGGACCACAAAAAAAAGAAATGTGAGAGGGAAAATTCAGTTATTTCTCACATGTGGAAAAGTGCTGAGTCAATTTAGAGAGAGAGAGAGAGAGAGAGAGAGAGAGGAGAGAGAGAGAGAGAGAGAGAGAGAGAGAGAGAGAGAGAGGGAGAGGAGAGAGAGGGAGAGGGAGAGAGAGAGACAGAGAGAGAGAGAGAGAGAGAGAGAGAGAGAGAGAGAGAGAGAGAGAGAGAGAGAGAGAGAGAGAGAGAGAGAGAGAGAGAGAGAGAGAGAGAGAGAGAGAGAGAGAGAGAGAGAGAGAGAGAGAGAGAGAGAGACCTTCTTGTGAGGAAATGGGGTCTGGGTGATGGCCAGCTCAAAGCTGTGTGCTCCGGTCAGCTGGGTTTTCTCCCACAGTCTCTTGAGCTGCTGTACACACTCATCCTGAGAGCACAGCACTTCACTCACTTTACTCTGCACACACACAAAGCATTGCGTCGGCAAAAAAACTGCATCATACAAGTTATGTCCGACAAAAATTGTAAAAAATTATTTAACAAAAAACAGCTTGACAGCATTTAAAGTTATATTCGAATATACAAAATGCATAAAATAACTTGTGTATACTGCCTAATATAATATGCTTTAATAACATTTCTTGCTCATTTCTTGTGGTATTTAATGGTCATTCTTGTGAGCTTTAGCTTTATAAACGTTGCACATTTGTACGTATTTTTTTTTAAGCCTCCTATAATTCTTCTCAAACATAAATATGAATGTATACCCTAAGAACTATGCATCTCAACACAAAGTTTTAATAAGTCTTTAAAAATACTTTTAATAAACAGACATTGAAGGTGTACATCCCTTTTGGCCCTTTCTTTATTGTCTTTTCGCATACCTAAACGTTTTTCCGAAACATTCCCCAACAGCGTTGTCAGTGTACACATTAACAAGTGAGGCTATTGTGTGTTATTTGTATTACTCATTCAACAGCATGAGGAGACGTGTTGAATCAAGTGAATCAGTGAACATTTTCTGAATATTCATTCAAACAAACCGCAATTGCAACATCATTTTTTTAACGGAGGAGTTACAATATCTTGAAAACATCTGGTGTTCACACTGACAGCAAGGTCTGGGTAAGTAAGCAAATACAAGTGAACATATTTATTTACTTTTCATATTTGAACATTTCTTTGTACATTTATGACTTTATTTATTATTGTATTTTTACATTTCTATTGTAATTTAATCACAATTTTGGCAGTATTTGGCTTCCACATCCCAGAAGGTACTTTCACACTGCTAAATGTAGTTACAATTACCTGCAGGGCGAGCAGCATGATTTGGATCCAGATGTGCGGCTGGCTGCAGGTCAGGGAGAAACAGGACTTTCCGTACAGGCAATAATGTCCTTTAAGTGGACAGGAGAACGACAGCTTTGCTACACAACCACACTGTGTGTCTGGAACAAATACACAAACATAAGAATGAGAGTTGCTTGAGAATGCCAGAAACACAAAGACTATTTCTTGTTTTCTAGGGTTCATTGAAATGAAATCGGAAAACAGTCAGAAAGTCGCATTCATCAGATGATATTTAAGTTTATTTTAAAATGATCCCTAAAGTACATACCCACTTATACTGTATGTCCACATTTGGGCCATTCACATTTTAGGGATGACCTCTGAATCAGAGCACAAATTATGGTCCATTATTTGCTTTTATTATGTTTAAATCTGTTACTCATGCCGGTGAATACAGTGAAGTACAGTATGACTCATAACTGTCTGTGTGTGTTCTGTCTATTAACTATACTTATCATGTAACATTAGCTGCTCTGTAAACATCATCCATCATCTCTTCTGTTTGGACCTCACTGTCCATGTGTGTATGAACATCAGGAGTGAAGCTGCTTTTTTACATTTACATTATATGTTTGGGTTTGTATATGTGACCCATCAGCCTGAAGGTCTCATGACACCCCAGATGTGTCTCTTAAACATCACATTTGTAACGCTTTAACCCATACATACTTTTAAAGTCTGCTAGTGGAACTGAAATAAAAAGCACAGGCCTATCTAATAACTAAATAAAGACAGTAATTATGATTCATCAGTGAATCAAATCTTTCAATACTGTTGACCAAAAACTCTTTTCATTGGTTGGTTAAAAAAATACCATAAAGGTCATTCACAAAAAATCACTCTGTTTCATTCATCATTTAACGTTAACATTTGACGTTATTAACCTGCCTCACCTTCTTTCTATCGCAGAACACAAGATATATAGAAAGAACGGTAATTGAAGATATTTGAAAGAATGTTGGTTACTAAAAACCATTGGTCCCAATTGACTTGCATTGGTTTTGTTTCTACACAATAGAAGTCAATGTGGAGCAAATGGGACCAAAAGAAAAGGAAATGAGGATCAACAGTTTTAATTACAACACTCTTTAAAAGATAAGTTTTTGTGTACTGCGGAATACCTTCAAATAAACGACCTCTTTAATATGTTAAAAAGACTTATCTGCAAAACTGTATCAGGAACTAATGCTTTGAGCAGATATCAGGCAAAATCTAATGATGTTCACTATTAATTTCCCATTAATCATACTTTTATCTTTCACCTGATACGCTGGCTGGAAATGGAGCGAGTTTTTCTTATATGCACACAACACAGGTTCACACATGCTCATGTGTCGCCTCGTAGCAGGCGGTTTCAGATCTATATTTTTCCTCGCTGTGGCTCAGCAGGAGAGCTGATGAATAACGCGAGGGGGGCAGACACCCGGGCCAGTGCCAAGCTGTGCATCTGGAGACCAGAACAATACCCTTTCTCTCACCATCAGCTGCCCACAACAGAAATCCACTGTGAAGCACTTACACCCTGATTATTTATACTATTAATATAGCCCGAGAGAAATCTGACTGATGCTGTTCATTATAATAATTAATACAAATAATCTTGTTTTATACTTTAAGGTCAAGTGATGTGACATACAGCCAAGTATGGTGACCTATACTCAGAATTCCTGCTCTGCATTTAACCCTTCCAAAGTGAACGCACACAGCAGTGAACACACACACACCAACAGTGAACACACACCCGGAGCAGAGGGCTGACATTCGACACGGTGTCGGGAAGCAGTGGGCAGACATTCGACACGGTGTCGGGAGCAGTGGTATTGCCAGCCTGAGACTTGAACCACAACTATAGGGTTAGGAGTCAAACTCTCTAACCACTAGGCCATGACTTTCCAAAAAACAACTTGGCGGGATAAATTTGCTGACAATAAAGGAATAATACATAGACAATACTTCAAACAACTGAGATTTCTAGAGAACCACTGACTGCCAAAATAGAATAAATCAAATGGTTGTCAAAGGTGCACAAGACCTGTTTGCTTTAACAGAACAGAAGTTATACAATATTTCTCATTTTATGGTTGTCAATGTTGCACCAGAACTGTCAGTTGCTAACATTCTTCAAAAAAAAATTTTTTGTGATAAACCGAACAAAGCAAGGGATACAGGTTTTTAACAACTTGAGAAATCCAAGATGAATGCCTTCAAAGAATAAAAGAAATTGAAAAAAGATAATTTTATAAAAAATAATACATCTCAACTTTTGATACAAATATAGGCCTACATGCTGTATGAAAGACTATATTTACAATATACAAAATACTATATTCTGTAACTTCTGTATTTCGAAATATTAAAACTTTTGCCTTTTCCATCCATTAAACTGCTTTCAAGAAAACATGGTCATTTTTCATTGATGTTCTACTAAAAGTAAGTTTGGAGCAGCATGGGGTTACATAAATGATTTTACACAAAATGTTGAACTGCTGACCTATTCCTTTAAGACCGGAAAACATTATTAGGTGATATTTAGTATAACATATAAATCTTGGTCATTGTTTTTACGACTGGTTTATGGCGTTACCTTCAATGACACACTGCTCAGGTATGGGGATTTGTTTAATCATTTCCGCACAGAAGGCTTTAATTTCCTCCATGTTGTCTCGCATGTGGGTCCACAGTCGATCACCCTCCCGGTGATCCCTAACCTCTACCTTTTGCCCTTCGCTGTTTGGACATGTGTCTGGTTTGGTTTCTGTGGGGTCGGTGTGGTTCTCCGGTGGGGTGGAGGGGATAGAGCTGGTCTTTTGGCTGGGTTTGGTCACAGAGGAATCAGGCTCTGGACTAAGCTCCACCCCTTCACCCTCCGGGCTGCTGTCAGAGTTAATAGATCGTGTGCGGACGGCATGAAGAGCCAGACTCTTTGACCTGAACGAAACAAGAACAGCTCGAGTCAAAATACAAAAGTCAGTTCATTTTCAGGCAACCTATGTACAATGTTGAATGCACAATATGTAAAAGTGAAGAAACAAAAACAAGCACAGTGTTTTTTTGTTTATAACATTATCCCAAATGTTGCCAACAATGAAGAACAAAATATTTAATAATAAAAATGATTCTACTTTGAATGTAAAAAATCATGAGATCAAAACTATTGGTAAGTAAAACATTCTTTTTTTAATCTATTGATAATCTGAAGAACCTTATATTTCGCCTCAAAGAACCTTTTGTGAATATTTCAGATGTTAAATGGTTTTTGACATCATGAGGCACCTTTATTTTTATCTGTTTAGGCCAAGGCCAAGGTTAGGGTAAATATAAAGATCCGACCCGCCTGTTAAACCTCATCTCTCTGCGCTCATCTCGTGATGCCTGGCCCAGACTGTGGCGTCTCTGAGGTCCTGGAGACCCAACCTCTTCCTCAGTTTCTGGCTCCTCATCACTCATCTTCTCCTCAAAGGTCTGTATCTTCACCTGCAGCCGCTGGTTCTCACCAAACGCTTCAGAACTGCCCTCGGCTTCACATGGCCCGGACATTTCCTGCAGCTTCTCCTCTCTTCTGCCAGGCACAAAGAATTAATATCATTGGAAATGCGCTGCTTACTTTCATACTACGCAGTACATAACATACATTTTACAAACCTGTATACTATTATAACTTTTTTAACAGCTTTTTCATCACATTATCGTAGATTTATTTCAGAAAGGGTGCAGTTGTCATCTTGGAAGCTAAAATAGTTATTTTGCAACTCAATCCAATTTGTGTTTGAAGCCTTGCGTCCAACTGTGATGTCCAAACTCTTGGCAGTACAGGAGGAAATGAGTCAATAAAGAGATGATACTTCTTTCAGCTCATTACACATTTGTCACACTAGAAATGAAGGGTCAAGCTGGGGAAATTGCTTGATGAAAATCAGTATACCATGTAATCCGCTCATTTGTAAACTTTATACTTTGGCAATGACGCTCATTCAGGAATTGAGCTATATAGAAAATGTTTATATTGTTCATTATGTCTGGTGTAGTATATTGTTGTAAACGTGTGAACAATTTAAAGACCGGTTTATGATGTACAGTATTATCCTGATGACTCATGCAGGTCTGTGGCTGTTCAGACAGTGGCAGAAGTTAGCTGTGCAGGATCAGTTAATGTTGTGACTGCATGTTTGTATCTGACTGCTTTTACTCACAACTAATGATTCTAGACAATGAACTGAATCATCCACTCTCATCCTTAGACACAGCTGCTAAAGAAAACAATTACACCTCGTACAAAGTTTATACATAGGCATACAAGCTCTGGTTCACACACACACACACACACACACACACACACACACACACACACACACACACACACACACACACACACACACACACACACACACACACACACACACACACACACACACACACACACACACACACAACATTTGCCCGCCTCTGGGAAACTGCTTTTACTGCTGGTTATTATAAACCGCTATGTAGTCTATTTGGCATGATACGAATCTCGATTCCTTAGAATTATACAATGTATAGATTCCTTAGAATTACACAATGTATAGACTCCTAAGAATTATACAATGTATAGATTCCTTAGAATTATACAATGTATAGATTCCTTAGAATTACACAATGTATAGACTCCTAAGAATTATACAATGTATAGATTCCTTAGAATTATACAATGTATAGATTCGTTCGAATTATACAATCTATAGATTCATTAGAATTATACAATCTATAGATTCATTAGAATTATACAATCTATAGATTCATTAGAATTATACAGTGCATAGTTTAAGTGCACAGGCGTATGTCCACAGTCTTGCCATATGGGAGTGGGCATAAAAGAATCACAAAAATAAACAGACATTTTGAGATTTGTTTCTTTTGAGTAATAATGTTAACATAAGGCAGTGATGTGGTGACGTTGATGTATGATTTAATGGCCAGTACAGCATCTCCACATGCCCATGACTCTGAAGACCTTGATTAGCTTGTTCAGGTGTGTTTGCTCAGGGTTGAGTTTTAAAACTGCACATAAGAGGATCTTGAGGTCTCGAGTTGAGAACATCTGATATCAAACATATATAAAAGTAGCCTAGCCCTTATGTGTTCTGATACTAAATACATATGATGGAAGGGAAGGTCTATCTTATTACATATCATTACATTGAACTTGCACAATCCTTGAATCCTTATCACAATTCTGATAAGAAACAGCACTTACTGGCTAAAGTGGACAGGGCTGAAATGCATGTTAAGGAGATCATAACCAGAGGTTTCTCCATCTCATAAAAACTCAATAACTGCTATAAATGTTTATACTGTACCTGGCTGCAAGGCGTTCATCCTCCAACTTGCGTCCCAGCAGTCGAGCGATGGCTGTGAAACTGTTGCTCATGCGGTAGATGTCTTTACCTGCTCCACCCAGGATGGAGGTGTAGCGATCGGTTAAGGAGCGAATCTCCAGCAGCAGTATGTGATGAACACTGTGATCCATGCTCGCTAACAAAGACACCAGGTACTTCAGAACCACACGTGCTTGACCCTGAACACAAGAGACGGACAAGATACCTTATCACCTGGGTGGTATAAGAAACCTTAAATGGAATGTGACAAAAGAGAAATGCTGCCATAGTTAAAATATAGTCTTCGCAATAAATACAGAAGAAACTCTTTAAAAATATATATAATTAATATCAAATTAAATTTAAAAGGTATTTATAAATTATCAGCACCCTTTATTAAATCTGATATTTTCAGGTAATTCCTTTACATCACACAAAGTGTCCTAATGAGACCTTTAGATACATTTTCAATGAAAAGCTTATTGTACACAAATAAAAATTTCTTGTAAACAAATGCATGCCTTCTGTAAGCAAAAACAAGCACACTTTAAACAAACACAAGCTTATTGTTAACAAACGCACGCTTACTGTAAACAAACGCAAGCTTCTTGGAAAGAAACACAAGCTTACGGTAAGCAAAAAAAAGCTTACT
This sequence comes from Triplophysa yarkandensis, assembly GCA_033220385.1. Taxonomy (NCBI): domain Eukaryota; kingdom Metazoa; phylum Chordata; class Actinopteri; order Cypriniformes; family Nemacheilidae; genus Triplophysa; species Triplophysa yarkandensis. Next base: position 13,960,393 of record CM065669.1, on the reverse strand, counting down.
GTAAAAAACTGCAGGCACCTGTAAAAAAAACACAAGCTTACTGAAAAAAAACACAAGCTTACTGTAAAAAAACGCACACACCTGAAAAAAAACACAAGCTTACTGTAAAAAAACGCACACACCTGAAAAAAAACACAAGCTTACTGTAAAAAAACGCACACACCTGAAAAAAAACACAAGCTTACTGTAAACAAACAAAAGCTTTCTGTAAGCAAATACAAGCTCACTCTAAACAAACACAAGCTTATTGTAAACAAACACAAACTTCCTGTAAACAAACACAAGCTTATTGTAAACAAACACAAACTTCCTGTAAACAAACACAAGCTTATTGTAAACAAACTTAAGCATATTGTAAACAAATGCAAGCTTCCTGTTAACAAACACAAGTTTACTGTGAACAATCGCAAGTTTCCTGTTAACAAAAAGAAGCTTACTGCAAACAAAAGCAAACTTCTTGTAAAAAACACTAGCTTCTTGTTAGCCAACACACTTATCGAAAACAAACACAAGCTTACGGTTAAAAAACGCAAGCTTGTTGTTAACAAATATCGGTGTTACTGATATGCATCTGTTTATGACATTAAATGTTACTATTATTCTTAAATTATGAGTCTGAATCTTTAAACAACCTATATTTCCTGTGTAAACCAGAGTTAATCCAATAGATGTAATAGTATGATGCTGATGATTATCATATAAGTAGTCATATATTCATATGTTTGGCTTGTACATTGTCCTTCAAGGTATTTCATAGCATTCATTATGGTTTGTATTCTAAACCCCGTAATACCAGCTTTTTTAAGTGATTTTTTTTAATAAGATATGATTCAATTAGTTTATTGCTGCCCAAAAAGATCTGGAACTAACATTTGGCTAGACATGTACTGTAACAAACTATTTTTTTTTCTTTTTTTCATTAATTTTTTTTCTGAATGAGTCCGGAAACAGTACAATATCAAAACATGATCAATTCTGTGAAAAGACGTTTTTAATGATCGTACATAATGGTGAAACTTTATGTATTGCACAATGAGTTTGATTCTGGCTGTTCATTTGAATTCAAACCTAAAATGTGATTCTGATTCAAAACACGTTTTGACTAAATCAAAGTAATGACTCAGAGCAAACACTAAATCAAGCTGAAAGAGGAGATACATAACCTAGTAAATTATCATACTGGCATGAGGAATAGCATTTCCCCTTGAAACCTGACATTTGTATATGCTCATGTGTTAGAACGGATGTGCCAGAATCTGTCACAGGTCAAATGCAGAGTGTTATTGATATATTTTGAAAGATCTGACACACTTTGACAAACTGTTTTACTTATCAATGTTGTTCAGCTGCTTTGACGCAATGTATTTTGTTTAAAGCGCTATATAAATAAAGGTGACTTGATCTTCTGCTGAAGAAACAAATAAAATTCTGAAAAAAGTTTGCAGGGACTCATTTCTTAAAACTTCAATCGATACCTTTTGCTTCTCTGCAATCTCTGTTTGAAACATAACATTGAGATTACTTATGTATTTAAAAAAAGAATGAATTTCACCTAAAAAAATATTTAAACAAAAAGGAAAGGATAAAAAGATGCAGTCACGCATTGACAGGCCAAGATGCAGTTCCTATTTAAACTCAAGGAGAGTGCATGGTGTTCAGAATGGGAACTGTACAGTTTGAGTGCATACGTTACATCTGTTTGTGTTTAAATTAGACACAAGCTCTGTGCCGCAGAACTGCACTGCGAGTCAAAGGTGCCAAGAAAAGCCGATGTCAGCCAACTCTGTCCCACAGACACAGGGCTGAGCTCAGGCTCGATGAACCAACACGATCATCTTACTGTAATCTCTGCCTGCCACCGCCACTAATCTTAATATAGTTTGGAGATCATTTTAATCAGAATGATTCAGTTAAAGCTGTCAATCAAGTTCTGTGCATCTGTATTTCACACTCTTTTGAATCTGAACAGGACTGAAACTGGACCGAAATGCAGACGAGACATAATGGCCCTGTTTCAATATCCACTAAGCTAACTGTACAGGCAGAATTAAGGATTTTAAAAACTTGATGACTCATGTTGCACAACTCAGGTAATTATCCAATCAGATTCTCTCTAACACATGCATGTCCCACTCCCTTGAATAAGAATTCTTTTAGGCTTGGTATGTCAATTTTTATTTTTAGGTAAACTATCCACATGCTGTATTTAACGTCCTGTAGGGCTTGTTCTATAAAATCATGTAGTTCGTAGACATCTAAGAATCTCAGTGGTTTTGGAAGACTGGGCATTACGGGTTTGAAAAAGACAATAGACCATAAAACAGAGCTTGCATAAGGAGACAGTAGTGAGGAGATCTGTCTCAGCACTGAACAGTAATGACCAGAGCAAAAATGTTCTCTTATTGTGATTTACACTCATTGATTTGTTTTCTCAGCTGAAAATAAAACTAAACTCATCAGAACCTGTCAAAACTGCCAACCAGCATCTATTCGGCCCACCTTCTATTTGAAGCCTGAGGTGGTCTGAAAAACCATAGATTTTAAAAATGCACATTTCTGATTTTGTAACCACACAATTGCTTTACAGGAATAGTTCATCCAAAAACTAAATCCTTACTCATTCTCACATTGTGTTCTATGACGCAAAAAAATTACAATTTATTGCAACATTTCCTGGGCTCCCTTTGTCATTTAATGAAAAAAAATATTGACAAGGGCTGCCAAGAAAAAAAGAGAAAAATTAGAAACATCATGAATGTAATGCATATGTGAACCTTCAGAAAGACTATGCATTTGTGTTTCACTGAAATGTTCAGTCTCAAGACACATCGCATTGGATTTCTTATTGTTGTCATCAAACCCGTAGGTATATTTCAATGAAATAAAACTTAAGACACAGCACTCTTCAGGATCAAAATCTCGTTCCAATACTTAAGAACAGATAATGCATAAAACTGAATGTAGTATTGATATCAAGGATGCATTGAATGAGGACTTGTACGTGGCAAACCCGGTCCCATAATCATTGCGGCACGTTCATCCATATTCATTCTTAAGAGGCCGCCTTGCAAGACCTTTGTCCACAAGAACACAAGTCTTGGCATTATTGGAATTGAGAAAGGGCCTTTGGATCATACTGAGAAGACTTGGACCGTTGGATATCATTTCAACAAGTTTCAGCTGAAAAGTTAAGACAGACTCCATGATTCTCATCACTTCATTGCACACCTGATAAATTTCGCAGTCTTGGCCATTTTTAAACACAGGCCACTGCGTGAAGCTGTTAGAAGTCGTAAAAGTTGTAAATTGGTGAATTGGCATTGCACAGCGTTTGCAGAATAATGAAATGTCAAAACTATCACTTGTGTTTAGGAGAGCGGTGCAGTTCTGCCCAAAAGTTCGAATATAATCCATCATCATCATGATCATTCACATCATCATCATAATCATCATCATCATCATCATCATCACCACTGAAACATGTATTATTCATACATAATAATGATCTTTATTATACTTAACATCTTATCAATTTCTAGTATACATACTGTAAATCATATCCCTAATATAAGTGTTTTAAAGACAAGGATCTCTCTAATAATTTTTAACACAACTAAAGGGAATATATTCTTTAAAAACTGCTTGACACAGTGTTTACAATGAATCACGCTATACATTGAATTAAGAAAAGCTGCTTCCCTTAAATGTGCAACCATTTAGATAGGACTGTTGAAGCATTTTTGACATCCCTCCAAAAGTGAATAAATCCCCCCATATGAGTCATCTTAGGGGATCCCCAGAAATGAGTTTCAGACCCTGCAAAAGAGCTTGCGTACATAATGCTTCTGTGATTTCTGGAACTGCAGTTACGCTTATGTGTTACGCTCAACATCTCACATACGTAAAGTCTGTAAATGTTTAAAACATACATTGTTTTCACACCCGGTTATTTATAAATGAAGTGCTTTATGTAAGGATGACACGTCTTCTGTTTGTTTTTCATTAGCGCCTGAACTCAAGCATAACCAGTTAGCTGGTTAATAAATGAAATACGTCAGGAAACTTTTGCACTTATCTGGAAAGACTTCAAGGATCCTTCAAAGGCGACTGCGTCTGACTTGTTTTAATGGCCTCTGAGAGACGGCAGTCTTATGGTTCAAGCTGTATATTTGAGTTTGTTATTTAAGAATGATTACAGCTCATTTTAGTGGTTGTTTAGTTGGCTTAGATACATCTGATCGTAACGCTTAGCACAGCTGGACGCTCTTGCTGAAATTTGTAAATGTTTATATTTCTCAAGCTTTTCTGCTAGTGTTGTGAGAGAATTTTGTCCACAGGCCTAACGAAATAACCATGTGTTTAATGTTTTGAACAAACAAACAAACAAACAAACAAACAAACAAACAAACAAACAAACAAACAAACAAACAACTCACTTTCTCTCACCCCATTCTAATTTCTTCAATTATCTCAAGATGATTTAAAGATGTAAGAGGGCAGTAAGGAAAAGTGCTTGTGAATATAAAAGACTCATTGTGCATCAGGTAATCTTCTGTCTACATTGACACCCAACCTCAGCCAGTCATCAGATGTTTACACATGACATCACAAAAAATAGAGCCAAGAAATCTGCAAAATCGGCTAAAATTTGGCTAAAAATCAATAGGGACCAACAGTATAAAACATAAACAGTATATTAACTATCCGGTTAAATATTTATTTGAGCTGGCTGTTCAATATGCTCAAACAATGCAACGTTTCCATAGCCTGGCAAGGCGATGTCTAAATTTATTTTAAATCAGCATACAAATCTCTTGTGGCAAATTCCTTTGAGAGTGAAGAGAGGAAGAGTCTATTAACTTTGACAAAAGTACACATATCACAGCTTCTGCGAATATATTATCTGACAAGCTCTGTGGAGATGGCACAATATAAAACAAGCAAACATGCATAACATCTATTTGAAATCAGTCATAGAAAATAAATAGAATTTATATCAAAACTTGCGCAAACAAACAAAAAAGTTCTGCAGTGCTAACCGTAAAAATAAATGTTCATTAATGTCTATTCCTTGCACACTCACTAGCTACCCAGTTTCGTCATTCAATGGGGTAAACATCCCGTTGTTCTCAGAAATGTCCCAACAGAATTGTCCAGAGAGCCAAGCTTCCATGTCTTACCATACACACACACACAAAATCATTATTTTAACACTTTTATTTTCTCATACAACCATCAAACTGTCCGTTTATTTGAAAGAGACCCCCAGCACACACACAATCATTCAGCGCTTTTCCAACTTCAGCTCGGTAGACAAACACTTAAGACATCTAATGCTGGGCTCCTTTAACACTCCAGATGCTTTGATATACCGAGAACGACTTTCACAGAGGTCAACGGAACTCCAACACAGGCCTCAATGAACACATGATGTATAAATCCAAATTTCAGCCTCCTGGCTGGACGGAAAGGCATCCGAGGAGAGTCAAAGCACATGTGCATGTATATTTCATTACAATGGGTGAAATTCTGCAACCTTGAAAACACATTGCTGCAATTTTTGCTGTGTTTTCCCAAAATCCCCCCTGAGTTGAAATCTGAAAAAACGTCCTCACAACATCTCTTGAAGAAAAGTGTATATTTTAACCGTAAACATTTGTGTTTTTAAGGGATAAACTTTTCTGTTCTCATCAATTTACTCAACGACCAACAATTTTCAACACCAACTGGATCACAATCCAAAAATAAATTAGTGGCAGCAGGTCGCTTAACTAAGCTGGATCAAAAACAAAATGAAGTCTATCAAGCGCTTTTGAAACCAAAGACGTCATCAAACCAGGCTTTAAAACCAACGTAATCCCCCACAAACAACTCTAATATGACATGTGTAAATAAACAAGCACTGGGGTCTGTTTGCCTGTTCGGACTTTACAACAGCGTATCATGACCTGTCATTGATGTTTGTTTGGGTTTTCATTATGATATGATGTATTGATAAAGGTTTAGTTTGTAGCGTGGTTAACGGCCGCAGGGGCCGTACACGATGGCTGTGTTCTGTAGCTCATGTGGGTTTAATAGATGTTAGTCTGTTCAGCTCTGCGTGAGACTGGATCCAGGCAAATGTCACACATCTCCAAGAGGAAATGAGAGTCAGGGCCAGGAGGACATTAAATTAATCCTCTTTGGAAAAAAGATGTGATTATTACTTTGAGTTTTAGTGAAGGGAAAGTAACCAAAACCGCCCATAATAAACTTACAAACAAGCACTGTGGTGGAGGCTTGTCACGATACCTTTATTTAGTCTCTGTTTCACAATCTCCCATTTTCTACCGCAGGAATTGTATGGTGATTTTGTTTTCTTATGAATTTGTCATATTTTACACAATATCTTTATAATTATTGAGAATTTAAGTGCATTATTTGTGTGTTAAAAAAAACTATAAGCCATGCTTCAGTATACAATTTTTAGTTTGTTTGTTCATTCATTCATTTGTAGTATTAATTTATTAATTTATTTATTCAATTTATTCCCTAATTTGTTACTATAAATTATTTATTGATTCAGTTGTACCATTTGTTTAAGATTATTCCTTTATTTATTTATAAAATTTTGTTAATTTATACAATCCATCCATCCATCCATCCATTCATTCATTCATTCATTCATTCATTCAATCAATCATTCAATCATTTATACTATTTATTGATTAAAACTGTTTATTGATTCATTTGTTCGTGCCTTCATTTATTATTCGTTTTAATTATTCTTTGAATCATTTCTACCATTAATGTATTATGTCATACTATTAATTTCTTCATAATTAATACTGTTTATTCATTCATTCGTTCATGCCTTCATTTATTATTCTTTTTAATTATTCTTTGAATCATTTCAACCATTAATGTATTATGTCATACTATTAATTTCTTCATAATTAATACTGTTTATTCATTCATGCATTTATACCATAAACAAATCATTCCTTTATTATACTGTGCGATTGATTGATTGATTGATTGATTGATTGATTGATTGATTTATTCTTTTAACACCTTGTTGTACTCTTGTTTTTTTATATCTTTTCTACAGAGGCAGAGAAGTGCAAAACGAAAAACAAATAACAAATGCAAAATCAAAATTACAAATCAGAAAAACACAATATCAAATCTAAAAACAAAACAGCAAACCATAAAACACAACAACAACTCTGGAAACAAAACAGCAAGACAGAAACCACAAACAAATTAACAATTCAGATAACACCACGACAATTCAGTCAAACCAGAAAAGGTAGGGATTTTATGATGCAGCTGATTGGACGAAACTCTTTTCAATCAAAATAACCAGAACGTACATTAACTACTATGAGAAAGGACGACTCTACACGATATAGATTTATTATTTGATTAATGTGTAATGGCCACATTTTGTTTCATTAATATAAAACTTGACCTTTATCAATTAGGAGAGGATTTGTGTGGAAGTAATAATCTCACTTTTGAGGTTTCTAACGGTTTAATTTTAGTTACTATATACTTTTTCTTTAGTACAACATGTATAATGTTTTATTTAAATACTGCATTTACAGCTTTAAGAAGCTAAATAAAAATTATTTGGTAGACAACATATTCGTGCACATTTGGAAAGTATTAAACCTTGTTATAACAATTACATTTATAAGAAGTAAGTTGTTATTTGCATTACATTTTTAATGCTTCATTGTTATTTCAGTGTCTATTTTTTAAAATTACATATATAAAACTTTTTTATTACCTCACCATATTTGAAAGAACATAAAACAGGCCTTGGAAGTAGCTGACAGCAACATATTTTCTTTCAACTCTTAAAGGAAATCACATGTCTCTATAAGTCAGTGTGATTAACCGATGCGTCCGTGGTTTACAATGGACTGCTGTGATAACATCCTTTGGGAAAAAACTACCGCTTACACAAGCACTTGCTTCAGAAGATGCAGGGCTTTTCAGTTACGTCATTTTAAGAAACCCTCCTGGTTATTTCAACCCCACGTACGTACACTAAATCCATTCAATCTGTCTTATTTATCGTTTAAACTATAATAGGTTTTTCATTATAATGTCAGTGTAGGAACGCTTTCGAAATTGCACCATGTGGCGCTACACAGGGAAAAGGGAGCGATTTGGCCTGTGTCAAGCAATCTTCCGAAATCTACTGCACAACAGTGGTCCGGATCAATCCCCGGCGGTGTTCGAGCATGTGTGTTTGTGCGCTACCGCTCTCGTGTGCGTGTTTTGTGTGTTTAGATGTTCAACACGTCACGGCTCAGTCGAAATCCGTGTGAACTGTTCCTTTAGCTCTTTTTCTCCTCTAAATTTGTTTAATAAATATGAAATAAAGAAAACACTTTGCATTCAGAAATTTGGCACATATCCCTGAGACTGTTTATCAAGACAATACAGTCTTGCAAAGTTTAAAGTTCCACATTAACGTATATATATATATATATATATATATATACTGGACATTTTTCCAGAACCACGTCGTCGCTTAACAGAAATGCCATGTTCCCTTGATTGTTTTCATTCTTGAGCTTGTGGGAGCTCAGAGTAGGTCTACTCCAAGTGTGACCGGACCAAACGCTGTCCAGCTCGTGACTTTTCATCTCCACATGGCTCTGATCACGGCTGATCAAGAGGATGGACCTTCTCCAAAGCAAGCACATTAAGAAACAAAGTGGAACGGCCAAGTACACTGCAGGTATCAGTTTATCAAACAGACACAAACAAGAGCATTTTCTATGCCAACAGAAGCTTGATTGTTTGTCCCTCTGCTTGGCAGAGCTTGCTGATTTTGGAAAATGTCCTTTCAGGGATGAACAAACCGTTTTAATCTATATGAATACGTCCAGGGTTCCAGAAATGCATCCCAATTCAAGATGAATAATTTGAATGTGGCATAACATTTTGAAGGTTCCTGCTATAGACCTTCCCATTTTAGAATGTGTGCTTTCCATGGGCAGCAAAATATAGAATTAAAGATAATTCGCAGCATTTTATGTATGATTACATCTGAAAGTTAAATCTGTTTTTTGTCCAGCTAGCAGGTTTGATCGCAGATTAATCATAGATGGGGTGATCAGGTCTTCAATAACATTTTATTTTGTGATAACAACGGGCTGGCTATACATTATTATGCTGCTTATAACACAGCTAGCTACAACAGAAGGTAATTGATTTTATTAAATATTAATTAACAATATTTGATTAGATCATTTGTAATAAAATGAAGACCTTCCACTATGATTTTGTGGACCTTCCACAAAATGAGTTGTAATGGTTTAAATAAAAAAGAGTTTATGGTTTATAATAGAATTATTAATGGAAACATCAGAATTTATTTGATGGGTTCTGTTTAGTTTCTATTGTTGTTTTCCTGCTGGGGTTGCCAGGTTGTCTGAAATAAACCATGTAATTGGTCTTTAGAAATTATTAGTTATTTTCAGAACATCATAATTTTAAAATCTGCATCGTATACAAATTGTTGTATAATTGTATATTTAACTGTTTATGTACTTGGTTCGCTGTATAGTTCCTGAAAAGTCCCTGTATAGCACACTGACTTATAAAGACATCCTTATTTGTATTTTTTCCTGATGTACACATATTTTTTTCATTTATGCATTCCACAGAAACATCCATTCAAAATGACTTAGAGGCGAATCAAACCAAGCACACTTTCTGCAGTTAGATGAGCCTCTTTTAAATTGATTTAAAAATGGCAGAGAGCATTAAGGGAGCTGCTCATGTGCACCAAGGGCATCATGTTTTTAATTTGAGCCGCGACTCACGTTTGTGACAGAGCGCTCTGAGCACTTCAAGGTTAAAAAAAGTCATTGGTTATTGATGTGATGACTAATCAGGAGGATAGAAAAACCACAACCATTAGTTGAGTAACTGTAAAACTAATCACTAGATCAATCAATTATCAAACTTAAATGATAAGAAAGAGTGAAGGCAAACAAGATCAAGAGCTGAATAATGGAATTCATATGATGGAATGACTTTGATGATGATACAAAACATCCTGAACAAAACAGTCCAGGGTGCCCATATACGTTCACAACAAAAGACACACATTCACATTCCTCATCTTCACCATTCAGCGGCTGCAAAAATGTTATGGTATCATTGCCCAAAGTCCAAAAGAAAAAGTGTCTCAAGAGCCCCGCTCATCTGTTCAATTGTAATAGAAGGAAGAATGTTCAGTCATATTTAATCAACATCACAGCAGCAAGCAAAGCAAGGCTATTCTCACACTTACTTCAGTTAATAGTTAATAGTAAATACAATCAATGTTCGAACACATTAAGCATGAATCAGCACCTGTATGAAGTCTGCTACAGATGACTAAATTGTTTAGTACTACAACAGAAAATACATCATTAAACTGCAAAGACTTACAGGTTATATGTTTATACACAAGCATGGTAGACGTTTCTGAAATCGATTCCCACAGGACACAAATTTTGATGAAATGGTAATTACCATGATTACCTGAACTTGCATCATTAACACCAAAAACACCAAGTTAAAAACAGTGCACCACATGTATGCCATCAATGGGCCGATAATTAAAGCATTGAAGATCGCTTTGATTGTGATTCCATGTTTCAAACTTTAATTTGTGCGATTGTGATTTGTGAGATACTTTATTGAACACAGATCGCCTACAAAAACGGCCGGTTCGGACTACATCCCTCTGCTTCCTACTTTAATGACATCACCGTGATGGTTAACCTCGGCCCACAGGAACACACAAAAAGGAACTCTTTGGTTAACTTGGTTACCGAAAATTATCCTCCACATGGAAATCTATGTGCAACACATTTTGCTGAGGACACATTCCTCAGTCTTAATCAGTTTAATGTCGGATTTACACAAAGATTATTCTTGAACGGGCAACGTGCGATAAGTTCCATTCCAATCACAACACAGGAACCGCCGGCACAATCAGAACTCATTATGTATTTCTGAAGGAGGGACTTCATCAGAACAGGGCAGAATAACATTTAACAACTAAGAGATTTAACACGAGAAACATTAACACAGGTTATATAGCACAAAATCATAGCTTCAAAAAACAGGAAACATATTTCGTCACTGAATGGCAACATGTGATGTTAAATGCCCACCTCACTAGTTAGACCCACTGCCCCGTGGATCTTGGCGATGTGTCCGATCAGCGCAGGGTTTTTGTGACCCACACTCCTCAGGATTGAAAGGAAGGCTGCGAGGGAGGCTGGGTTTGCCTGAGACACGTTCACCAGCACACTAAGGACAGCATCACTCAGATCGCAATCATTCAGGTAACCCATCAAAGATGACACCAAAGAAGATAGCACCTAAAGAGAGGAAAAACATCAGTCAGATGTGTACTGTAAGGTTTAGCACTTTATACAACAGAAACTTAAAGATGAACTGGTCAACTGGATACAAATTTCCAATTGGCAGAAACTCCTACATTTTATTTTAGTTCAACTTATCTGTAACCAAAGTATAAATACATTCAAAAATACATTTTATTAATATATTTTGTTAGTAACTAGTTTGTGACCAAACATCAGTTCATTCTGTATTTTTTATAATAATGCACTTCTAACATCATTGAAAAACATTGTATTTATCTTAACAGGGTTGAAAGCTATTCACAACAAAAATAATCCTTTAAAGAAGCAAAAGAAATGCCAAAAACCTCCTCTGACACTCTCTTTCAAACACAGGTCCCTTATGGTTCTGATCCTGCCGTGTAAAAAAACTACCGCACTCTGATTGGTTCGTTCCAGAGCCACCCATCCATCCCATAAACAAGTCCTTTGGTCCCTACAGCACATGGACTTTCAAAGACAACAATGATGGAGACAGTAACAAAGAAAACAAGAGAAAGAGCAAAACTAGAGGAAACATGCAGTCATCATCCCGAGACTGACTGTTCATCAGAATTTATAGCTGTGTTATAAGAAATCAGAGATGACCTTAAATCAGCCCTCATACTATAATACAGGGATTCACTGAATAAAGCTGAAAACACACAGTGGATCATCAGGAAAATCTAGTCTGACATTCTGTCCGGACAACCAGTGCTGACTTCAATGATATGGCTCAAGAAGAAACGAATGAGTCAGTCGGGCTCTGTTCTCCAGCGTGATATGAATCCAACAGCACCCTTTAAGCAGGATTTGTTTAATCCTTTATTTTGCTCTGGTGAAAGCCTTCATGTTAGATTTGGCAGAGGTGGAGGACCTGGAGGACTGTGAAAATCATCAGCTTATTCCAATTAATCCAGTTGACTTCTCAATCACTGCATAAACCAGGCATTTTACAACCATGTCTGTTTATCTTTCTGTCTGTCAGAAATTTCAATTTGACGAACAATATAATAATACCCGCTATGCAGCAGCACTGTACATAAAGTATGGTGTGGGCAGGAAAAGCACACATTTCAAAACCACAACAAAGATCTTTCCAATTATTTATTTAATAAACATTTATGGATGTCATTTCAACTCAGTGTCTGTTAAATTAAACCAATATAAAATCTAGGGAGTGACAAAGTTGTTCAACCTCAACATGAAAACTGTGATAAAGTTTATCACATAAAATTATACATAAAATTTCCAAATATTAATGTTGAAAAAATAAACCTGGTTTCTTTGCCGTGTTTGATCTTGAGACACAGCATATGATCTGATATTTTTACCTGTCTCTCGTGTTTTAATTTTCAGTAAATTAATGCAAACAATAATTTTGGTTAGATCCTTCTTTAGAGACATTTGTACACTTTTTACAGTATACAACCTACTGTGTTTAAACTTAAAATTTCTTCTATTTAATAATTAATTGTGTAAATATAATAAAATAGTACATATAATTAAAATATAAATGTTTAAATAAAAATATTACTTTTTTCACTGATAAATTTTACGACCAATGGAATTAAAAATTTGTCATTCGTTTGTCATTGATTTGTTATTTATCGTTGGATTTTTATAAATTTGAAGAGTTTAATTGTTATTCTAATCGCTAGATTAATCAATTATCAAAATTAAATGGTAAGAAAGAGGGGAGGCAGACAAGATAAAGAGCTGAAAAAATTACGGCCCAGAGTAAAAATCATTTTACATTCTCCTGATTCCATTCATATGATGGAATGACTGTGATAATGATACAAAACATCCTGAACAAACAGTCCAGGATGCCAATAAAATTTATTAATTTAATTAAAAAAACGTTAAAAAATGTTGTCACTTACAGTATGTGTCACCTCCACACCACATCACTTTTTCTTTCTATATCTCTTTTATCAACACTCTCATTTCTCTTTTCAAAATCTTTATTGTTTTGTAAATAACAAAATGACTCATTTTAAGACAATGTCTCATATGCTTCTCTTTAATCTTACAGCATAAGTGCTCTATTAATGTGATCTTCCAGTAATGTGTTTGTGCTTGTTAATTCTTTATGACAACTACATTTTTTACTTCTGACTGCTATTTGTAGGCAACTCCCCCTAAACAAAGAAACTAAATGCAGGAAACCCACGACACTTGCGGCCAAAATCATGCTTCCATGTTTGCTCTTCCAGTAAAATTTTCTCTTAACTCAGAGCGGTGGGGAAACTATGTTACGACGTGATTTTTGATGTTTCAACATCCTTTGAAATCCCTTGCACAGTTTTGATACTGTCTCAGGTGTCCATCATAAAACTGTCTGAACATCCAAATAACTCCTAAATCACTCACTCTGTACATATCCACCCTTCCTTTCCGTGGGTCACCTGCAAATTCTTTCTCTGTTACCCAGAATAAGTGACATTGACTCTTGTCTTTATCCCAAGATCTCTCGTTCATTCTGTCATGTGCCCATCCGAGCCTCCCCTCACTCACCAGAGGATGAAGGTCAGAGATCATCTGCAGCAGTCGGAGCAGATGCTGTCTGCCGGTCTGATCCAGCTGGGACATCAACGCCGTCAGTTCACGGATGTGCTGGTGTATGGGCTCCGGTTGCCGTGGATACACAGAAGGAAGCACCCTCAGCAGCATGGAATTACCTATCAAACCAATAAACCACAATATAAAATAGAATAGATTTCAAAATTGAAACTTTAAACATTTACAATGTAACCTGAACTGTTACATGTGATTTGAAGCATAATCATTTTCGTTTCAATAGTTTTAAGGGATATACAAACATTGGCTACTATACTGTTCTGGTGGAAGCTTTAGCTTATTTTTGTAATGTTTTTGAATACAAGTCAGTCCAAAGTAGGGCTCTGGGGATAAAGCTAAAAGTATAAAAAATAAATGTAATGTTTAATATTTTTGGATATTGAACCATTTTTATATTCTTTATTAAGATCAGTAAAATACCACTGTCAAATGTTTATTTATTTATTTATTCGTTTATTTATTTTACTGTGGTTTTTTGGTGGTCTTAATAAAGGCTCAAGTTGTAAATAATACTCAGACTGTCTAAAAAAATTTTTTAAATAAAGTCTGTTAATAATTGTTTATGCAACCAAATAGTGCATGCATAATATAAAAAAAAAATTCTATCATTCTAAAAAATGTTTAGCATCATTTATTCTGTAAGAGTTTTGCCAGAATCCTAAATCATGAATAATTTATGTCTTGTTTAACAGAGCATTAATTGTGTGATGGATCCAGCCTTTGTTGTAACAAATAATATTTTCCAAAGATTCTGTTACTCCGTGACATTTGCTATGGTATTTCACTGGTCTTTTCATTACTGTAGGTTATAGTTAAACCCACAAGGAATGACGAATCAAACCTCCAGCGGTGTGATAACTCAAGACTCCGCTGTGCATGCCATGTCCCCGACAAAGCAGCGTGGGTGCTGAATCATTGTGTGTTAACTGTTGTAAAACAACAATATAGCATTCTGTTGTTGTTCACATTTTATTGTCCTTAATTTCCTCATTTACTTTCTTTAGAAATGTCAGGCGGTTTTTCCCGCAAGACACATATGGCAAAAATGATCCCAGCACACAACAAGGAAAGTGAATAAATCACAAAAGAAATTAGACAAAACCCCAGAAAAACAACAAACAAAGGAATTAAGGAATGACTAAAAGACGGTGTTAGCGCTGTACACACAGTCAGTCATGTCAGAACTTCATCTGGAAACGATCCGGACCTTTCTAAAGGTGAACGTGAGCACAATGAGATAATAAACATGTGTGGGAACAGGAAGTGAGGAGAGACCTTCACATGCCCCATCATGACATGAATGACAGCAGGACTGATGAAATGACAGCAGAGAGTTTGTAAACTTCTGATATGTGATGGTTATCATGTGTCTATGCCATACTTTTAACACATTCCTGGTATATTGTAAAGATAAGATAAATATAATGTAGCTGTAATGTGAGTTTACCCTTGAATCATTTTATTATCTTTTTTTGACAATAATCAGTTTGATGACCTAATGTAAAATTGTATAGTTATAAAATAAATAGCACATATATTTTTTAAATAATTGATCTGAATTGTATACATCAACTTTTCCATAGAGTCTGCAGGTTGAATGTCTCTGTTTGATAATGGAAAAACTGTATATATTAATATAGAAAGTCTTTATTTGTTCATTCCAGTGTTTAAATACATATTTTACATCTAAAAATGAGGGAAAGATTGGTAATCAATGTATCCCCACGATTCTTAGTTGCTAACATTCTTCCAAATAACTTTCTTTGTGTTCAACCAAACAAAGGAATGAATAAGGTTTGGAATAACTCAATAACCTGTTTGGCAGCAAGACGATACGAAAATCTCATCATGAGATCTGAAAACTAAACACCACACCATTCATGGTAAAGTTCACATTTACAAAACTCATACCATGTTAGGAATATACCATGCATTGAAGTTGCAATTACAAGGACCACGAGGGTACTTAAGGCAAACTTGAAAGAAGAAATCTTATAAAAGTGAATAATGTGGCGTCTTTGGATAATTAAACTATAAAACATAACACCAAACCTCCGCTTCTTACATTACAACAGATAGCATTTATAATTTATAGAAAGACTATAGATTAACATCCCAACAATCAGACATTGATAGATTAGTTCTTGTGGTCCTTGCTGATTTATTTGTCACTGCTCATGCACATGCAGTAAAAATGGCAGTAAATCTTAAACTAAATATGACAGAAACACCCAGAGCAAAATCATCTCATCTCTGGTTTGGCAGGATATTGTAAGTCAGGGCGGTCAGTTGGCAGATATAATTCTGTACGTGAGATGTTTCATCTGGCTCGGGACAGACATTGAGTCGAGCAGAAGACCTGCCCACCTGTTTTCAAACACACAGCAGGTTATACTAATGAAGGATTAGTGCTACATACAACCCCTCCGAATGATACAGCCGGGAATACGTGACTGATATCCACATACGAAAGGTCACCTAATCTCTGCCAGGTGCTTTGGCAAACTTTTTCTTTCCGGTTTTGAGAACTTTCTCTCTTTGATGAGATAATCTTAAAGCAAGTAAATCAGAATTAAGAAAGACAGCCTCTTTCCAGGGAGGCTTTCTTCCCATATGTGACCCTTGTCCTTGTAAAGATAACATCAGCGGTCTTTTTCTCTAAAACACAGCTGATCCCTGACAGCATGTTATTACTGAGGTCTAATGTACATCACTTCTACAGTCTTCAGTGAGATAAACACATTTGTGAAGTTTAATGGGAGGACAGGATTATTCATCAGCCGTGTTGAGAAGCTCATTTTCACAATCGGAATCCTTTGAACAGTTTAGTTCGATGAATCTATTCAAAACAGGTTCATCGTGCCGGTTAGTAGTCTCATGCTCCCCGATGACTTTTGTATGCTTAAAATAAAGGTGAATACAAAGGTATTTGATGAGATCAAACTTTTGAAAATATTAGAAATTTTCAAGGCAGAATTCCGGAGTAAACCTTCATGACATCTACGTTATGGCAAGTTCGTAAAACTTGTGCCTTGGATTGAATGATCGCATAGTTACCCGGGTGAGAAAAAAAACAGCAGGAACCATACAGAAATTATAATGTTTTTAAGTGAAAACAAAATTCCATTCTATAGTGTGTTCTTGTAATTTTTCAGAAGCACGTCCACATTGCAGCTTATGCGATTGGCAAATTGCAACATCTCTATGCAATTTTGATTTATAACACAGCCCTAATTAACATAAGTGCCTTACTATGAACTATACAGTGAATCAAATTAATATTTCATAAATATTTTCTCTATACTGTATATGGTTTGGGAAATAAGCTTTGAGACCAGAATTCAAAAATGAACTTTTTCAGTGTTTCCATCGATCTGTCGGTATGTGAATATTTATGCAGAGATGGTCGGTTCAAAGGCTCCATTCTGTCCTGAAGAGATGCTTAACTTCCCCCTATTATTATCAACACCTGTTTACTGTCTCATAAATCACAGAACATCACACCCTGACTCATACAAGAGAAGTGACATTTTACTTGATCTGCATCACTCAAAAAATCATCGAAATTGTAAAGCATTGATTTGTTTAGATTATTTTATTAATAATGATGACATTAGATTATTGCCTTTATAATAACATGTATTGGATGTTATCCATTCTTAACTGGATTACTACTAAACACTAATATAGTAAGGATGAAATAATTTTAAATCATGACCTCAGAATGCAATAACAAATGATATATATATATATATATATATATATATATATATATATATATATATTGACACCACTGACACATTGAAGAAAACAGAACTCTATCAAGGTGCACATTTTCATATTTCTTTTCTGAATTGCTCAGCCCACGTCTAAAGCATTGAGGCAAACAACAACGGAGATGCTCATTGTCATCAATGATGGTGTGGGTGCTGATGGAATTTCACCTCACCAGCACTTTTTATTCCAAGGTGGCGGATTGACAGCATTAGTCAAAGCTGACCTTCCCTTGTGTTTCCCGCAGAGACAACGAGAGCAGTCATTCGCATTTCTACTCTCTTGTTACTCTGCATGATGTCCCATTCAAGACGCCTCTGCATCAGAGAACGGGACAGGGAACCACCTGTGGAGAGTCACATGTGGATATTTTTGCAGAACAGAGAATGTGTTGAAAAGCAAAATACGGGCTGTTAATGGACTGATGATATATGTAAAGCCCACAATTTTGACAGATTTGTAGGCAAGCTCATTTTATTAGAAGGTCTGGCTGACATAAGCAGAAACATCCATCTGCAGCCTTGCTTTACGTCACAGAGACATTAATGTTGATCTCCCACCGGATGCATACTATAGCTGTGAATCCCTGTCGTCATAAACATCCATTCATATATATATCTTCCCTCCTTAGCCCCAGAGTGTCTTACAAAAACGGGCACAAAATAATTTCCATTTGAGTGTGGAATCTGTGTCTGGGGAAATGTGTGTGACCGTGAAAGTGGCCGTCATTTAGCTTCGATGACAGAAAGTTTCCATGACCCCCAGTCCGGATTCCCCCTTAAACTCAACGCAATCCGAAATTATCCAGACAAGCAGGGGGTAGATTCACGAACCTCAATAAGTCATCACAAACAAAGAACATTTTGTGTCCCCTACAAATTGAATAAATTGTAATATTTGTAGTGTAAAGCAGAAGAGAAAGAGGATCAAGTCCAATTTTTCTCCATAATAAAAAATCGAACACACCCAACACAACCCGAACAGTTCGGGCACGCTTAACATGACTTGCCCAGAAAGTATTCCTGGATGAACATCCCTGCTGGTCCTGAGACAATATTTCAATCAATCAATCAATAACTTTTTGGTGGGTTAGGTTTAGGGTTAATCATCAGATTAGAGCCAGCATTGGCAGCATGTGTGGTTTTCCGTTATATAATGGAGATGTTTATTTTAGGGGTTGGGGTTAGAATAAAGGTAAGATGAAGGTAAAGGGGCATGATCGAAAACAGGCTTTGACTTTAACAAGGGTTGAAGTCGGAAATTTGGGATCGGGTTAAGGGGTTAAGTGCTTTAAGACAACCCCAGTAAACCAATCCAGTCTCTAAAGTTGATCATGTATCAAACAAATTTTCAAATTCAAATTTCACTTTTGCTTCAACGATGCATTGAAATGTCCCAAAATTGTGTAAAAAGGGAATGTTTGTGCACTTTGTGCACAAGATGTATTTCAATCCAAAGTTGCATAATACATTAGCAGTAAGGGAAGCATATCCATCCAATGAGTCAACAGTAACTGATATTTTGGCACCAAATAACATGGAGAAAGATGGAAGTTGCAGCAGTAGAAGAAACTGCATTACATATCACAGTCCGTCATTTAGCTTTCATGTTATCACTGCCGACACAAAGTCACGTGCCGGTTTTACTCTGTAACTGTGTTTTCAACGTGGTTTATGCACATTTCTACCTATAAAAAAAAGAATCTAACTCAGATTTCTCCCCACATTTTTTTAATTTATCCACATCTAATATTTACTTCCATGAACTGTTTTTCTGATATATACATACATGCACATATATACATGTATTATTCCAATATATGTGCATAAAATTGATGGAGGAAAACATGGCTTGTTTCTACAAACCAAAAACCAGGTCACAAAAAATTAAAAGACGTATACAAAAGAATTGAAAAATAAAAGTGAAAGGGAGGACTAACAAAAATGGGGTACAGTCAGTCGTGTCATGTGGTTCTTATTACCCACATTAAAGTCGGGGAAATTACAAAAGGAGAAAAGAACAATAAACCTCTGTTGTAAACAGAGAGGCCTTCTCGTCACAACAGAAGAGTCAAAAACCTTGAAGCACTTCCTTACTTCTTATTTCAGCTCCACTTTTCTTTCTTTCTTTCTTTCTTTCTTTCTTTCTTTCTTTCTTTCTTTCTTTCTTTCTTTCTCTTTTTCTATCTGCTTGTCTAAGATCTCTTTCCATTTTGGCCTCCAGCTACAGGGGAAGCACAACTTCACGACTAATAGTACCTCCAACGAAGTTTTGCTCACTGAAGCGCTCTCTCTCTCTCTCTCTCTCTCTCCCTCTCTCTCTCTCTCCCTCTCTCTCTCTCCCTCTCTCTCTCTCTCTCTCTCTCTCTCCCTCTCTCCCTCTCTCTCTCCCTCTCTCTCTCTCTCTCTCTCTCTCTCTCTCTCTCTCTCTCTCTCTCTCTCTCTCTCTCTCTCTCTCTCTCTCTCTCTCTCTCTCTCTCTCTCTCCTCTCTCTCTCTCTCTCTCTCTCTCTCTCTCTCTCTCTCTCTCTCTCTCTCTCTCTCTCTCTCTCTCTCACACACACATTATGTTTATATAGACCACAGAGCCCCTCTATCCAGCTCAGTTGCATTTCAGCTTTAGGAGCGTGGCCAGCAGATTGCTCAGCATCTACCCAGAGGAGAAAAGAACTCAACGAGACTTGATCATATTCACACATGGCCAGACGAATGTGGACGTTACTCCAGGTGGCTTGTCTGCTGGGTTTTTTATCAGCAGAGACACTTGACAATTACGATGAAGAGGGTATCAATGTGGGCTTCCAAGACAATTACTTCAATGAGATAACAGAGGAAGAACAGAGAGAAGGTAAGTAACTGTGAAGAGAAACAGTTCTATTAGATTCTGTGAGTTATGAAGAAACAAGCACTGACAAGTGAGGATTAAAAGAGTTCTGTCATCAGAGATTAGACGTCTTTAAGAAATGATTTCCTCTGTATGTATGATGAAAGATAGTTATTCACCTGGATTGAGAGTTTAGGGGATTTTGGAAGTTATGTGGGCAGAATGTGTGTGGTGTGTTCTTCGCTCTGTAATGATAGTAAGGTGTTGAAAGCTTTACCAGTAGCAGATGTTATACATACAACTTAGAAAGGTTATCTCTTCCTGAAAGAAGACACAATCCGAAAGAAAATTATTTATCATTGTCTGCAAAAAATTTAAATAAATTAAATGTAAGATTAAGTTCTTCATATTTTAAACTCACAATTGTATTGTTTTCTATTATAAATAGTCTCGTGTGACTGCATTACAACACATAAAAAGAGCTTACTTGAACTGTCTGTCACCATTTATTCATATGCTTTTAATACCTGTCTATGAAACTCTCTTCCAAAGAACAGATAAGTAGATATTTCAAGAAATGCAGTGGAAGTCAACGGGGTCCCCCGTTGTTTGGTTATCAAAATTCTTTGATATATCTACTTTGTGTTTGGCAGAAGAAATGTTTACATGTTTGTTAAACAAATACGTTTTTAAGTGATAGTTCAACCAAGAAAATAAATTGTGTCATCATTAACTCAACCTCTTGTCTTGTTATAAACTGTATGACTTTCCTTCGAAAAAACACAGAACTAAACCACTAGGTAACTAAACAAAAGCAGAACCCTTTCACTTCTAATGCATGGACACAAAACCAATACAATTGAATAGCTGCCAGTTAAAAACAATATATTTTTGTGTACTGCAGAGAGAAGAAAACCATTTGAAATGAAATGACAAGAGAGTGAGTCAATGATGACACAGTTTTCCACTTTGGGTGAACTATCACCTGAAACATGTTAAGAAATGCTATATTAAGCACTACTTTACTACTTATTTTTAGAGAAAACAAAGGGGCTCATTACTTTGGTTATAATTAATCATTTTAGTCTTCTTAAATCGTTTTTATTAATCTTTTTGTTTTCTGGTGACCTCCTATTCTTAACACACAGTATCAGATTACTCACGAACACAGACCATGTCATGTAACTTCACTCTTTCCTTTAATTTTCTGTTTGGCTCTCAGGGGAGACCCCCACGCCGTCCCCTGAACCCTGCAAAGCTTCAGCCTTCACCAAATGGGATAAGCTCTTTACCATGCTGGAAAATTCCCAAATGAAGGAGAACATGCTCCTTCAGTATGCCGATGACATCATCAAGGTGGAGCTGCAGTCTCTGCGAGATGAAATGCTGCAGTTCGTGGCACAGTATGGCGGCTCGTGCGCGTCTGCCATTGACAACGCGGCTCGGCGGTCTGGGTCTCAAATGGAGACGCGTCTGGACAACGCACTGACCCGACTGCGAGAGGTCTCTGCCGAGCAGTTCTTGCAGCAAGAAATGGTCCTTCAGCAGTTACTTGCGTCTAGCATGAACCAGGCTGCACAACTGGAACGTCTGGAGACCTGCTGCCTGAAATCCTCGCAAGCCAAGAGTCTTCAGGCCCGGCATCTCGTACAAGAGGTGACTGATGGGGAGAGCGGAATGAGGTTGGAGAAGACTCTGACATCCATCTCCAGTGAACTACAAGCCATGAGGGAACAGATGAACCGTTACATGAGATCAAACCTTGCCAACGGGCTTCCAGCAGGTGAGAATTAGATCTATGTTTTGAAGAAGCCTCTTAAGACTTTGAGAGAAAGTTTGGAAACAGTTTAGTAAGAGAGAGAAATCTTAAGTTGCGTCATATCAACTTTGCCAAATGAAAACCGGTGCGTGAGACTGGTAAAATCGCACATTTACAAATATGTAATCGCAGAACAAAACTACACGCTCCAATTCCAACACTTGTCGCAAATGTAGAGTCCTTTGAATTCAATCTGGATGGTACGCAAACAAGCTGGCGAAGTGATGATTCGCCATTTGTGGTGTAAGCGCTGAGCTGTAAATCTGTGACTTATGCAAACCATATGTTTTAATCACATTTAGCTGACTAACACAAACACATCAAAGAGCTCTAGCTTATATGAGCCCGTACAGACCACCACCAGGAATATCAACTTCCCAAAAATCTCATGAACAAGACCTTCCATAATCTTTATCGGATCCATGCTTTGCCAGCATCTGTAGAGCCTTCACCTAGTCAATTTCCATTCACCATCAGCTAAAATTTGAAGCTCATGCTTTCTGTATTAAAGGGCTTTGCAAAGATAGAACAAATGAATGACGGAGGGAGTTTTAATCATTAACAGCTAGACATGGCGACCACACCGAAGCATCGAAGGGGGAAAACAGAACCAGATGCGACTGTTTAGAGAATGAGTCCAGCCTCCCAAAGCAGGACACCTAAGACAAATGCAATGAAAATATCATAAGCTTCGGTAGGATCTGTCATACCTAATCACCAAGTTGAACGTACCAATCCTATTAACCCAAGCCCCTGTGATCTTCTCCAACTGTTTGACATCTTGATTGAAGATCCTCGTGGTTCTGTTGGCTTGCTGCTCCAGGCAGGTTTATCTCTAATCGCATGTTCAAAATACGCTCAAGCAAGCACAAACTCTCATTAAACTCTATTATTCGCAACAGAAAAAAACCTTTCTTGCATTGTCCTTGTCATATTTATAAATGAATAAACGGCATGGGGATAAAAGTGTCTCTTTTTTGGGAGTGAACCAAAATTGGATGAGATCCACAATGACAAAATGTTTTCAGTTAAAGACATAACTCTGAGGAACCGAACCTAGAATATGAATTTTATTGTAGATGATATAATTAAAGATTGACCTTTAAATGTTTTACATAAACACGATGTAATTCGTTTTGAAGTATTTATAAAACAAAAAATATGGTTTGACACTGATACGGTCAATGACATCATAAACCTTTAAGCAATCACATCAACTCATCTGACCCTGCAGACCAGCAGTTCGAGTCAAAGGTTTACAAGGATGGCTTTTAGATTCAGAACTGCATATGCATGTTCCTGCATACTTAAGGTGTAAAGTTGCATTTAAGGCAGGACAAAAAATGGTAGTAGGGATAAAACTTTTGACCACTTCAACATCCATTAATAACATCTCTTTTCTCAATAGGCTGCGACACTGGACTGCTCTTCCCCTCACGCTCTCCTACATCTCACGTTGAAGTGACACCCAAGACACTGTTCCCTACCAAATCCGTGACCATCTGTTTGTGGGCAAAACCGACCCAGATTCTCAACAAAACCGTCCTCTTCTCATACAGCACGACGGGCAACCCTTATGAACTGCAGGTGGTGCTCAACGGCCAGAGTGTCCAGTTCACGGTGGATGGAGAGACCCATCTGGTGGAGGCCTCAGGGGCGGTGCAAGAGGGTCAGTGGGTGCACCTCTGTGCGGTCTGGAGCTCGTGGCAGGGCCTGGCGTCTTTGTGGGTGAACGGTCAGCAAGCAGCCAAATCTCCCGGGGTGGCTGAGGGTCATGAGCTACGCAGCAAAGGAAGCATACTTCTGGGACAAGAGTACGGCCGTTACTTGATGCATCACCTCATCCCGGGCAACTTCGATGTGGAGCTGGCCTTCACAGGGAAGATGACCGGAGTGAACATGTGGGATCGTGTTTTGGATTCACAGGAGATATCCCAGCAGGCACAGCGGGAGGGTAGTGGTTGTGGTAACCGTGGTAACGTGGTGGCATGGGGCGTGTCTGACTTTGAGCCAAAAGGGGATGTCAAGTTGATCTACTAGTTTCTTACAGCCTTAACCACATGAGCCAAGTATAACAATCAGACGAGCTCCTACAACACATTAAGAATCTGATTAGCTACTCCTGCACATAACAGTCTTTTCATTATTCACAAAGGATAGTTTGGACAAAATTGGGCCCGACTGGCAGTCATCACGCAAGTTTCATTGTTGCCTTTGATTGGTAGCACATGATATACATTTATTCATCAGTACAACGATTTGTTTTAAATACATTTTTATCGTCATCGTATTTATCTGTTTGAAAATGTTTACATTCAGATTTGTCTTAATTTGCAATCTATTTGTAATATAATCTTTCAATATATTGATGTTGTTCTTCTGCAATATTTTAAAACTTATAGTCGATTTATCTCATATCTTGTAATTGCCACTTAAATACTGCTAATGAAATGTTTTCAACTTCGTTTTAGCTACTATACTTATTATGGAACTTTGAGAAATGTTTACAAGGTCTAAGTGACTTTTTTGCTTCCCCTGATGTGTGATGTGTATTATACTGTAAATTGTTTTTGTTAAAAGGCTAAGATGAATGTATAATGTAAATAGATATTTTTCAATGAGGGCCAGCAAACAATAATAAAAAGTTTTTTTTACCAAAAATGAAAATCTGGTCATTTGGGATTCTTTAAAGTGGGGAATTGAAGCGTAGATCCAAATGCACAGACACATTTAATAAAGAACCAGGAAACCAGGAACAAGACAGATGCCAGAACACAATTACATCGAACAAAGACTGAGGACAGAGAAGGGAGACACCAGGGATATTATACAATGGGAGAACATTATAACAAGTCACACCAGTGGAACAAATAACACGGAAACCAATGAATAACAGAACTACAAATGACTACAAGACACACGACAAGAACAGGAACTAAACAGGACTAAACCAAATAATAAGCCTAACAGGAGATCACGAGACACACATTATGGCAGATTTAGCCTTTTTTTGTTAAACTATTTACATAAACATAATACAGTACATTATACATTGTAAATGTCAACATGAATTACTAAATCACATTAGTAAATGGAAACTAAGAATCAAATCTGAAATTTTCAAAATCCATTTTGAAGTAAACAGGAAATTTAATAGGATGACTTTATTTTAGTTATTAGGAATTTAAATTCACCACAATTCAGACTCAATTCTGCCCCTACGCTACCATGTGCCTCCAGTTTTGAAAACCCAACTTCCAATAAATAAATCATTTTCTGATGAGCGAAAAGAGTCCCGCCTACAGTTTTTACTTAAACAATCTGAATGAGCCAGATAAAATGGACTCGAGGACAAGGCAACATTGAACTCAAGTCTGTAGCTTAAATGCATGTAATTGAAGGTGAATGTTTGCATTGCCTCGCATTTTTGACGGTGCCCTCTGGGTCCTTTAAGTTAAATAATGTCAACTCCAGGCCGCAAAGCGCTTGATGTCACGGCCTTTGTTCCATTGTCCAATCGAATGACAGAGGGGCAGCACTTCCAATGTAGTGATGGAACTTTAAAGTAGGAACTTGAAATGTCCAGAGACTGCAAACCTTCATGGGTCATTGAGTCAAGGACCAAAGAGTAAAGGAGACGGAGTCTTATCCAGTTGGCCAAATAAATTATATTTTGAAGCGCATAATGGTGTTTTGTAATACCGACTTTAAAAAGTTAAGCATAATGTAGACACCATAACCAATTCAAGATACTATCAGTGTTTTGACCGTAAAATATAAAACACAGGTAAACGTGATACTTAAAGAGTGAAGAATTTAACTACGTAGACAAAACATCTGCTATTTGAGGCTGTGTTCATATACTGTATAACACATCTGAGGAACTAACTGACAGTGGCCACGGGTCAATGTAAGGGAATGACAAATCATAGGCTTAGCAACATGCTCAGACCTCAGACTGAATAGTGAATCCAGATGGTGGTACTGAGACAGCATTCTTGAAGGGATATTACTAATAATGAGCATAGCTAGAGGGACTTGGGAGCTTTAATGTTTCAAAGATGCTCTTTTCCACCTTTATTTCTCCTGCTCCTGTAAGGAGCGTACACACCAGGAGAGCGGTGTCTATAATACACTCCAGACCACTACAAAACTCACGTAGTTCCTCTGACATAACTTTTACATGAGATCCCTGTGTCGCGTCAACCGGAGGGACGTGTATACTCGAGAAACATGAGATACTGTTAGTGAGACGCTTCAACTTTTATAAACATTTTAAGAAAACTTGATCACTTTAAACCCCAAATCTTCCCTGGTGAAAAGATCAGAATAAAAGTCGGATGTGTTTAATAGACTGCTTGCTCAGGTCAGCGTCAGCGTCAGCAGTTTTGGCTTAAACACATGGGTGCAAGGCCAGAACCAAACCATCATGATGGTTAATTCTGAATGCTT
The DNA here is from genome assembly GCA_033220385.1 of Triplophysa yarkandensis. Taxonomy (NCBI): domain Eukaryota; kingdom Metazoa; phylum Chordata; class Actinopteri; order Cypriniformes; family Nemacheilidae; genus Triplophysa; species Triplophysa yarkandensis. The sequence continues at coordinate 13,933,541 of CM065669.1, read as the reverse complement.
TAAACTTGTCACTAATAAACCTATGAAGCATTTTCATGTGTGCTTACCTTCAATGATGTTGCTTTGTAAATGTTTGACAAAGCCATCGGTCAAAATGTTGTTTAAGCTAAATTACTATACACAAAACTGGTAATTACTCCCATTGCAAAGTTTAAAGTTTTTCAGCATTATAGGGTCTCCGAAGAATGTATATTAGTAGGTCAACCTGGAAGTTAATACTGCAGGGGTTTACAGGCCCAAATGCCTTTAAACTTTTTTTGGAAGATTGTCAAAATGTTCTCTTTGAAACACAAGTTTATTAGATTTCCTATCCATGTTTTCCTATCAATTTGTGTCTTTATCCACAACATTATTTGTAGTCGCATTGAGCAACTTGTTAACAACCACAATATTAAATACATGCATACGTTTTTTTTTAAATACATGAGTGTCGTTTCCCAAAAGAGAGTCTAATGGACAGGTCAGGACGGAACTGAGCTGTTAAACTGTAATAATCTCATTATCCGGGCCTCTGTCGCTGATCTGCCTATAACATACAGCATATGAGAATACCGCAAAACCTAATACACATATACTGGAAATAAAGCGCCGCTTACTATTACTGTAAGTTGAAATAAAGTAATGCCATTGAGTCATGTTAAATTTTGGCGAGTGAACCCACGGTGGAACTAGATCCTAAGGAACCCAACACTATCTCTTCATCTTGTGCCGTGGAATCAACATTCTGGGAAACAATGAGTTGGGTAAGTGCATATGGTCAAATAATGATGTGCTCTTTGTGCTTCTAGGATTAAGGCCAAAGATTTTGCTTACTCATGTGCCTTTCTATTCCAACTCTGTCTTTAAGATTTGTGGCATGTACATGTATCCAATGGTGTCATTGATGGGTTTGGGTGATGAGTATTCAAAAGCAAAGTTCGTTTCCGGAGGTCAAGCCACTGAGTGGCCATTTTTCAACACCTCTGGGAGTTATTAAATCAAAGCAATCCACAGTCCTATATCCTTGAATAATGGAAGTCTGATATATTTGGTAGCATTTCTCAACTTCACTGGGCAATCCCACTGTTTTTCAAAGACTGGTCATTTAAAGAAGGTTGAAAAACAACTGATCAGCTGATTCATAAAGCAAAAATGCTTAACAACCCAACTTGATAAGTTAGTTAATGCCACCAAGAAAGTTGTACTATATATACCAAGTTGTTGGGCTTAAACCCAGTTTGAGTTGTTTTTTAACTCAGTGTTTTGTAAAATGGAGGCAAGCTGTTTTTCTGGAGACCTGAGGCGGTTGTTGAACGCATTTCAGCTCAGAAACCTGGGCAACTTGCTGAGTAGAAGTTGTCAGTTTCACAACCGAGAATTACGTAAGCAGTTCCTGGAGGACCTTGATGGTCAAACAGCGAGCCCAGTTTTAAGACAATACACTTTATTTAGATCTCAACCCCCATCAACAGATGAATAAAACAACTCAAAGCCCAAGAGGGTCTTTCCTCAGCAGAAGAATTTCTTTGAAAACGTGTGAGCAATAAGTGGAATAATAAATCTTTCCGAAACTCATTGTTGCAGGACTTGATGGATCTCCGCTGCATTGACAGAAGTTTGTGGTGGCTGTTCTATGTAATGTCAAGTAAAAGTTGCAAACAGAAGTTTAGGGAACACTTTGAAAAGCAAAAACGTGGTGCGGCTCACTTATTCCATATGCTTTTAACTCTGCCCAAGATATATCAACTCCTAGAACCGTCGCTGGAACTAGCAATGATGAGGTTGTGAGTTTAATGTCCAAGGTTATTCAAAAAAGCCAATCGCATCATAATCTGCCAATGGACGTATAGTATGCCTTCATCCTATATAACCGGTAACTATTATGCAAGCAAAAACAAAATACAATACAAACTACATTAAAGTAAACTGATGCTGAAATCCTGCATCATTAATCACGATTTAAACCGATTCATAAGCTAACCCCATGTGGATCAACTAGTCTACTTAAGAAAGTCCCATAAGACCCTCCATTGAGGATTCTCAAGTGCCTCATTTCCTTCAGTTCTGCACATAAATTCCAACGTATATCGCTAAACTCAAACATGATTGCATTAAAAACATGAATTTCATCTAATTTTGGAGTTTCTTCTTGGTGATGTCATTCTTTGGCTGACCCGTGCCCTATGACAATGAGCAGAAATCAGTGTAAATTACAATACATTGTTGTGTTTGCTCCAAGCCTCGGGGCAACATTCTCTCTTACTGACCCTTCTGTAATGAGCAAATTGTTTCTACACAATATCTTGTCCCACACCAGTGAGATATGCATCTTCAAAGGGCAACAATTTCTGCAACTCAAGTGTTTGAACAGCTGAGATGAGAGTGTATTTTGGCACAGACAGCCGGTCAAACATGCCATTCGCTCTTTATATAATGGACCAATCTTTCGAAAAATGCACATTTCAAAAGGGATCATGCTTCAAAACAATAGATGTAATAAAGTTTGCTTCATTGTGCATGTCTCAAATGAGCCATTTAAACTGTGGTTTTGGGACGAGAAACTAGAACCACACTGTGGGCTAGAGAGACCACACACTCTCTGTGTTGTGTGGATGCTGTGGGTAGCAGATTATTGCCTATGGAACGTTACCCGTCTGTGCGTTGTGAATATTTCTCTAAAGAAATATGGGAACTGCATCTCTTATTACCAAAAGGCAATGATGCCCAGGCCTGTGAAGCGGTGACTCATGGCGCGTACAATGTTTTATACCTTCCATGACTCATCAATCTGATGTGTGACCTAATAAAACACAGTACAAGCTGACCGGGACTAGATCTGTTTTCCTTCACATGTCTCGGGAGGTGACAGTCATATCACATTGGAATTTAATGTCAAATGTATAGTTATGAGGAACAGCAGTTAAGGCCATGAGATTTTATAGTGTGTGAGGCCAGTTTTCTTGACACTTATAGCGGTAAACATGATTGTAAAATTTGGCTTATAGATACGTTCCACTAAACATGTTCCACCATCATGTCCATTATAAACACATTTTATTTCTGTCATGGCCAAAAGTGATTCTTCCCTTTTATTAAAAACATATTGTATCATATTTTAGTTAAATAAAAAAGTATTCATTTACAATTTGGAGTATAAACTGAAAGGGATTGTTAACCCAAAAACAAAAATTGTTTGAAGAGTTCCTCAACTAGGCAAGGAAATGGGTTCTGCTGGATTGATTTCCAACATTCTTCAAAATATCTTGTTTTTGTATAACTGTTTTCAATGATATGCTGCGGGATTTTTGCCAAATAATTTTGTCCATTAAGCTAGTTTAGTATTTTGTACCTAACGCCTCATCGGTTAATCTAAGTTAAGCCACTTATAATCAAACATTGTCCAAATGTGACCCTGTCGGTGAAACCCAGTCCAGAGTTGGAAAATACAATTCTGAGAAAACAAGCTCTAAAGTTTGATTTTCTATATTAATTTACTATGATTTAAATCTTTGAGTTAAACAAAGTCAATATTTTCTCACAGAATATTGTACGGAATGGTTTTATGTAAAGAAAAAAATGTTTCATGGGCAGAGTAATAAATATGCCTTAAGCAACATCACTTTTGGCATCTATACAGGGGAGAATGTGGTGTAGTCTGTCCCTTTTCGTGAGCCCTCTCGCCCCTACCCCATTTAGGAGTCCTACCTCCCAGAACGCTGCAGGTTATTGCTTCGGTGTGTTGGGCCAGGAGTTCGGCTTTAGCAATCGCAGCCAGTGATAAGTAACTGGACATGTTCCTGCGCAGCTCTTGGTTCCCCTGCCGTAAGAATCGAACCGCCACAGGCACGGCCAGCGCCATCACTGGAGGTCTATTATAATTCTGTCACAAAGAGACACATACTAATGTTAATCCACAGCTTCAGACGTTCATCACATCATTTCAATCAACTTTTTAATGTTTCACGGTTACTTTCTATTAACCGATTTCTTTAAATGGGGAAAAACGAATCAAGCTATACATATTGGTATGGTATGAGTGGTCAGGCCTACTGTCCTACTGTGTATTAATATAAAAGTATAAGTTAATAAGGCAACAGTTAACATTCCAACAGATCTTATTTAACAGTGTGTGTGACACTTTATTAGAAATGTTCTGCTGCCACCTATAGGGTAAATAATGCAAATGTTTATACGTTTTATTGTACAGATCTGTAAATTGTGTAAACATGTGAAAATGTTTATAGCTTATTGTTATTTAAAACAATAATTTAAATGTTAAGCATTAAATTACTTCACCATCGTATCACAGACCATTTTTAAGTTTGTATGGCTTTCTTTTGCAAAACCAAAAGGAAGCTATTTTGAAGAATGTTGGTAACTTGCAACCCTTTGCTTGCATTGATTTTGTGTCCATGGGTGCTAGTGCTGTTTAGTTCCCAACATTGTTTATGCTTCTGGGTTAAAACTGACAATGATAACATGATATTGACATGAACAAGTCAAACTGTTATTACGCATTTATTACATAACAATTTCTAAACTAAAAAGACATTTCCCTTTTCCTGTATAAAGCACTGCTTTAAACTCTCTCTCCTAAAAGGATTAAGTCCTTGAACATCCAAGCAAAAACTGTGACATACAGCAAATGACTAACAAAAGACATGCATTTCTATATGATGCTGCTGACTTAAGACAATTCTGAGAAGCTTATGCAGAAGAGCAGTCAAGCATCAGCTCTACAGAATCCTGATGCATGCATCCCACAATGCATCATTCTATCCCCTCCTCTCTATATAGTATGGCATGCGGTGAGATTCAAACTGGATGTGATTCATTACATATATGTGAAGAGAGACTATAAGAGAGAGAGAGTGGATCGGGAGAGAGAGGATGCTGTGCGGGTGAATGAGGGGCGTGAAGCACATGCCTAGAGAAACTTATTAGAACATGACTTAGGAAAAGACTATTGTTAACTGCTGTCATGCGTATGTATTTTGAACATTTGTATGTTGATCATGAAGCTGACACTGAGGCTATAGGGGACTTTGCAGCGGTAAGATTGTACTGCATGTCAGTTGTGTGGCACCTGTAGGATGCAGCTGGTGATATCAGAGGCGATTTTGGCATGCGGCGTGTCTTCGTCTTTGCCCTGTGGCTGAAGGTTGTGCTCCAGACATGACTCCCACAGAGAGACCAGAGCGGCTCCGTGCCTCTCGATCGAAGCCGTCTCTCTGATGGCCGTAGTGATGCGCGTGATGCAGATCTCCACCACTGCCTGGTCGTTGTCATTGGTCAGGTAGTCCTGCAGCCAACCAGTCAGATATCAGGTCAAATGAGGATATAATTGAATACTGATTTTACAGTCATGATGACTGAAAAAATATAATCTAATAAAAAATAACATAATATAATGAACTAAATTTTGCTGTTAAATGCCGGTATACTAAAATCTATTCATGATAATAAATTATCAGTTAACATAATAAGTTCAGAACAGTTTAACAGTAACAATTTTGTAGTACGGAAAATGTGATTTTGGGTCATGTTTGGAATGATAATATAATGCAAGTGACTGTGGAAAGGAGGACACTGAAGGCCCTGGAGAAAGAGGAGAGGGGGAGAGAGAGAGAGAGAGAAAGAGAGAGAGAGAGAGAGAGAGAGAGAGAGAGAGAGAGAGAGAGAGAGAGAGAGAGAGAGAGAGAGAGAGAGAGAGAGAGAGAGAGACAGAGAGAGAGAGAGAGAGAGAGAGAGAGAGTGAGAGAGAGAGAGAGAGAGAGAGAGAGAGAGAGAGAGAGAGAGAGAGAGAGAGAGAGAGAGAGAGAGAGAGAGAGAGAGAGACAGAGAGAGAGAGAGAGCGAGAGCGAGAGCGAGAGCGAGAGAGAGAGAGAGAGAGAGAGAGAGAGAGAGAGAGGAACAGAAGATGATGGGGTGTTGCCCATGAGAGTCTGGATAAGCCAAAATCTCTTACAAAAGCAATCAGAAGATGCCAGACGGATCGGGAGCAAGTGGCTTCAGTGAGGGCAGCAGGTTCACTCATTTATATGTATAATACAGCAAGTACAAAAATGAAGGGTCACCTTCATTCTAATTATTCAAACAGTGCTTAGTTATCAACTATAACACGCCAACTGCACTCCAACTTCACTTTAATAGCATTGTACGTTCACAGATTCTAGATTTATTCATATGAGAACAATTTTTTAATAAAATAGTATAATATTATATTTTAAGGTTCTGTTGAACACAAAAGAAATTAATATAAATATGCAAATATATTTCTTTGTGTTCAACAAAACAACGAAATACAGGGCAGAAGCAGGGGTGAGTAATGTATGACTGATTTTTCACTTTTATAAACATATTTGTTACAGAAAAAGTTTTACCCAACGTCTTTAAGAAGGCTGTGAAGTGCCTTTGCTCGTCTCAGGTCAGTGTGTTGTATACTCACCGGGGAGCAGGATATGACTTTGATTTCCTCCAGGGCTTGAGACAGACAGTCTTCAATCTCACGGTCATCCAGAGAGAAGAGGTCACCTGCACGGGACAGGTCTCTCTGTCCCAACACTAGACGGAAGAGCTGATGCATGCTTGGATGGGCTCAAGGTTGAGGAGACCGCCTCGGATGCCATGTGTTACCACGATGACCTGACATGATGTTGACGGTAACAACATCTAGAACCTTAAATCAGAAACATGAGGACAACAATGAATAGGCAATTTAACACAGAAAAACAAAGGGATAATAATGTGAGAAGTTTAAAGAAAACTAAATGATTACAACCTAATGAAGATAAATTCAGGTCATTAACAATTACACAAACTGAAATGTCTTTAAAAATTGTTGATGTGAATCTGAAAACACATTTAAATATTTAAAAGTTGCGTAACGAAATAAAATGCATATGAATTAACAGGAAATTGTATTTGCTGCATTAAGACCTTAATATATTTTATTCACGAAACCCACGGACCAAAATAAAAAAAACATGCCTGCTTTAAGATGAGTATAAACAATTTTTAAAAAAAATGTATATCTTCAAAGTGAATCGGGGTGGAATTTCAGGCTGTCAAACTTCCTGTTAGTGAACATTTTTCAGAAAAACAATCCTGGCAGTGTTCCCCTAATGCACAGTGAGACTAAACCTCTGTTAATCTGTGATGTGTTAAACCCGTCACCGCAGGAATTCATCATGTATTACAGAGTTAAATGTCACACTTGCAGTCACGAACTCTTCCACGTGAAAACAAAGTCTAACAACTGTATTCAGTCATGTCCGAGGAAAGACACAGAATTCATTTTACATAACCTGCAGACTCTTTATCTGACATTATATGAACCAATGTCAAACACCGGCAGAAAATACAAATCCACGATGATACAACGGTAAAGACTTGTCCTGTCATAGAAATCACTAGTATGTGTAAAACCACCGTATGCACAAATTAGAAGGCAAGAAATAACCGAATGGTGCGTTGACCCTGAGATTTCCTGGTATGCATCAGATGGACATTGTTCTATCCCATTACACCATGGGAGCTAAAGACCCAACATGCAGTGAGGGAAGAAGTATTTAATCCCCAGCTGATTTTGTATTTGCCCACTGACAATAAAGTGATCAAATGGTAGGTTTATTTCAACAGAGAGAGACAGAAAAGCAATAAAAAATCCACAAAAAGGCCAAAAATATATCAAAAAATGTGTAAACTGATTTGCATTCTAATGAGTGATATAAGTATTTGACCCTTCACAAAACATGACTTAGAACTTGGTGGCAAATCCTTTGTTTGCAATCACAGAGATCAGATGTTTCTTGTAGTTGACCGTCAGGTTTGCATATATCTCAGGAGGGATTTTTGTCCCACTCCTCTCGGCAGATCCTCTCCAAGTCATTGAGTCTGATGTTGGCAACTCAAACTTTCAGCTCCCTCCACAGATTTGTTACAGGATTAAGATCTGAAGACTGGCTAGGCCAATCCTGAACCTTAATGTACTTCTTAGCCAATCCTTTGTTACTTTTGCTGTGTGTATTGGAAAACCCATCCACGGGCCATCTCTAATGCCCTGGCTGAGGATGTCCTGGCTCTTTCACCCAGTCCTCCTCTCAATCATCCAGATGTTCAGTGCCAAAATTCAGACCCACCTGTACATGTTCCTTCTTGAGCAGAGGGACCTTGCGGACACTGCAGGGTTTCAGTCCTTGACGGAGTTGTGTTTTACCGATCGTCTTCTTGCTGACTGTGGTCCCAGCTGCCTTGAGATCATTGACAAGTTGTTCTGTCGTTTCTTCCGCTAACTGTGGTCACCTTCTCACCAAGCTGCTTGGCGATAGGCCACTCCAGCCTTGTATAGGTCTACCATCCTTATCCAGGTCTTTACCGTGGTGGAGAGTTTGGAATCTGATTGATAGATTGCATCTGTGGACAGGCGTCTTTTATACAGATAACAAATTGTGACTAGCAGCACTCGCTTTAAAAGACGGCCTCTAATCTCAGCTTGTTATCTGTATAAAAGACACATGGTAGCCTGAAATCTTACTGATTGACAGGGGATTAAACTCTTATTTCACTCAATAGAATGTAAATCAGTTTTGAAGTGAAACAATGAGGATCTGGCAGACTGGCATTGAAAATAAATTAAGAACAACAACTTTGTTTTAGGTCTGTTTGGTGGTTAAAATAAGCCAACAGAAGAGGCTTACCCTGTTGTGTCTCTTTGTGAAAAATGCTTATACTTCACAGTATTCCATGATACGTATGTATGACCAAACACATTAATTACTATCCTATAGTATCAAATTATAAATGATATAAACAATTTACATCCCATTCTTCATGTTTGAATGACTGCGATGTTCGATTGAAGTGGATGAGAGCCAAGGTCACAGGCTCCTATTGCAGTCTTTCTTCAGTGGTTTGTGATGACAGTACTGAATGATGTCATCAATGAAACCACCTAGGCACCGACCAATCAAGCAGCTTCAGTGAAATAAGAGGAATGTGCCCCAAACGGATGAGAAAGGAGTGTAAACACGCTTAGAAGAGTGTTAAGCTGTAAAATTTTGAATCTTAGAATTTTATCTTTAGTTTCGTGTGTGTGTGTGTGTTAGTAAAAGTTAAACATTTAAATTGTATAAAAAAGTACATTTAAAACTTATTGGTTAATCTCAAAATGTGATCTTGTGATCTTGTTCCGCATTAGCGTGCAGAAAGCCGTGAGCTCTGGAACAATGACCAGTTGGAATGAATCTCCAGGTTACGGCTCAACAATCTCAGGAATGCAGACTTTAAAAGCACAATCTCATAGACATGCATGAACGCACAAACACATGCACACATTTGCTTGAAAATACTACGCATGCAAACACAAAGTCCTTCAGGTAAACTTGGAATTTTTAATAATTCATAACATTGTTAAAATAAACTTTAGTTTATTCTGTTCACCATCTCCATCTGTTCACCTTGTACTCTTTGAAGAGGGTCAAAGCATAACATGTGCTTCAGTGGTCTAAATTGTCAACCTTTCAAATACTATATCGGCTGAATGTCCCATTTTATTCATTCTTCCAGCATTATTTTAACGCACCTACTACATTCCAGGTGTAATAATGTCATGTTACCCGTTGTTTAACAATACGATGTCTGGTTAATTCAGTTGGTTCCGCTGCAACATACAACCACAGAGAGAATTAAAAGACCAGCATAAACCTAGTTTTACCTTTCAAATTTACAGATATGCGTTTTAGTAAAGTGATCATTTTTGTTAGAGAAATCTCCTCCAGATTCAACATAAGAATATTGTTATGTTGCAGTGTTTATTTACAGAAGGACAAATGACACAAACAGGTCAAATGAATGTTAATTTTCATAGGTCTTAAATACTTGTCATGTATACGCAACGTAATATTTATGTTTCTAGATGTATTTAAGTATCAATTCAAACGTTGAGATATAATAACTTTTATTTTCATCTTGCCATTATTTGCATTCTCTGCAGTCTTTACGTTGCAGAAAATAAGTGAATGGAGTGTTTTACTACTACTTTACAACTAAATTTAAGATCAATTTGTTTTGATTATGTATAAGGTTAATTCAAACCATGAATTTTAATAAAAACGGTCAATTATCCCAAATCTTATTTTAGTCTCTCTCACCAAAAGGCCACAATTGCCCCATGAACCTACACTGTGTATTGCATTGAATCTTGACAGAGTATACTGTGCACCCTAATGTATGCACAAATATGCATGAACTTTTGTGGGTCAAAAAAGCTTTTCATTTCAATCCAGCAATAATAAATCAACTAAATAATGCATGAGTACTGAATAATATCTGAGGACCAGAATTTCAGCGTATTGGAAATTGACTATAGCATAAGCAATGCAACCACTCAAGGTGCCGAAAACATACAAAAACCCTTAGCAACATCCTGGCAACCAAACATTCTGCAGGATCAGACTTTCAATGGATGAGCACTCTTCAAAACCACACACAAATCAAGTTACTTCTTATAACCATCATTATCCATGACAAACCATATTGCAAAAAAATTACACAATATATGCAGATATTGATAGTCATGTGGTGTTTAACACTCCAATTTGATTTTAACTTACAAAATAAAGCCAATCTTTACTTCAGGAGACATGAACATTGAGTCTTTGTGTTCCTGGTCTTCACCTCTATAATAGGCACCCGTTGATCAAAGCTCTCCTCCTGGAGACAGGCAAACTGAAGAACATCTTCATGAGCGTAAATATAAAGACACACAGCGTACCTGCTCTCTCACACACACAGGGTCCGTTCACAACACACGGATTGTGTATGCCGACCCAGACGGGGTGGGAGTGGGTTTCCCTCCAGACTCACGCTCAAAGAGAGGCTTTGTGCGGCTCGGATGAGGGTGGGACCAAATGGCCATTCATTCATTCCTTTACCATCACAATCAAAACAATGAGAGCAGCCAGATTAATAACCTTGAAGTTATAGCGCTCAAGGTCAAATGCCAGTGGTTGTAAATGTTTAGAGTAGAACCCTAACCTTAACAGGACCAACTGCTTTGTATGGGTAATCAGATTTGGAGGGTATCATGGAAGGATTAAGGGGTGAAAAATGAAATTAATGTCATTTACTATGACTTTTATAGAATAGAAATCAAAGGGGACCAATGGTTTGGGTTACCAACATTCTTTGAAATATCTTCTTGTGTGTTTTGGAGAAGAAAGAAACTCATACAGGTTTGAAATGGAAAGAGAGGGGGTATATGATGACACAGGGTGAACTATCACTTGAACTTAAATAGTGCTTTAGCTTTTTATTCTGCTTATGTACTGATACCAAAACAATTAACTACACACTTTGTTTAGCCAATAATAATAATACAAATAATAACAATAACAACAAGGTGAACAAAATTGCAGCATTGATACATTTATTGTGACAAATTGCTTCCGATCACCCAATGTGCATAGATATACTGGGAGAATCATTTATATACAGCATTATAGGACTTGTAAGCAGAAGGTTGTGGGTTTGAATCCCAGTTCCAGCAGACAATGACTGAAGTGTCCTTGAGTAAGACATCTTACACATGTTTAATCTGCTGTGATGACTACTGCATAACACTGTAAGTCGCTTTCGATAAAAAGCATCTGCCAAATGAATAAATGTAAAATAATCCATGGTCCATTAACGATAGTGTCCTACAAATATTAGTACAAGGTTATTAATTTCTTTTTTTTCAAATTAGATCAAGTTATGAATCTTTCATTATGACTTTCATTATACTTGTTGTAAAGTGGGTCAGCCAAACAGCACAAGCTGGCATGAGAGTATTGTGTTATCATCTCATTATTCATGCTGCAGAAAAGAACTAGAACAACATGCGCTGAATAAGAATCAGCAAGAACATATCATTTAATAAGTATGTTAGAAAGTGAGAATGAATGGCCGGCAGCTCTTTTCAGTTATATGTTGCATTATTTATGGTGTACAGTACTGCAGCTGCTATCAGATCCACACACGCTGCAGCTGTGGTACACATACACACATACATGCACTTGTCTTTGCATTGGCATCTGTCATTCCTCTGTACACATTCATGCAACTCTCAACATGAGATATGTGGCAAATGCTCAGCACTGGAATGGGAATTAATATGGTGCATTATTACAGCATTCATGCCATTCCTTTAAGGATACACTTCAACACAAATCATTAGACTCATGCATGACTTCCTTTCATCCGCAGAATTAATTCCAGCACTGCGGACGTGATATAAAAATGCTCTTACATTTTAATTGTTACCGGTAAAATGACATAATTGATTATATTGACCTTGTTGATAGTGTTTAATCATCAGAAAAATATCAGGCTATGAACAAGTTTTCCACTATTAAAAAAGGGAAACAAACCGGCGTTATGGATGTGACAACAAATCCACAATTTTATGGACACAACAAACTTCTTAAGATTAATGTCATAAAATGTATTATAAATATTATTATTATTATTATTATTATTATTAAATATTATGTATTCAAATGTACAATCCAGAAGCAATAGTATCCGACAAATTGAATAGCTCTTTATAGAACATAAAATAATTACTATATTAATGTTCATTTCTTCCTTTATGAGCCGAATTTAGCGTTATGGATCTCACATTCTTAAAAATAGGGAATGAAGGGATGAAGCCTAGTGAAAATACATAAAAATGTGTTTTATTTTATTTATTATAATTTATATCAAACATTATACTCAAAACAATTTAAGTTGTGTATTTATTTATTATTTAACCAAATATACTAATTTAAAATCTAATCATAAACATTCAGATAAATGAACTCATATACATTAAAATATAAACTTATAAAATTATTTTATCATTATAATTATTGCATTTTCATAATTACCTTAATTTACTTATAAAATGAATTATTAGGAATTTTATTAAATATAAATCTCCTATCATTAGGAACAAGTCTGATATGAATTCTGTGGTATATTAACTAATAATAGTTAATAAAAAATAAAATAAATAAAATTCATCTTTAGTTTAGTTCATGATGCTTCCTCGAGCGCGCTGTCAGATCTGTTGCCTTGGTAACGCTCTCTGGAACGCGCGTGCAACCCTCCCGACACGCACAACAACATCCATAATGAATATTACACGACACATCCCATAATATAAACACTCACATTGTGTTTTCAAGTGCTTACATTGACATTTTATCATCATTTGAGTAGACTTTGTGTTATTCACTAAATCAGCATTTAAATGATATATCAACAGCCCATAATATCACTTATGAGTATAGAAATCTATAATACAAAAATCCCAACACAACATAAATATGAACATCAATGATTTACTAGAAAGTATGTCGACTGTATAGATTTATGTTATATATAACTTGTGCTGGGTGAATCTGACACATTCAGCATCCTATGAGCAAATAAACACGGGGTTAAAGGTCACTCACCGGGCACAAACATGTGTGTGGAGTGGATCTGACACCAGGAGCTCTCCGGAAGTCCAAAGTGAGATGCTTCATCTATCCCCAAACTTCTCCCACGGGATGAGCTTTTCTTGAAGACACTGACGCAGAGCCATCGTGTGGTCGGTGCTGGTATTACATGCAGTCACAGGTGCCTGTCTGTAGTGGTCTGTAGTGGTCTGTAGTGGTCTCTAGTGGTCTGTAGTGGTCTGTAGTGGTCTGTAGTGGTCTGTAGTCATGTTTAATGTCACACAAATACAGGAGAAATATCATATAAATCAGGCTCAGGTAAAAGAGCTAAAACTGTTTGGCATTAGAAATATTATAGTGGGGAAAACTTTACCAAGGACAATTATTTTGTATTATATAGTCAAAATTATTCGTCGAAAACCACATATTCATATTTTATTCTACATTTTGGGTTTTAAAATAAAAAGGGACGGTCCACTGAATGAGTTTGCTTTTAAAATTGTACAGATGTTTTTTCAACACTGTATATAACAACACACATTCAACTGTTTGAAATATATAATTGGTTTTATTTTAATTGTAATATTCGACATATTTTTAAACATGTTTTAATCATTTATTCTTAACTTTGCATGAAGCACACTTTATTTGAAAGTGTATTTTAGAGTTTATTTTGATGTATTTCTATACATTTAATATTCTGGGGACATAGATGATACCCATTTGTTTTAATGTCCTTAAAGGATCTGTTCAGAAACTCCAACTTGGTTTGATAACATGTTACTTGTGCATTTCTCAGTTTTAATGCACACGAGATGACAATGCAGCATGTTTTTTTCCTTATATTTAAAATCTTTTTAAAGATATTTTATGTTTAACTTGACCTTAGGGTATGTTATCTGTCATGAAGTATGAAATAAATGCTATAGATAGAATAAAACAAAGCCTTTCTATAGGTGTCACCAACTCTACAACACGTTTGTCATGTTTTAAATCTAAGTGTAACTACACTGTAATGACGTATTGCTTCAGTTTATGTTTTGGAATAACATCCCCAACAATAACATGTAATCTTTTGAATTAGAAGGTTCAGATTTGATCTCTTTTATACATCTCCATTCACCCCGGTATTTCTCTCCCCGACACTCAAGTTTTGTCAGAGGTCTTTTTAACATATAGATTGCAAAAACTGTGAACCTCAAAATCTTAAAACTGCTCAGTATGCAGAGATTTTCTCCAACTGCACTTTTACAATGCCCAGGGCATCCTCGTGTCATAAATAATACTGTAGAGCTTCAGTGGATCTCCTCTTCACAGGTCCCAGTACTTTGTTGTTAGGACCATATGTGCTTCTCCAATAACAGTACAGTGGATATCAATATCTAACAGCTGAGGTAAACTGTGACATACATAAATGTACACATGTCTTTATTTTATAAGTCATAAAAATCCAAGCTTTCGCTAACACTATCCTATTGAGTTTTTCCCTTATAATTTAGTTTTAAAAAATGTTGTTTGGTGCTTAGGTAGAATTTAAACTTATTACTTACAGTAGCAAACTAGGACCCTAATTAGATCTCATCAGTGAATGTTCTATTTAAAGGTGGCATAAGCAGTACAAAACCACAATTCTAAGGGGTTGGAAGAGAGCAAGTGGACATGAAAAAGACTTTGGACAGAGCGATTATGTTTGAGGGTGTAGCAATGCAAAATTTGTCTTCAATTTCAAACAACAACCATACAGAAATCAGTAATCCTGCATTGGATGAATTTTCCACATGTGATGGCTAGCACGTATTAAATACAAAAGTGGCTGCTGGGTCAGAAAGAGGACAGACTGAGTCAAACAATTACTTTATTTATGTTCAGGTAAAAACATGAACCTGATGCAGTAAATTATTGCAGATCTTAGAAACCAGCACATGAACGATGAGGACAGGAGAGCAAACAGTGGCGCTTCCTCCTGGCCACAGACTGCAGTACACACCACGGTTTGTTCCAAGCCAGCAGTGCAAAAATAAACTACAGCAAGAGGAAAAACAAAAACAATAGAAAATTAAAAATAAAGGCAGCCACCTCAAACCGGGTGTGAAAACTGCATATAAACTCTATATCATTTAATGATTTTTTTTCTTCCTTTTTGAAATGCAGTCTGGCCATGAAACCATAAAATAAGACCAGCCAATTCTTTTGAATGAACTTCTTGTGCTCGGCTACATAATGGGATTAAAGCCCGGCGTCATCAGCCAAGCAACTTCAGCAGGCCCATCAATAAGACCTCAAGTCCCCCAGAAGTCCAGCAGAGGCACACTACTAGAATCAATACATGAGTCTATATATCCAACACAATGGATATCTCTTCAACAGAGCAGACACTCAATGTGAAAGATTGGCCAGAAAACTATTTCAACCTGGGTTAAAAAACAAAACAATAATAATAATTATAATAATATTATAATAAAGATACTAAGCTTCCAACACTACCCGCATTCAGCCAACTTCTCTTACACAATCAAACAAACCTCTCAAAAAAAAGAAAAACGACACACAAGAGGAAAGAGCAACATTAAATGAAGTGGAACCAAAATGCAACGAGACTAGAGGGGTATAATACAGAACATTAGGGCAAACTGGGCAGGAGAGCACACAGCTATTCTATCAAATGTTTCGAATAAGCAAAATCTGCAAATGTTTGTCTGTACAAATGATCTTTGGAGCTATAGGAACTCTTGCCTGCTTGATGGACGCCCCTTCCCCTACAGGAACACACAGTGAAGATGTCATCCACCAGGAGAGAAAGAAAACATCCCTTTATTTAAACATCCCCAGGTCTTCTCCCCTCTTAACGGCTCGAACACCTTTCAACTATTGACATATTTTAATAATCTGCTCTCATGTGTTTTCTTGTTGTTTCTTAAAAAAAAATGTGTTTGTTTTTCTTTTTTAAATCCGATGAGTCACATAACACCCTTTCCTCCGTTTTTGGGAGTCAAAAGGAAGTCTATGGTTTAGGTTTCTGCAAGCTGCTTTTCTTTAAACAAGTAGGCTGTACATATTTTGCCTCGATGTGAGTATTCGAAACAAAAGAAAACGGGGGGAAATGAAGGAGGAAGTGGAGAAACTCTAAGGAAGAAGTCAGGATTTCTGTGGTTCTGCAGTGAGTTGATTGAAGGCCATTTCTGAGTGAAAGGGTGTGGGGGTGAGATCAGGACAGGTGGAAAGACTGCTGGCCCTCGCGGGCGGCGATCAACAGTTTCTCGCGCATGATCTCGATGCTGGAGTAATCCGGCAGTTTCAGGTAGTTCACGCACGTCATCACGGAAGGAAGGAAATCGTCCGGGTTCTCCGTCGACTCGAACGTCTTCCGAACGATGGTGAGAGGAGGGTTAAGACTCCGGAATCCTACAAGATGAGGATAAGGTTAGTAAAGAACGCATCTCTGTAAAACCCTTCAAGAATGGGAAAATGCTTCCTCACCTCCAACAGGAAGCCTGGGGCTTCCTGTGACAAACTGCAGGAATAGTCTCTGCTGCTCTGCGTCAAAACTGCTCAGCACCTCAAACAGGAACCGCACAGCACGGCTGCACACACAAAACCCCAAAAAAACTCTCATTCATTCTGTTTGTGTGATCACTTAAACACTTGCCAGCATGCATACCTGTCGTGCGTGTAGCCGTGGTCCGGTCTGCAGCACTCCATCAGCGTCTTTACATCCCAAGACTCTGACTTACTCCCACACAATAACTGATCCAGCTGTGACAGGAAAAACAAAGCAGATTCAAAGCATTAATCTGTGATCTCACTGTAACAATGCTTAAGTCCACATGTAGGAAGTGCCCCACTGACCTCTTCAGGATAAAAGTACTGCAGGTGATGAAGAGGGAAGACAGACTCAAAACCTTCCCTAAATGACTCAAACTGCCTTGACACGCCCTCATTGAGTGTCCAGTACACCACCAACTAGTAAAAAAACAGAACAAACTTACAAAAGGATATTCAGACCACAAACAGATCGTAGGATGACCCTCAATAAATCCCTTACTCTGAGGTATTCCTCCAGGTTATGAATAGTGACAGGCAAATCTTTCCCTCCCTTCTTCAGCTCGATGTTGGGGAATCCAGGCAGAGTGAAGTCCAGCCCCAGGTCCTCCACCGAGCAGCCGTTCATGTTGAGACTCTCCAAGGCCTGCTGCAGGGTCTCCCGTGTCTGAGGAAGACACGGACACTAAAAGTGTTTGCTTTTATTATGATCTATTTGATTTTTTTTAATTCATAATCATTTTTTAATTGATGCTTACATGTGATCTGTCCAGCTCTATTCTCTTCTTCTGGCGGATTATGTCCTCTAGATGCTGGATGGATTTGGCGACACCAGGATCAATGTTGACTAGATCGTGAGAGCTGATTGATGACTCGTGCCTCAACATCCATTTGTAGAAGGGCAAACCTAGAGGCAAATCCAACTGGACAAACAAATATAAGGCAATTAAAAATTATTGAAGTAATTTTTTTTAAATAAATAATATACTGTTTTAAAAAATAACACTTTAAAAATCGTTAAAGAGATTTATTCAAATGTAGAATTAATTTCATACTCAATACAAATAACCAATTCGGGTTTTTTTTATTAAGTTTGTGGCTCAGTGGTAAGAGCATGGGGCTTATAACCCCAGAGATATTGGTTCGATACCAAGGATTGCACAAACTGGAAATTAATTAGTAGTAAGTAATGCAAATTGCTTTGCATAAGAGCATCTGCCAATTGCAGTAATGTAAATGTAAATGAAATACTTAGTGCTATAGTGGTAAAAATGACATCACCCAATGATTTAACTGTACATCTGTGATGGTGAACGTACCAATCTGAAGTCCATGATTGCCTTAGCCATGAGCTTGCCAAGAAAACGGAACTTCATTTTGATCTTGGCAATGTGAGCTGGTTTGGTTGTACGTCCGAAAGGTACAGCGAACAAACCTCTGGAGCTGAACATATACTTTGTTCCCTCATGACTCCCTGCAGACAAACACATACATATTAAAGACAGCACTATTTGATAACTTAGGGCTGGACGATATGGCAAAAATTTATATCAAGATATTTCTTAATATCGGTCGATACGATATAATTCTGATATCGATAATGACAATATTAAAAAGCCTCAGGAAAACACTGCAGAGGAAACACACAATGGTTTTCTGTATCTACAATGTCTGCAAACTGAATTTGCAAAGTTTATAATATCTCCAGGCTCTTCCTATTAATATATATATATATCTCAGAGGTCGCGTTAACCGAATGTTTTCCGTCATTGACAGATTTTTTTCAGCTGTTACGGAAAAATCTGAAGGTGTTCTGTTATGATGCCGGGTTATGCTGAGGGCGAACTATTGTAAGTTGTAACTGATGGCGATTTGCCTTATCAATTATTAATTGTCTTGCATCGTCTCCTCTTTGCCAGCGCTGCGAATAGTTGTAAATAGTTGTGATATTGTTAATGAAGGTGAATAAAAAAGGAAGTAATGCAGCGTTTGTGAGCACTACAGCTCACACAGTACCGCTGGTGCAGAAGGAGCGGGTACTGCATGATCAGGAAATCTCACGTTCAGAGAATCCTACAAACTTCTGATCAGTTCCTTACGAGAAATGTTTCCTGACTACAGAACACTGGCTGAATAGTTATTTATTTAAATATGGTCGGGTTTTAATTGCTGTAAGTGCGAAAAAAACACATGAAATGTTGGCCTATATGCTCGTTCAAAAATGAATGATGAAAGCGATTAGAAAATATGCAAATTAAATGGGGGCAATAATAGGTTATGACGGAATTTTTTCTACTCTCTTCGTTAAAATGACAAACAATGAGAAATCTAACCTCTGATAGATATTCTATTTAAACTAGAATAGGCTGATTATTCATATAAATTGAAATGAAAACAAACTGCTTTAACCAGGATTAAGAAACAAAAATAAAAATAATATATTAAAGAGTCAGGAACCGTAAAAATACATAAATTTGATGGATTGGGGACAGGTTGGCTTAAACATGAATCATGTCACATCTTCTGACTCTCAGTATGTACTATTGAGTTTTAAATGATGGGATAGATTTCATGTGTTCCCGCTGCTAGTCGGCACAACTCTATGGGACATTCTGCAGAGCACCAAAACTTAAGTTTATCCGAACTTAAAAAGCCGAACTGCTTCCGCACCACTGAATTAGTCTTTCCTCTCTTATCAGTTTTCTAGTCTGCTTTCTTACTTGTGGAAGCTTGTTCATCCACATCTGTATTGCGGTCATTTTGTCGCTAAAACTTCCAGCGACGGAGCTTAACCAACTACTGCTGAGCGCTGGCAGTGTGTCTGTGATGCATGTCATCACGCAATTCTGTTCTGTTCTTCCTGACAGCTGAAAACTGAACGTCATTCAGTGACAAATGCTTATGTATAGCATCATATACATATGAAAATCTATATCGAAATATCGGAAATTAGTTTGAAATATTTTCACCGGTATTGAAACAAATTCTATTGCGATATATATTGATTATGAATTATTGTCCAGCCCTACGATAACTCTGTGTTTTAGACAAAAACATTTGGTTAGTTACCTTTAGGGTTGGAGAGAGTCACTTCTTCTCCCCTCCATAGTCCCAAATCAGCTCGTTGCAACTCCTGAGACACCAGAGCGTAAAACTCTTGTGTGGGGCCGAGACCCGTTCCCACCTAACACACACAGAGAGAAAGGACAGACATGAAGTAAAAAAAGACTGACATGAATAAACATTTTTTAACAGAGAAACATTGTTAATTTACCTCATTCTCATACTGTATTTCTAGCATGGCTCTGGAGCTCCCAAGGTCCTGCATAACAGACTCTGCCTGTTTCAGAAGCTCATCACGGTTTATTGTTCTCTGAAAAAATGCAGTAACATGAAAATTTGATCACTATATTGTAAAAACACTTTAATTTTTAAAAACAACGCCATATGAGAAAGCTATAACAAGAACTGTTTGTCAACCTTCTTTCTGTCAAGGCGCGGAGCAACGCGGCTGTCTTGCGAGTCAGATTGGTTGATCTCAGGATTGGTGTCAAGCAAGCGTTGCATGGCACGGTCCCGGTCGAACGCCGTTACATAGAACAGCATCTGCCGCGTGTCAAAGGGAAAGAAGAACGGGCTGGAGAACAGAGAAGGGTTGAGATTTAGGGTACAGAAAAACAAACCAGGAAGGTAATTGACAGAGGGAATGAAGAGTTTGTGGTACCATGTTTTGCCGAGCTCAGTGAGCCAGGTTGGGATGTTTCCAGTCATGATGACCAACGGATCCTGCAACTGTCTATTGGCCTTTGCTGTCAGTTTACTGTTAATAAACTCACCAGTGGGAATGATCTCCTTACATGCAGCATTCTGAGACAGTTATGAAGGCAAAACATTTTTGGGTTAAAGTGTGTAATGTTTATTTGTCTTTATTTAGACATATTCTGCAAATAAATTACAACAACCATTAACAGTTCATGCAGTGTGACACTGTGTTCCTCATCAATATTCATATCAGTGCCTGAACATTTTCACTTTCCAGTTTTAACTATTATCATTGTGTACTACATATTTTTTATCAATTTTATTAAAAACAACACATAAGAAGATTTAAGAGATTGTGGATTCTAGGTTTATCACTTATTAATGTTTCCACTTAGGTGTTTGTGTGTTTATAAACTCACATCATAAAGGTAAAACCAGTATCTACTGATGGAGTGCAGGACCCTCAGAAGCAGTATCACCTCCATGGAGGGGTCATCAAAAGTGATGCTCTCTGGAGGTTCGGAAATGAGGTATGTCTCTAATGGATTTGCCACACTGGGACACACACCCTCTGAAAACATACAAACACACAAGAGTGATTGTGATAAAGTTTGACTACTTTGATTACTCAGAGTTAAACGTTGATGGGGTTTAAAAGTGTTTTTCCTACCATGCCACAGTTCATCCTGTTTCTTGGCGTTTCGTGGGGAGGTTTTAGTAGGTGCCGTTTGTGCACGACCTCTCTTCCCTCCTACAGCTTCCTTACAGCCCTCTTCATCCTCTCTGACCGGCTTATACCTGCCACATTTATCCCCAATAATAATATGACCAATACCAAAATTTTGAAGCTTTTTTGCAATCATTACATAACAAACTGTGTAACATGGTAGGTAACAGGGTAATGTTAAATTAAGCATTATCTATATCATTTTCATATATATATAAGGTTAAACGACCTTAAACATAAGTACAAAAAAAAACATTATTTGGCTGAATTTGTATGTTTGCCCAATAATCAATGTATAATTCTAATATTAGGTTTGGTTTAACATTAAGAGACAGAATAACAACCAAAAAATAATAATGCAGAAAAGTGTATGTTAAAAGGTGGAAACATTTTGTTTTGGGGGTGTTTTTCTGCTAAGGAGACAGGACAACTGCACCGCATCAAAGGGACAAAGGACGGGGCCAAGTACAGTCAAATCTTGGGTGAGAAACTTCTTTCCTCTGCCAGGGCAATAAAGATGGGCCGTGGACTTGTTTTCCAGCATGAGAATGATCTAAAACACACGGTCATGGCAACGAAGTAATGGCAAAGAAGCACATTAAGGTTCTGGAGTGGCTTAGAAAACCTGTGGAGGAAGCTAAAAGTTTGAGTTGCCAAAATCAGCCTCAAAACCTCAATGACTTGGAAAGGATCTGCCGAGAGGAGTGGAACAAAATCCCTCGAGATGTGTGCAAACCTGACGGTCAACTAGAAAAAACATCTGACCTCTGTGATTGCAAACAAAGGATTTTCCACCAAGTACTAAGCTATGTTTTAAGAAGAGGTAAAATATTCGTATCACTCATTAGAATGCAAACCAGTTCATAAATAGTTTGACATATTTATAGCTTTTTTTGTGGATTTTTTTTGTTTCTAGTCTCTCACAGTAAAATAAATGACTATCATTAGAGCTATGGACTGATCATTTCTTTGTCAGCAGGCAAACATACTAAATCAGCAACTTAAGCAACTCCAAATGTAGGTACCATATAGTGTGTGTTTTGGTCCAGATGCCGGCACGTCCCAGAGGGTTTGCTTCATCATCTGTGCTCTCTCTCTCTTCCTCTGCCTGTAAACTGAACTGCCTGACAGCCTGATATACAGTCATGTTGTACGGCAGCAGGTGCTCGCCTATGTAGAACTGCAGCCTGTGACGTACACTCCCTGAATTCAGGAACTGCGCAGCCTTGTGGAAAGGGTTAAATAGTTATCTAAACGATCCTGTTCTTCAAGGACACATTTGATGTATCCTAACAGTTATATTCAAACAATCGTTTGGTATCAAAGATATTATTAAGCAGCAAGACTATTAAATCAAATGCAGTGCATTACGGATAACAGTTCAGATCCTTCACACACCAGGAATTGTAAGCAGTATACGATTTCAAAACAAAACAGTTCAGAAAATAAATATTCTCCATACCAGCGACTCGTCAATCTCATCATCTGAACCATCATCGTCACTGTCTTCATCTTCCTCTCTTATCCTTCCATACCCTTAACACACAGCAAAAATCAATCATCGGATCTGAGAAATCAACCATTACAGAAATAAGTTGAGTGAGTTCAGATTGGTACCTCTGACAACAAGATATCTCTCGATGGCCTGTACCAAAGCCAAGGGATCGATTTTGACGGGTCCACCCTTCCACTGTTTGACATTAGTGCAGTCTGGATGTCTTTGCAATTGACACTTCAGCTGATGGGTGTTAAAAAACTTAAGTGCTTGTGATCCCCTGTACGCACAAAAAAACAATCATTAGAAAACATGGTCATAAAGACAACAGGAAATGTTAAATATGGACTGAAACAGCATGAAGAGGTATAAATGACTATCAGCTCATGACACGTTACCTGCTGCCATTGCCGTTTCCACTAGGAAAGTCATGCACTTTTACAGGGAACTGCTCCATCTGACTAAGACAGTTATTCATCTTGTGCACCAGTGCCAGCAGTGGGCCATTCTCCAATGGGTCCAAACGCCCAAGAGGTTCCTGTCCTGGAATCTAAATTACAAGAACAATGAGCTACACAGAAAAGACACTGCTACCAGAAGAGCTCAGTTAATGTAGATGTGCTTAAAAATATTTATTTTGAATTGTTGTGAACTCACTGGACAGTCAAAGAACACATGCAGGAACCGCTTGATCCTCTCATCTCTGCTGATAGTGTCTCGCTCGCTGTTTGATGTCAGATACAACAACAGCTGCTTCACAAGACCACTGTGCTGGATCTCGAAGGACGACACGTCCGATTCCGACACAATACTGCTGATCTCTTCTAAACACTCCACACCACTGTCAACCTAAAAACACATGCAGAGTGACACCTGAACTCAAAGCATCACAACCACTAACATAAAAATCCACTTTGGTTGTATTTCATTATAAAGGAAATATACAGCTGTTTGTCAGGGTTACCTGCAGGTTAAGCTGTTCTGTAGCGGTACAGAGTCTCTGCAGGACGTTCAGTGCTGGGTTACTTCCATCCACACTCTCAGAGTTAAAGTAACGCTCCACAAACTTACTGGCTTGCTCTTTTATCCAGGCCTTTATCTTATCCCTGTAAGGGAAAAAACAGTTCTGCTACAGCTACCGATGTCAACACAGTCCTTTGATAGAAAATGTTAACCACTTTCCTGAATGATTATATGCATCACTTCTTATTGGATACACATTTTGTAACCCATTTAGAAATGTTTACCTATAATGTTTCCTTTCGAAACCAGTTTGCCTAAATTAGTAATGCTTGAATGACTCATGTAATTGAGTGTCTGACACCTATTAGGAATATGTCTAGATTTCAAACCTATGAAATGACAAAATTAGAACCTACCTGTTATTGGACACAGAGTCTTTGGGTGGCACACGTGCCAGACCGCTGACTCCTGCAGTGCGTGAAGGTTCTGAGTTTGCGCTGTTTGTCTGGGTCCCCAGCTTACCCCATGTCTTTGGATTCAGACTGGCTAGGAAAGAGGACTTGGGGGACTGAGTGGTAGTCGGACTCTTAGCTGTGAGAAAGATGTTATGACAAACAGATTTAATCAACGTTATGACAATTATGCACTGCCATAATATAGACTACATATTTAAAAACTCCAAAAAGCCATCAAAAGAAACTTAAAATATGAGTAATAAGATATCAATTGAGGGCTGCAGACCCTGATTATCCACTTTGTCGTCATCTCTAGGTGGGGAGTACTTGGGGCGTCTTGGTCCTCTTTTTGGGAGGCGTTTTCTCTTCAGAACATCACTCAACCTACTGAAGAACACAAAGAGTTGTTTTCAAACTTGAATTACTGTAGAGATCCAGACACGGAAACTCTAGACTGGTGTATGTTGTTTCATACCCCTGTGGGCTGAGGTCCAGCGAGTCATCCATGCTGTGCTGGAAGCTTGGTGAACCCAGGTCGGGTGTGACGTTGGAGGCAGCTGTAGTGGTTGCTGTGGTGATTGTGGTGGTGCAAATACTAGCTGTGCCACTGGTGCATGCTTTAGGAGGGCTGGTGAGGAACGCCTCGGACTCGGCCAGATTCTTTACCTGGTGCATCACACCTGGGGAACAATAGAGTCTTAAAATACTTTTTTTTTTAACTATTATATTATATTGCAGCTTTCCCGAATGCAGATGTTCCAAATTACACAATTAGCTAATAAATATCTAACAGGAGAAAAATGTAAAAGAAGAGCAGAGTGGTTTCAGGTAAAAGGTTTCAGTCTCTTGAGTCAGACAATGGTTTAAAAATAATATTTAACCTCAACAATCATCTGAATTAAGCTGTTTGGCAAATAAGTAATTTTCAATTCAGAATGAATACCGAAAAATTCTATGAATCAAAAGTGTTCAGGAAAATCCACAAAAGTAAAGGAAAATCAAAAAGTACCTTCTCTTCTGAAGTAAACACTAAACACATCTGGGAGCTTCTGCATGAGGATCTCAGCCATCTGCAGGGAGCCCACTACAATCTTTAGATCTTGACTGGACAGCATAGAAGCTATGTGACTGAAGATAAAAGACACAATCATAGATGTTATTGCATATTTGTAGGGAACATAGATATTGATAAAGTGTAACGCTTGAACATAGGTGTGTCTTGGATATAGTCTTCCAAACAATCTTTGATAAATATTTAATTTTACAAAAATCTTAGATGTCGTGACTTTGCAATGATATTCAGGCATAACCTTTTAGAGCTGAGTACAATTGAATAATGTAACTCAACTGACCTTGACACAGAGTGGTTGCGCAGAACGTCTTTAAGCAGCTCTGCATCTGCGAAAAAGATTATCCGTAGGATGGCTCTAAGGCACTTGTGTCTGACGGCAGGACCGGCCGAGGAGCTGTACACCTCATACAGAACCCCAAACAATGTCTTGATGAAACACTTGGCAAGCTCAGGATCCTCTTTCATCAGCTGAGCACGAGCATCTTCTCTCCGAACCTCCAAGTGACCTCCTGTAAACAAACAAAAATACATCTTAGAGAGAGCACGTAACTGTGAATAATGTTTCTGTTGTTCAGCAGCCAAAATATGGCTGCATTTAACAGTGTATCACCACATATATGACATGCTGTTAGTAAGCACAATGCAGACAGACATCACGATGAAACAATCCAGAATGTTTTAACCATCAATACCTGTGTTAGGGTTGGCCAGGGGGTTGGGTTTTCTCTGAATGGCTCGAGCGGTGCCAGTATCTTCATTAATCTGCTGCATAGAATTGAAGTCAATGGTGTAGACTCGACCGAGAGTGGACAGACTTATTTCATCTTCTCCATTCTGGTGAGCAGTCTGACAAACCAAGAGATTAAGTAAACATAGAGATTTTCTGAGACCTGGATGAATAACATCCATTCGGTGTCCAGTTTACCTCAATAATACGGCTATCGATGCGGTTGTACGGGTGCCACAGGCCTCGGTCATCTCTCCACTGCCAGATCGCACCTTCTGTGGTCTGAGCACTGCCCTTCTTTAGCATGGCATCTACTGCAAAGATGCCCTCTCTAGGCAGACATGGCATCAGCTCACTGAAAGAGAGAGAGCATTTTGGTCACATACATTTCCTTTGATTTTATAATGTCTAAAGAGGGGAAATTGGCTGAACATGTTGTGAACTTATAATTCTTTGAGGGAGGATTCCAACATCATCTTAGTAAGAGGGCTACTTGAAAAGCCACACAGATCTAGAAAAGGTTTAGGAAATCAAACAGGAAGTACCAGATGAGTGAGGTCAGTTCATAAAGCTCCTGAGGGCTTCTGGGCACCAGGTCAATCTGCTCTTGACAGCTCCCATTAGATGCGCCACAGAGCAGGAAACGCAGAGTCTCTGCTATATCTGCAAAAACATACAGAACATGCACACAGTGTCACCTATTGACCTTCACTTACAAATACACACATTATGTAACATCCTTGCACATTCTTACTTTTTCCTCAAAATATCACTCAAGAATCTTAATTATACAAAAAATTGCTGGCCAGATAAGTAGATACATTTGGTGCATTTAGCATACACAAAAAATACCTACATTCTAAATTTGATGATGCAAATGTATATTTAGTTTACTCAAGTTCATGAAACACTACACGTAACTTACTCTGTTTCATAAGCTGTACGGCCAGACATGGGCAGTTGGAGCACATGAGGGAGAACATGCGAACAACCATAATGAACATGCCGGAGCTGAGCACCGGTGGAGTCAGCACCAGCAGCTGCTGAATGTTGGTCAGTAGGTCCCGGGATGCCACCTGCTGTAACAGGTTCTGTGATGAAGCGACGTACAGGGCAGTGCTTTATGACTTCGTACACATTTCAGTAAAAACTATGCTTGGTGGTTGACCTATGTTCTGAAAGTTAAGATGTGTGTGTGTCAATCTCACCTCCTCATGCTGAAAGTTGTCCACAAGCCTGGCAAAACAGAGACAAGTGCTCTCCACAGATTTTTTATCCTGCAAAAAAGATTCAAAAAGGTGATTCAGCAAACTCCATGGTAGATGACAACTGTTTACATACCACACCAAGGCTTATCTGCCATGCGAATGTGTCGTTTACGCTGATTAAATTATCAAAATATTATCGTGATGTTTTAAAGAGATACAGATTTGCGAGTTCTGCAGTGGTAAAGTTATGTGGAGGCATGCTATGTGTATGTTTTAGCAATACTTTTCACAAACCAAGTCATTAACAATTGGTAAGAATATTACACTTGTGATCACAAAGGTCGCTGGTTCAAACTATGTACTAGCAGGGTCTCACCTCAGTTGTAGTATTGAAGGTGGAGGAGAGTGCTGTTATTCACTTCCTTCACCTTCAATACTACAACTGAGGTGAGTCCCTTCAGCAAGGCACCATTCCTCCCAACTTCTCAACGTGTGCCACGGCATGGCTGACCACTGCTCCAGGTGTTTGTTTACAGTGTATGTGTGGAGTTATTTGGTTCAAATGTAGAGCACAAATTCTGAGAGTGGGACACAATACTTGGCAAAATGTCACATCACTTCACATTTAGCCATTTGGCACTCATAATGCATTTCACAATACATTAGTTTCTGAGTAAGTGCATTTTCTAGGAATCCATGACAATGCCATTGCTCTTGTTGACGATGCTATAATAATTGAGCTTCAGAGAAGCTACAGGAGATCATATACTTGCATTTTTGTATTTTTAACCTTTATGACTTTATTCAGCAAAAAACAAAAGATATGTTGAAGCAAGTTTGTAACTGGACAGAGACAGTACCCATTGACATCTATCCTATGCACACAAAACCAGGGTAGCCAGTTACCAATATTCTTCAAAATATATTCAATTGTGTTCTGTATAGGACAGAAACTCAGAGATCTAACAAGACATGATGGGGAGTATATGTGAGCCAACCTTTGAAATCCAGGCTAAAGTAAAAAAAAATCAAATTCTTAGGACACACGCATAAAAGTTTTTTACCAATTAATTTCACTATGATTTCAATCTTTCACATTCTCTTACCCAGTTAACATTTAAGATGCTATATTCTCACATAATTTTCCTTTCATAGTTTAAAAAAAATGTAATGTATAAAAAGTATTTTAGTTGGGTTTTCACATGCAAGGTTAAAAAAAAAAAGAGTTTGTTATTTTTGGCTAAACTATCATGGTTTGAACATTCACTTGTCTTGACTTTTTAAAGTCATCACCTGGTGTGTGAGTCTCTGAGTAAGCAGCGGCAGGGAGTCAGCAACAAAATGAAACTCATCTGGCGTAATGCTCTGACAGCAGTTAGCAGCGATGGCTAACGCGTTCCTCTGAGCGTTTATGCTGAAGAACTCCAAGTACAGCAGACAATCAGCAAGACCTCCCTACAAAGAGACACTTTCCATGTTATATCAGGAACACACACAGCAATACCCAAAACATTCATTTTGATTCTAAAATCTGATTGGATGATCCTTATATTGTATATATATTTTTCTCAGGGGATTCATGAAACTTAGCCACTATTTCTAACGTTTGTCTTCATCAGTCTGTACTTACAGCCTGAAGGATAGCTTTACTATGCCTCCTTGACAACATCTCCAGGGCGGTCAGGGCTTGTTCTGCAACATCTATAAACTGTATGACCTGAAGCTGCGGACACAGGACAGAGGTTTCAAAGGACACACAGAAACAAATACAAACTGTTCTAGAGAATAGTAAGATGCAATTTACCTTTTCCAGGAAGACTGGGATGGCGTCCACCACCACAGCCGAGGAGCGCGGCAGAGCCTCCATCATGTAGGTAAGGGCTCGAGATGCATGATTCATCTGCAGAAAAGACAGACACAGTAGGCAGTTGTTACATTATTCGAAGTGCCAAATTTGAATGACTGTGAAAAAAGGATGGAATTATTGCCAGGTGATAGATTCACTGTATTTGGCCTTGTTAAGCCTTCGCATTGTTCAGAGATATAAGCCCTCCCAAAGTATCTCAAAATACTCACAATATCAAAATTATGCTCCATCTGTAACAGTGTTATCTGCAGAAAGAAGAGAAGACATGAGGATAAGAGAAGAAAGGCACTTCAGACATCACACGCACAGACCTTTCACTAAACATGTAATGCATGTTGGTATAAAACTGAAAAGCACTTCTCAACCTAAAAATCTCAAATCTGACTGGCTTTCACGATTTCAAAGAGAGACGCATACCCTAGGCTGTAGTCTGACAGGCACTGCTAGCGCTCTGATTGGCCTGCTTGAATGCCTCTCTTCAGGTAATACAAGATTCGCTATAGAATTGGGTTAACAAATCTTCATTTTTGAATGAACTTTCTAAATGTATGAAGTGGGTTATTCTATATATAAAAACTCAAGCTGCAAAAGTGACTGTTTGTTGATATGCAAAACAAACTGCTTCTTCTTTGGCTCTTGTTTTCATTACACTAGCATCACCGGTCAACTTGACAATTGAGGACAATAAAAAGTTTTATGGTCTGATTCAGGTTTCTTCCTGTTTGGGCAGTTCACTAAGCTGTGATGAAGACCAGACTGAATGCAATCTTACACGGATGTAACCCAACAGACTTCTACCACAGACACTTACCAGGGCTGGTACAACACTCTTGACAGGGAAACCTCCCAGAGTCTCCTCATTACCCATCACTAGCAGCTGGCACATCTCTATGGCAGCTTGGAGCTGCTGGGATTCATCTCCTGTTGCCTGTAGACCCTGTAGCAGCTGCTGTGCCTTTGAGCCTGAAAATTGGAGGGTTAGTAGAGGATATACAAAAACGATGAGCAGAGTAAGCACAAAGAAAATCAACAAACTCTCACGAGAATAATCGAGTTAACTCACTAGCTCCACTCCCTATGGTCCTGTGAAACAATTGAGACATACGGGGCCCAAAGGGTCCGAACAGGTGTGGAGGAAGGCCCCTGGCCTCCAGAAGAGCTGAAGTGAGAGCAAGAGATATTTTAAACATGATTCAGCAGAAAGCAAGAGTGCTGCACATAGTTGGTTTGCAATGAATAGTGGCTAGGTAGTACAATAAATGGCTTAGGTTGCTTCCTTATTGTACTTTTTGTATCATTCAAGTGGTAAAGATGATGTTCAATTGCTTGGTAAAATATACGACAACCTTTCCTCAACATGATTTAACACTACAGAAGATCTATTTGCAGTCATGTATTAAACAAGCCTTAAAACACCATCAAAGGATATTTTGTGTGTTATTGTTGCTTTGTATATAAACCAAACTATTAACAATCATAGAGTGCATTTATTTCCTGACCTTAAGTTTTTAAAATTATAAAGTCAGTTATAAAATTCAAGCAAAAACAAACATGCCTTGTAGCCTTCCCATCTCAGAGTCATCTGATTCACTCTCTCCAGAGGTGGTCATGCCCACTGCTCCGGCCACTGAACTAGATGCTACACAGAAGAAGACAAAAATGAAGTCCATCAGCATGAATGTATTTGTATTTGTTTTGGTGTTGTAATATCGTGCCAGGGCTGTCTTACCTGATGCTCCTTGAGGTGTGTCCTCTGTGCGTGCGGCTGATGAATTGGCCCCGTCCTGGTTGTTGTCGGAGTCGGCCATTTTCTCCTGTCGGCGAGCTTCGGCTGCCCCGCGCTTGCCCAGGCCTGAGCCTCGCCGACTAAGGGGAACAATCCATAGAAAGGTAGGCTCTAGCTTTTTTTTTTTACATACTCATACTTTATTTAATATTTATACACTCTATTAAAATTTTAAAGTGTGAAACTTTGGTATTTGGCATCCAGAAGCTGATAATCTAAATGGTTGCTTCTTGCCTTAAAAATAAAACTATTTCTTGTATGTGGTTTGGCTTTAACAATAATCTCACCGCCAAGTCTGCTGATATTTAGCTTCACTAGACTCACATCAGATTAAAGGGTTTAAGGAGTTGTGAATGCCCTTTCAATCTGAATTCGTTCAAGTTTGGATATCAAGTACGCTTTATGAGGATTCTTGGCTAGACTCATTCACACTAGAACCATTAAATAAGACCTTCATGTCACAATTTCTCATGGGAACCAACTGGAAGAACCAGTGCGTAAGAAAACAGAAACACCCATCTCCATTACTTCAGAACACTGCTGAGCATGATTGTGGGTTCAGCTGTCTAAAACTTTTAATAAAAAAAGAATATAAAAGTTTCAGATACACCACGGCAGAACTTTGTGCTGGGGGATTACATTGAGCACAGAAATGCTACATCAAGTAACAAATTTATTCATTTATTTAATGGACCACTTTGAACATGACAACTCAACATATTTAACTTTAATCACTAATAATGCATTAAAAAATACTACCGCTCCTTTTTAGACGAGGATTGAGAACCGCTATGGTATAAAATAAGGGGTTCGGCTACAGAGAAATGCACAGACCAAAGTTTTCATACATTCACGCTATATTGTTTTAAAGACATGCCCCAAGTTCCTTTAATGTTTCCTGTACCTGGTGCTGGCGCAAGAGCCCGTGGTCTTCTGACGTGTGCTCCTCCGAAAGCTGGGGAGCTCTGCTGGGGGAGACTCACTACGCTTCTTAGTGGACTTCCTCAAACCTAAAGAAAAGGTAGATAGAGTTAAAGAGATGCTTTCACACAGAGCCCTGTCTATTATACGAGAGTAAATGAGTGAATAGTCATGCAGAGAGATTACAGGAGAACAGCATGATGCTATCAAACACACAGAGAGCATTATATCACTCCTCAGTAGAGCTCTCCATGACAAACCAGCACATTATGCACGTCGTCCGAGCACCACTGTGTGTAGAGTGAACCACACCATCACACATCTGCATTTAACAACATCAGCTCCACACCAGACTCGAAACAATGTCTACACTGTGAAAGAATGTTCAATGCACAACTCAATTTTAAAAAGGTAATATTGTGATATATATAAATCTATGGAAGTAAATAACAATGCATATAAAGTAAATAGCTCCATTAAAAAATCAATAAGGCTTAATTATCAAGACCGGGCTGTGTACTACACAGTTTTCATAGCAGGACAATGTAGGTTTTTTTTTAAAGTGTGACAGAATCTCCAGGTTATACATACTTGCTTTATACATATGGACATTTCATCAGCATGTGTTTTCTCTGGGATGAACCCATGACCTCAATAATCGAACAACTGAGCTACAGAAATAAGCCTCACAGGACTCACCTGCACTGACAAAACAAAGAGAAATCGAAAGACTCAACCTCCTGAAAACTCCTTTGACAGAACTTTCCCTCAGATGAATCACAACAGCTTCTGATGGTCAAACCTTAACAGCAAGTGTCTATTCTGGGCAATACACTGCTCCCTGCCCTCTGGCCACATGCTCCATCATGACTCTTCACATTTGTCTTTCTTTACCAACCCACCCTGACCAACACCCAGCGTAACCTTGCTTAAAGTAAACCCCTCCAGCTAACTGTCAAACTCTTCTTAGTAAATCAATGAGTATATCAATGACAAATCATTCAAACAATCTCCTTAACCAACCAACTTCATCCAACATGTCCACGCATATTAGCGCTCTGCCCCATCTCTGATCATTCTCACGCTTTAAAACTCTACCAGGCTTATCTGCACAGCAATAAAGCCCTTCCTACCTTTGCATACATCCAGCCAGGACTCTTTTCCATACAATACTGTAAGGCACAAGCTGCTGGTATTTTTAGCCTTGCACGCTGGCACTGTACTAGCTTGAAACCTGAGCCAGCTCCCCGTCTTGACCAGATCAAAAACCCCTTCTACCATTGCTGGAGCTAGAACCATATTAAGTGTACCATTTCTGAGGAATATACTTTGTGAAGATCCTTAAATGAACTTAACACTGCTTAAGTGCTTAAGTTAGACATTATTTCTCTTTTCTATAAGACAGGTGATGTCTTGGCAACCTGTGCCTAATGTGCCGAAATGCTTTAGTCAAAGAATCTCTGTAAGTCAACCCTTTACTTATCTGTGTACCCAACAGGTTACATGACTATAAATGACTACAACATCTATAACATTAGAATAGATCCTGACAGATCAGATCGGTCTTGTGAAAGCTTGACTGTGTGTCCACAGTGCTGCTTGCCGCAGGTGTTTACTTCTACTACACTTGCAGCTGGTATGTCATATATTCGCTTTGTGTTGTAACTGAACCCTGGTCGCAGAATAATTTAAGTGTGTACATTTGTTTTACCTAAAAAGCAACACAAACACTTAAAGTAGACCTAATGTTTTAAAAAGGAACACAGCCTTTCAAGTCAATTTTGTCTTGGGTTGTGAACCTACATTGTTCTCACTGTTCAGTTCAATTACAATAATTATGCCATTGATTTGGTTCAATACAGTTTGACGATGCATCCCGATTATGGACCATGTACTAAATGATTGGAAAATTTTATTTTCCCTACTTAAAGAAAGCACACTTTTTGAATGTATATCAAACAAAACTGCCAGGATCCTTTAGAACAAATACATAAATGTAAATACTAAATGCTCATAATGCAAATTTAAGCAGACGCGATCATGTTCAACGCATTATCTGTCACAAGCACTGCATCTTTATTTGATAACTTCCATTCCTCCACTACATGAGACGATGGTAGCTCTGGTAGACGAACACTTGTGAGTCATCATCCCAATCAAACCCTGCCGTGTGTGTGTGTGTGTCGCAGTGACAGCTGAAGTTCATGGAGGAAGAAACAGTCACATGGTTCACGTCATGATGTCTGTTTCGCGCTAAGGCAAGATTTGTCAAATTTGTGGTTCTACATCTTGCATTTTTTATTTGTTGGTGGCATGATTTACACCCAACATGTGTCTTATCCCGGTTGTGCTTACCAGGTTCTACATAAAAGCAGAAATTAGCCCAGATATCGGCTTTTAAAATAGTTGGCGCAGTTTAATAACTCGCACTGAGACTTTCCTCCAACATCCGCTGTATTCTATTGTGAAAGCAAAGCAGGTGCTTTGCAAATGACTACAGAAAAGCATCAGTACGTTAGTAACGGTTATGGTCTATCCTCCTGGTGCTGAATCGTTGTCATCATGCATCGCGATCCATCGTATACACTATTAAATTTGACACCTATAAAATCACAATAGATTCTGACAGATCAGATCAGTACTGTGATATTTTGCTCTCAATAAAAGCTCTACTGACAGCGTGGTGACACATTTGTAAGTGAAAAAATGATAGACGAGTAAAACTGCAAAAACAGTTAATATAAAATATGAGAAAAGTGTTACTTCTGATTGTGTCAAGGATTTTTTATGATGACAAAAGAAACATAACACTTACTTGCTAGTTTGGCCTGTAGTCCAGACGGACCAGGCTTGGAGGAGGTCTCAGCCTTGGCTGATCCCGGCAGGGACAGTTTGGGCTTTGGCAGGTTGACTTTGGAGTTAAACCGGGAAGTCCAGTCAAACTTAGAGGAGCCGGCAGCCTTGTTCTGCTCCTTTTCTCGGCTGCTCCTGCGGGGGGACGGAGAGGACGCAGAACGTGAACGCCGTGCTTTGCTTTGGTCCTTGCCCTGCTTTAGCCGGGCACCCTGAGGGGCACAGCTGTTAGCTCCTGTTACGGCTGAGGAGGAGGAAGAGGATGAGGAGGAAGATGCAGATGAAGAGGATGAGTCAGTAACGGTGCTACACCCAGCTTTGGCTGAGGCGGCCGATTTGGACGCCAGCTTGGTGGGTTTGGCTCCCCGGCTGGCCTCGCTGCGGGGTGGCAGGGGACCTGCCGCGCTGCTCGAGCTGGGGAGAGAGGAAGAGGACGATGACAATGAGGAGGCGTCTGCCTTCTTGCGCTTTTGTGAAGGGGTGCTTTGGGCCCCACTGGGGCCAGGTTGCGAGGTGCTCTTCTTGCTCAGGGCTCTGCCGGACGTCGCAGGGGTCGGCTCAGGCGCTAATCTTCTCTTTTTGGATTTAGCGCTGACAGATGCTGGAGCCTTCTTAGGCTCTGTAAGTTCAGGTGAGGCTGTGGGGGCTGATGGCCCACTGGCTGCGCTCTCGGAGGGGTGGTTGGACAACGGCTTTGGCCGTTTGGCTGGGCAAGGTAAATAGGTGATGTTTGGCTCTGAGGCGGAGCTGCGTTTGAGAGCACGGGTGTTGCTGCCCTCCCGTTTCCCTTGCTGGCTTGAAGTCCCTGCTGCTTCTAAGTCTGAATCTGGAATCGTGTGTGAACTGACAGATAGAGAAAGACTGTTTCTGTAAAAGACAGAAAACCGACTTGAGAAAAAGTCAAAGCAGAGAATATATCACATATTAACAGGATTCACTTGAGCATGTTTACCAAGACCCACACGCAATAGACGAGAAAAGGGATACCTTCGAGAGGTGTGGCCGCGGGCGGAGCCGGCGGCTGAGCTGGGTGGGGCTTTGGAAGCCTTAGAATTAGATCTTCTACTTTCAGGTGGGGAATTTGCTTTTTGGTTTACTTGCTCTGGCTGCAACCTGGAGAGGTTGGAGATTAAACAGCAGAGAGCAGTGTGGGATAGGAAGTCCAAGAGGAACACCTCAAACTTAATATTACTAGCTACTCAAACAGTCATACAGTTAACATTTCCTACCCAATGGAAAACAATTGCTAGATGTCTGACACAGGTAGGAAATGTCACCACCAAATTGGTAAGCTAAACTACAACCTCAGAAAATGTTATTTAACAGCATCGCCCAAGAAGTGGCAATACAAAAAGGATCAGATTTAATTTAACACTACACATAAGTGGCAAATATCTGTGATTCAAGGCACAACACGTTATTCTGTACTCTGTGCCAGTTCAAAATGTTCAGATCCACAGATAAAATAAAATACTTATGAATATCAAAGCTGAACTCAATAAAGGAGACTTGGAGACACGAAATGAACGAAAAGCATTCTTCTATGTTATGGCCTAGCCACTGTAGTCCTTTTTACAACAAGAAGATTAAGAAACCAACCAATGTGTTTATTCTGCATCAAAACTACTACCTGCTGAAACAAATTTTTGAATTAATCATGGTTAGAGATGCTCAGATCGATCTGCCGAAATTCGGTATCGGCCAATGATCTCATTCTATGACTTTATTGGTACTTGCTTTACTTAAGATCTGATCTTAAGAACCGATCTCAATTGATGACATCAAATCATGAGAATATACATGATGAGCGAGGGTATAATTGATAAATGTTTTGGCGCTACAGCTCCATTATAAAGGCATACTTAAATGTTCACTGTTTTGTAAACATTTTGTACTCTGATTAAACAAGTTACATTACAAATTTACAGTAGGAAATTAACAAAAATAAAAGATGAATCAATTAAAAATATATAAAAATACAATAAGAAAGGCAACATCTTTTCCTGAAAAAGGTTAACGATGATCAGAGAGATTACATATCAGCTTTATAAACTTAAAGCATTTGAATAAGCATTGGTACAGGCCGATCACTATCACAGAAAAATCGGTACTCGGTATCTGTGGCAAAAATCCTGATCGGAGCATCACCAATCATGGGTTGTATCAAATAATCTTGAGATCTCTAAGCACAATCTCTTTGACAATTGTGACAGTGAGTCTTGGTATGAATAGTGACCATCTCACAAGATTTTAGTCTGATGTATTCAGCAAAAAATTTATGAAAGTGACTCAGAGATACTTATCATTGTCTATAATAACAAATAGACTGTTTTCTGGGCAATATGCACACCCAAATGGTTAATTTAATAGTTTTAAAGGTTGCTTCTTCAAACTCACCTTCCTGCAATCGCGTGGTCTATTGGCTGGGTCGCGGCTGTGTTCCTCTGTGAACGGCGCAGTGACCCCCCTGGATTGGAATTAGGCCGGTTGGACATTGGCACCTCTCTCCTGAAGGGACATACCCTTTCTAGACACTACCATTCACTGTAAACAAGGTAGAAAGACAGAAAAAAAGTTATGGTTTTGCCATAACTGTGTAGATGTGCGTGAATTATGTTTTTAAGAAACTGTAATGGACCCATTTTCACTCGTTGTACTGGCATTATTAAAATATGTAATAAAAACAACAAAACAAACAAATAAAAATGAACATTCTATAAAAAACAAAGACAGTAATTAAACTGACCTTCTGAAAGAAACTGAAATTTAAAACTTGAAGCAGTTGGTAATACCTTAATTACCAGACACGTTTTCTTTGTAATCAAGAGATATTCCAAATGCTTTTACTTTTGAATTAATGGAAGTTCTTTCTTTAAAAAGAGGATCTTGTTACCTGTAAATCGTTTTCTTCTTTCACTTTATACATATACTTATTCATAAAAATCAATAAAGCACAGCATTTGTATAGACCAGTGTCTTAGATCCTCAGTTTTTCTTCTGCAAGTTCAAGACTAATTATATTTAACAACAACTGCCATTTGTACATTTTTACCGGAAGTTTTTCATGTGGTTAACTAGAGGTTTATTTTGATGGTGTACGTGAGTTCAACACTCAGTTTCTGTGGTTGCATCTCTGATATAGTGCGAGACACACAGACACTAAAGAGTCCAAACTCAAGCAGATTACACATTTAAATCTCCGATTTAAATTTTATGGCCTGCTTAGTGTTACTTTACGGTAAAGATATACTTAACTTGCCATTCTGCAATATACAACAAATTCTGTTTACATGCCTGAATTCCACAATTTCGTCCGTATATCCCACATTGCAGGCACAGGTACATCGAGATAGGCTAGTATTTTAGCATTTGCAACTTAACCTTAGTTTTGCCTACGCACCTGGCAAGAAAAAAATTCTTGGAAGCATAAAGACACAGAACTGACCGTCTGTTCACAGTTAAGATCGATCATGTGAAAAAACAGTCAATCAGTGCATTTCTAATCTTGGTGACAGAGGCCTCAGCACTGGCCCAATTGGACCTGTAAGAATATTGTTTACTGATCCAGGAGCCTCTCACCCTGGACCCGGGCAGTCTTTAATGTTGAATCCTGACACTACAAAGCTAAATATGAACCAAGATAATAAATAGGCCCTTCTATATAGAACAAAACCGACAACAATCCCTTTGAAGGTTTGCTGAAAAGAGAATCAATTTAAACCTTAGCTTTTGTCATATATGATATCATCAAACTAACATCCTGTAAGTGTAACAATTCAAACAGTCCTCATTACTGAGATTCTTTTTGTGACACCAGGCCCAGAGAACTGTCAGTCCTGAAATCTAACCAGATATGACGTCAGTGGTTAATTAATGCCAGCTCTACAGAAGAATATCAACAAGTTCTTGTGCAGCCCTGCCCTCTGGTTCATGCACACCAGTAATGAAACTAATGGCGAAAAATCTTATGGATTGAACAAACAACAAACATCCTGTGAAAGATCACCAAATACTGTGCAGTATCTACGAATGAGTGGTTAAAGTTTATTTTTAAAGACAATCAAGCTCACGTGGGTAATACATGGAGTCTCTGTTCACCTTACTTTGCAGATTCTTATGTAAACAAGTCACAGTACGACTGGATTTCCAGGGAGGGTACGATTTGAAAGCAATGTTGCCCCATCAATACTGGATCCGCAAGAAACCGCTGCTATCTTGTGTGAGTCACATATTTATATGTGGGTGGTTATTTGTAAGTCTTCGATACAACATCCCCATTAAACCTGATCTTTTCTCGAGCCTTCCTCAAAACCAGAATAGAACATTTTAAATTTAGAATTTAATGTTTTTGAATGTAAATACCATGCAAACATCATGAGTAGACCTCACACTACATTATGCATCAATTAAAAACGTTGGATCATTATACCTTTATTTGTCATAGTATGACTGAAGCATCATGATTTCTTCATAGTGTAACCACCATTATCAAACTTTATCTGATCAAAGTCACCGATGATCAAAGTCATCGTTAACTTGCTGCCTCACTAAATAAACACAGCCTCCATTCGTTGGCCAAAGGAACACGGTACTAGATACCCCTCCCATTCCATTTACAAAAACCAATAGGGCTTAAGTATTGTTTAGTGAATAACATGTGCCACAGCCCATCCACCGTTGCAGCACCCATAACAGATCAATGACCTTACGTCTCAAACGAGCATACGTCACAAAACCAGTGCACAATGACCCATGAAGACATCCAGAGTGGGATATAGAGGTGACTGAAAGAGAGATGAGAGGATCAATACTAAAACAGCTTTCTATAGAGACAGAGGAGAAAAGAACACATGCTTAGGAAACCTGACGGTACAGGACTTGCGCAAATCTAATCTGCATTGCGTGTCTCTTATTTTGTGTAACATATGATGGCATTAAGCTCAAGGCGACTTTTGGTCTGCATCACAAAACACTACGAGATATAACACAATGTGAACATACAGTGAGAATGGCTAGAGGGTGTCTTTGTGTCCTCCTCAGTTCAGTGCTTAAGAACAACACTAACCATCAATCAACATGACACCACAGAGATGCACACTTCCAACACGCTTCCATCCAGCTGTGTATGTATGTGTGTGTGTGTGTGTATAAAAGATAATGAATCAAAGACTATGATGAAATGAGCAAATGCATTTTAACAGGCTCGGAAGGTAAATTCTGATCTTAATGCAAGTCTCCTACACTTAAGACTTGTATCATACCTTTTCCCAGGTTAATAATTGAATACCAATGTCTTCAAAAACACCTACAGCATTAATTGAAGGCATTACAACAAATACAGGTTGAGACGTTTTGAAATTTTTTTGAACTGTAGAAAGTGTAAGAATTGGCAAATAATCAATTATGATTAATTTCATCCACAATAATAGTCTGTGTTTGCCAAGTGATTTTAAAATGAGCTTGCGAACTGGAGAGGCCCAAAAGACACACTGTAAAATGTTAGAGTTACAGATGAAATGCAGGTCAACATACAATATTAAATATGTATGATCCAAGTTGGCATCTGTTCAGTATGTCACTTTATTGAAATTCAAAGAAAACAATGCATGCAAATTTTGTACAAAAAAAAAAATAAGAGTTCCCACACTGCACTGCATCAGGTTTAGTGCCACAGGTTTGGGGCAATAAAAAAAATTCTGTAGCAAAAACTGTATAACACTACTGTAGTGTTAGGTTAACCACTTTAATTTTAACATGTCTTTGGGAAGACACTTAAGTTAATGTGTGTATTTGACAATAGCTTTAGTCAAGCAGTAATAAATTAATGGAATACACTTTTAAAGAAACTCTACTTGAATGCCTTTATCCAGACAAATGCATGACCGCCACTTAGTAGAACGTCAAACCATGCGGTTCATTTTCTCAGACACCCAGAATTGCCATTCGGAATGTCTAAATGCAGCCATTTAATTTGCAAAACAGACTTAAACTTAAGGATGTAACTCAACTTGCAATGCAAGACATGGTACTGATCTCACAATACAATTGATCACAATTCACAATTTGTTTAAAACAACAATAAAAAAAAGAAATTTTAAAATGTGACCTTTACTAAATTCCAATATTAAATTAATAATAAACAGTGCTGTCAGCGCAAAATACACTAAAACCCTCAGCAAAGCTACAAACAAAATTGAATTCTTACTTTTTGTTCTTTGATGAAAGTAAGTGACAGGAGTCACAACAGTGTATTTAAGAGCGCATCACTTTTAGACTCGCTGCTGTAATCAGGCTAATATGCTTTATATAACTCTTTGTTTTTAAAACTTTATTTAACTTGTAAAAATTGTGCTAGTGAAGTGGCTTCGAAATATGGCAGGGTATAATATTATATACCTACAAATGCATTGTTGTTGATTTTGGATTGGGAGTACTGATTAAACAGAAAGGTTTGATCTATTAACTGCAATTTACCAAAAAAGACTATGCATGTCGTACTCTACAGCCCTGTACGCATACATACATTGGAACAGCCACAAAAGTCTGCCAACTCGCCCCCTTTGGAAAAACAATATGGGATGCTTACTAGTCATACAGGATAAATTTAGCCGACTGAGGTCTTTAAAGTTTGTTTAAAAAAATGTACCAAGCACAATGATATTTTATATTCTAATTACTCAAGGAATCGCTTAAGCCCTATTGTTAGCCTAAATAAATTCTTCTCATGTCAAAGTTGTCATGTTAAATATGGATGCTCTTGTCACTTAACATGAATCCTCAAATGACAGGAGCCTTACGCATGAGGGTATTATCAACGAAAAACATCACATCACATTGGTCCAATGGTTGTGTAAGACTTAAGTGTGTAAACTTTTAACATAAAAAATCTAAGGAATAATACTTATTTGCAATATAATAAACACTGTGTTTTGTCTAAGCGGCCTAGACATTCGGAAGTAATAAAAATGCTTTCACCATGTAACCAAACATTCATTCTACTCACCAACCTGCAAATCTTAAAAATAGTGCAATAGACCTTTCTCAAAGAGACTGGAAATACGCAATCGCAGGGATTACAGACTTCCTGTCTAATGTCAACATGGCAGAAAGCGGGGTAATATAAAAATAGAGAGACTTGACAACTTCCATCACGGGTTTGCCAAAGATCACCTTTGATGACATGACAAGATTTACAGAGAGCAACAAACCAGATAAAGGATATACACTTTTTTAACTTTCAAGGTAAGTAACGTAGCTGACTTTAGAGAGTAATCAGGCTAACAAAATACTAGTGTGCATACTAAGACCTAGGGTTATGTATGAACAGTATAGAGGACTTGGATAACTTTATTAAAGCGACATAACAGTCATGGTTGTGATGTTACAAAACAATAAGACATTCACTGTCTGCCTTTGGTCCAAGTAAACGGCTTGTGTGTAGCAGCTAGCGACGATAGCCTTGGGTTTACGTAAGTCGAATGCTGACATCAGTCCATTTTTTTCTGGCAAAGTCTGTGTTTATGTTCGTGCCCTTGTCATGGTATCAAATGTAGTAAACGGGCAGGTCTTTGTGAGGGCTAGATGCTGCCCATCTCAAGAGTAAAAACGAGGAGCCTCACAAACTTAAGGTTTGACCAATGAGTGTACTAGTTCTCTGTGCCTCTTAATACCGTTGCAGTACTGTTCACACAATGCTGTTACTGCTGAGTCCCTGCCTCCTTTTTGTGTACCTGGTTCTGGGCATAACGGGGAGGAAATAAGTTTCCACATCAATTGCCAATTTCCAGTGCAAAACACGAAAGTTGTGAAAAATGTCTATAGCCAACAGGTAAGAAGACACACACACTGACAACAAATAATGACATGTCTAATGTATTGATTTCTTTTTGACCCAACCTACCAGTTCTTCTAAAACATTATATTTAATGTTAAATTAAAACACTTGCATTTAGTTCCTGACTCTTTAAGGCCTGCCTCCTAGTGTACTCAGATTGGTCAAACTGTCTTATCTGTTGTTATTTGTCAACTCTGCTTTCTTTACTGCATCACCACCAGTGACTAGACGACACAATGTTAATCCAGTTACTTCCGTAACGGGCCTCTGACAACACATCATTGAAGTACTGGATGACTACAATCCTAAGGGTTGCTTTAGTCTAAGACATCTGATTTATTTAAAGACAACAACTTGCTTCATCAAGAACTTTTGAATTTGTAACTTCAGAATATAAAAACACTATAACACACACAAACACATAAAAGGAAATGTAAAATGAGGTTTAGAATCTTACGGGTTCTTTAAAATTTCTGGCGCTACCATACTAGTATTGGCTGCATGCTGAATGGCGAAACAAATGGCTTAAATGACTTTACCTTTCTTATAACCACCACAGATTAAGGCATGGAAGCCGATGCAGAATCACATGCAGGAAACTGATCCTGTATGCAGCTGAGAGACCATTCACATGAGAAGTAAAAGTAAACCTGGCACATTAGAAAAACTACAGTCTTTTACAATACAGCTGTGTATTCAATTTGAATGCAAGAACCTGATCTTATTATTTAGTTATGAGTACATTTTACAGCTTAATTCTAAATAGTTCTGTAAGAATAACAACAGTGATCAGTCAATAAGAGCTAGGTAGGTTGGGTCTTATATATAAATTTAGGTTTTCCTTTACCAGTCACTTACAAATAATAAGGACTAACTTAATTTAGCTTACAACATAGTAGGACTAACCTAATATTAGTTTATCTTCATTCTCAAATAAAAGGAACAGATCTCTTTAAAAAAAAATATATATACAGACCTGCATACAAACACTTCTGGGTTGAGTAAAATGGCTTCCACTATGGAACCTACAAATCATCTATAACCTAACTATATGCAGGATATTGTCCCCCCCCATCTTTTCAAGCCCTTACACTGGACCCATCTCATCAGCATGTAGATGACAGCAGGCGCTATGAGAACTTACCAGCCGTGTGCAAATACCCCAACCAGCAGCCTAGGGTGACAAGAAGGTGGGCAATAATGAGAAGAGGGGAAGGGGTGAGAAAAGGTGTAGTTTAGTCTCTTCATAAAACGGCCATTTCATTAAATGATAAAAAAACAGTAACAACGTGGAATCTTATTACAACTGCAGACAAGGAGGCAGCCATTTTGTTTAGTATTATAGTTAAAACCACTACTAAATGTAATTCTTTGGAATGCAAGGCATTTTAACTAAAACAAAGACAGAATATTAAATAAAAATATAATGAGAAACATTGTAAGGAATATCAAACAGACCTATGCTACTGATGTAGGTGCCCTAGATGCTTTTAAACTGACAACCAAATGTGGCTCAGAACACATTCACTAACACTGACATTGCATTAAATCTATAAACACAAGCTCACTCGCATTAATAAAATTGACAGTATAGTTAAATGTATATATACACACACACATGTCAAATGTACTGATTAAAGGCAAACTTTAAATTCACAAATAGTAAAGCATTACAGATTTGACATAAGTGGTAAAGTAATAATGGCATCCATAGGATTCCACCTGGTAAGTTACATACACACATACATACATACATACATACACACACACACAATACGTCACACACAAGAATGTCAAACCTAAACCTCGAAACTCAACAACGACACCTCAAATCCCATTTAACCAGACTCGATTTAAGACCTCGATATGAACAGAATTCGATCTGAGGCTCGACCATACCTTCATGTGTTGAGTTTTAAACCTTCATGCGTGCTAACAGGCCTTCTTTATAACGAGCCCAATCTCCTCATCCAAGCTCGAGCACGACCATGACATTGAAAGTTCGAGACCTCGAGTGATGCTTCAAGCCTTCAATCATCTCAGAAAGGCCCAAATAACCCTCTTACATCACAGATTGAAGAACAAACCCAAAACATGTCACCCCCCCCCACGTCAGACCCCAGAACACCTCATACACGGATCGCATTGTGATC
This sequence comes from Triplophysa yarkandensis, assembly GCA_033220385.1. NCBI lineage: Eukaryota > Metazoa > Chordata > Actinopteri > Cypriniformes > Nemacheilidae > Triplophysa > Triplophysa yarkandensis. The sequence continues at coordinate 13,888,733 of CM065669.1, read as the reverse complement.
GAGGATCGATTCTGTCGTCATGTCGAGAACAGGTTTAAAAGCAGCAACACTGAGTGTGATCGACACCATTTTTGATTTCCTTCTGTGTGTATCCGGACTGTTGACATGAAAATACGACACGAAGGCCAACAGGCCCGAGCAGATCCTTTTGTTGATTTTGTGTAGTGTGCAACACAAACACACACCGGCCGAACGTCGCGTGCTGCACGTGTACACGACCGAGCCTGAGAGGAAACACACGACGACACAACAAACACGTTTATATTGCCCACGATCAACAAAACACGACATTATTCTCTCAATGCGAGGCCACGCACACCGACCTCACATCCACATCACATTCCAGCACGTTTGATAGAAAACATGACGTCATGATGCTCATCCACACACACACGTTGGGATGTAAACACGTTAAGAACAATACAATACACACATTGTTGTGAGCTACACTCAGTGGAGCAGCTAGCAATCGAGTGCTAGCATGCTAGCTATGCTAACTGAAATCAGTCAACATCAGACAGACAAACAACAACACGATTGAGACACAACACCGGGTTGTGTGTATCTGTGTGTGGTGAAACACACAAACACGTCACGGTTGATTTACACTCGTGTGTTGTTTATGCTAATCGGTAGTGCTAGCGTCGTTAGCATGCTAGCCGATGCTAATCTAACGAAGCGTGACGAGCGATTATCAACAACTGGGACGAATTACACACAACAAACACACAACGCAACACAACAGCGAAGAATAAGAGCAATACACGTGTAAAACGTGAGTTGTGTACCGTTGTTGTCAGTGATATGGTAAAGCTAACGAGCAAAGCCGGTCTTCTGTCGACGTGTATGCGGGCAAGATTAGGTCAAAGTGACAACAAACTACACGAACAACACAAATTACACAAACTACACACAGACGACATGCAACCAAGCATCACGTGTAACACTAATGTCTACGTTTACACACACACATTTCGTGACAATACACGCCAATAAAGACACACACTTGCGTTTATTGATCATATTTGGGCCATTATTGTTAGCTGGGCTTTATACGAGCTCATTAGTTCACAAAAATATGCAAATTTGTGTAAAATGTTGATTATTTTACCTCAGGTGAAGCTGAGTGTGTGTTGCATATTTAAATTAACGAGTGTCAGTTGGGTTTAAATGCGTCGAGTGTTTGTGTCGTTGCTTGTTTGTGTCACACGGCGTTAAATAAGTGTTTTTCACCTCAGGAAATATAAAAATAAACACAAATAAACACAAATAAATAAATAAAGAGAGAAATAAAACGACAGGAAGGAAAGGGTTTGGCCTTTTTTCCTCACATTACACGACAGTTTGTGTCACGCGACGCACACAACGCCACATTGTGTTGTATTGTGTGGTGTTGTGTGTAGTTGTGTAGTTGTGTGATTACCTATTTGTTGCGGTGTTGTAGTTGCTGTTGGACACAGAGCAGCGGCTTCACTGTCATCAGCTGAGCGAGCGGCCGCATCACTTCCGCTCGCACACGTCACCGGGATCCTGCCGCCGCACTACTTTCCGTCGTGACGACAAACACACGCGCGGCGATTCGCGAGACGGGCGATGAGAAACATCTTGGCGGCGGAAGTCGTCTCTATAGAGCGTCTTGTGACGTCATTGCAAGCTCGCGGGCGGTGACGTGACGCCGGGCCGTTGTGAACCTACGTCAGAGTTTGAGAATATCAATCCGCCGGGTCGTGAACCCCCCCGACACCGCCGCGTGTGACGTCACCGCACTGTTTTTTTACTTTTATGACACAAAATTGAGACATTAGAAAGCTGTGTGTGTGTGTTTGTGTTGTGTGTGTTGTGTGTTTGTTTGTGTTTGTGACACAAACTGTGTGTTTATGTATGGGAAGTACACAACGGTGGGTTACGGAAGCAACGTAGTCTTCCCTGTTGTCATGGCAACCGCCGGGCGTCTAAAAATGGCGTCCCATGTCAATCTCAACACTTCTGATAGATGAGTTTAACACTGCATTAACTTATTATATATATATATATTTATTTATTTATTTATAATACAAAAACATAACTTTAATAAAAACATTTGAACAAGATTGGACATTTTTGCTGTAACTAAAATATTCACAATTGTGCAAGTGTTTTTGTTATTGACATTAGAATGGATGCTGTTTTGTATTTTTTTATCATTTAAAATAATAATTTATATTATATTCTTGAAATTCAGATTAAAATTTCACGTTAATATTCATCTTGTAGTCTATATACATTACGGTAATTACTATTTTCTATTTCACACAATATTAAACAGTCCTGCAAAGACTTTTTTAGAGAATTTAAGTTATTATTCAGATAAAAAGGTGTTAGATTTCTACGGCTTATTTACAGTTTCATAAAAACCATCATGATGTCGATCTAGAGCAAATGGTGTTGTGTTTGGGCCTAAGATTCTGTCTCTGTGCTCAGGACATTTACATCATCTGGAGCGTTCACCTGACCGGCTGCGCTTTAAAATCCTTTCCTGTCCAGCGCTCAAGCTGCTTCAGAAAGGCAAGAACGGTAGTCAACACTAAATACTTCATTCTATTATAAAGTGTCTGCTAAGCTCAGCTTTACTATTACAGAATCATTCAAGTTTAAAGATGTATTACACTTATTTAACCCCATTTGTGTTCACAATTATGCTTAATTCTTTGTTCAAGTCAAGTCTGCTTTATTGTCAATTCTTCCACATGTACAGTACATACATACAGAGAATCGAAATTGCGTTACTCTCAGTCCCCCGGTGCATACACATAACACTAAGTAAATAGATAAAAAGATAAAAAACTATACCACTATACAATTATACAATACATAATTGTTATGTTTGTATCAATATTAATCAGCATTTGCATGTGTTTTTCCAGCCCATCCGACAGAGGAAGATAAACACAATACCATTTTAAAAAGGTAACAGGAAAATACTAGTTTACCAGTTACCAGGACCCTACAATGAAATTAATATAAGAACATTTCTTACAGCTTAAAATGATTGCACACTCAAAAATGAAAATGTGCTCACCCTCATTTATTCTTCAATGTAATTTTAAGTTTTCATCTTCTGCATTTTTTGTGTTTTATATAAGAAAATTAAATAGAGCGAACCTTTAACAATAGAGAATGAGTACAGGATGGCTTTATTTTTGTTTTTGTGTGATTTACCCTTAAAACTTTATTAATACACACAAATAGTTTCAGAAGGAATGACTATTTAAAAAACAAACACATTTCTGGCAAATTGAAAATGACTATATTGTTAAAGGTTTGCTGTTCAGATGCAGAGGACACTTATTGACAAACGAATGTCCTCTTTATTCTAAAACTACATAGCAGTATGTCATATAAAACTATTATTTTGTTATTTTTCTGATCAGGATATTTCTGCATTTTGAAAGCTGTAGATGAAGTTAGAGGACATTAAGTAAAAACTCTGTTACACAACATCTCTTTAATGTAATTTCTTCTATAGGTTGAAGCTGTCTGAGGTTTATGTGTCCTCTTCTTCTGTATGCACTTGGTGTGAAAGCCTTTTATTGTATCGTATGACATGACACTCTCAAATGTGTAATCAAGAAAACAAGAAAAAATGTCTGTTTATTAAGTTGATATTTCTGTTTTTATATAGAACAGTCAACCCTTGTGTTACCTGTGGCTGAAGACACACAAGACAACGAGGAGGTAAATACCATTTCATTCACTTCCTTTGATATAACAATCAATAATAATATTGGTAAAAATTATTATTTAAATGAATTGCTTATTTTGTATATTCTCTCTGCGTCCTTTTGTTTAGGTTCCCCTTCCTACAAAAGGAAAGGGAAAGAGAAGTCCCAAGGCTGGAGCAAATGCGAACAAGTTAAAAACTTCTGCATGACAGTGGTGATCGACTGAATGTCAATCACGTTAGGGATTTGGGAAGATTGTCAAAAGGTAAAGAACATTTTTCTCTACATATGAGTTTTTTTTTCAAACATAACAAGATTGCTTTTTCTCTCTACTTCTATTCTTAGATTTAAAGGAATTATGGATTTGTTTTTGTTTTTGTTGACTTGATGAAAGTAATAAAGAAATATGTAATCCTTTTAAAGACATTTTAGACTACGTGCAAAATATTTATGCAAAATGTTTTTTTAGGATTTTTTTTTTTTTACTGTGCAACAACCATGCTCTTGGTCAATAAAAATGTAAACAATTCTTCAAATCCGAACATTTTAGTTTTCTAGAATATCTATATGGATACTGTTATTTGGCAACTATTGGCAGAATTATTATTAAACTAAATGAAAAACAAAGATTTTCCCATTTCACTTTTTTCACCTGTTAAAGTGAGAATAGTAAACTCAAAATTAAAATTAAATCTTTTTTTTTTAAAGTCTGTGACCGATATATTCACCCTTCCATTCGATAACACTCACAAGCGTACCATTGACAAAGCCAGTCAGTTTCTCGATCTGGTCAGAATCATCTTTTTTTGCAGAAGCAACCACGGCCTCCAAGACACCTGTTCCGAGACCTGTACTGTCTACGTTCACCTGCAAATTTCCTGCTTTTGAAGTTCCCAAAATGTCAGGAATTGTGAATGAAGGAGGAGGAACCCAGTTGCAGGGACGAGTAGAACAATTTCAACTTTTTAATAACTAGGGGGTGGGGCCAGGAGATGAGACAAGAGAACACATGGCATGTCATCACAAATAATGCCACGTGTCTCACACAAAACACCCTGGTCTACCATGATTCTGCTAAAATCTGGAAAAACATGACCAAGAGAGGCACAAAAATTCTCAACGGGTTCAAGTCAGGTAAAGGAGGGAGCCACGTCATTCATTTTTAATCTTTAAATCTTCTACTGGCCAGACACACAGTGGAGTACTTGGATGCATGTGATGGAGCGTTGTCTTGCATAAAAATGAAAGTCTTCTTGAAAGATGCAGACTGTTTCCTCTACCATTTCTTGGAGAAAGGGTCTTTGCCAGGAGGTTTGAGGGCTGATTTTGAGTCTAGTTCCAAACCAAAAAGGTCCAACTAGCTCATTTTTCATAAAACCAGTAGCCCACCTCCATCTTGCTGGCTGGAGTCGAGGTGGAGCTCTGTGTCCGTTACTGGTCCAACAACAGGCCCCCATCCATCGGGTCCGTCGAGAATCACTCTCATCTCATTAGTCCACAAAACCTTTGAAATATCTCAATGTTGAAATATGTTTTAATATGTGTCGTTGTCATAGGTGGTGGGGTTGTAGCCTTTTCTGCTTTGGTCATGTCTCTGACAACTGAACACCTCATGCTTCTTGACAGTCCAGGTAGGACGCAGTTGTGGAATATGGCAGCAATGGCGGATAATGGGCTCCTGGTTGCTTCATGTTGGATTCTTCTCCAATCTTTTACGGAAAATATGCAGCTCTTCTTCTTGACACGGTTTTCCTGACCCTGTTGACTTTTAGCAACAAAAACGTTTGATGGTTCTGTCATCACGCCCGATATCTTAGATATTTCAAGAGTGCTGCATCCCTGTGAAAGGTTTTTTACAACTTTTGGCTTTCACAGTCAGTTAAATGTCTGCTTTTGCCCATTTGTCCTGAAGAGAACAAACTGCCATATTAATTATGCACACCTTGATGCAGGGTGTTGATCTCAGTAGGCTTTTCCCTCCCTCCTTAGACAAATACACATCACCTGATATACATTAGATCCTATAAGCATTCAAGTTTATAATGCTTGGAGTGGGACATTATGAATAAAATTATAGGGACAAAAAAAATCACTTTTTTAAAAATTGTGCACGCAGTGTATTTGGTTAAATCTATATTTGATTATATTTGGTTCTATTATAGTGCCAGTATGTTCCTCATCTAAAAGAAACAAAAAGAATTGGGCGAATAGATGGTTAAAATAAGCCATTTAAAATAGGATTTAATTTTTTGTCATTGCTTATGATGTACGAGTTGGTATGTTCTTTTGGGTATCTGTTCTTGAGATGTAGGCTGTGTTTTAACAGAAGCTTTAGTTGTAAAGAAGTTGGCATAATGATTTACAAGGACACAAGCTTGTTGTCCAGAAGAGGGCACTTTAACACAAGAAATAACCAAGCCCAATACAAGCCCAATTCATAAGAGTTATTAAAGATTAATTAAATTCAAAATACTTCAATTATGTAGTCAAAATTAAAGACTTGCTCTTTTCTGGAATTAAATAGTTTAAGTGATAAGAATATCAACAGTTAGAACATTGGAACAGTTCTACAACAAATTTTGATTAAAAAAAGGAATTCAATAATTTACAAAACACACAAATTTATATTTTATTCATAAAAGAATATAGAATTTCTAATGTTATAAGTGAGATATTTTGAAATGTCATGCCAAATATTGGCTTATTTGGATTTCATGAGAGCCACAACCTCCCAAAAAGTGGGTACAGGTAGCAATAAGATGCCGAAAAAGTAAAATGTACATAAAAAGAACAGCTGGAGGATCAAATTGCAACTGTTTAGGTCAATTGGCAACATGATTGGATATAATAAGAGCTTCCCAGAGTGGCCGTGACTCTCAGCAGTCATGATGGGAAGAGGATCACCAATACCCCCAATGCTGTGTCTAAAATAGTGAAGCATTATCAGAAAGGAGTTTAACAGAGAAAAATGATCATCATCTACAGTGCACAATATCATCCATACATTCAGAGAATCTAGAACAGTCTCTGTGTGTCAGGGTCAAGGCCGGAAAACTATACTGGATGCCCATACTGGATGATCTTCATGCCCTTAGACGGCACTGCATTACAAACAGGAAAGATACTGTAATGGAAAACTCACAACATGAGCTCAGGAATACTTCCAGAAAACATTGTCGATGATCACAATCCAACGTGCCATTCTCCGTTGCCGGTTAAATCTCCACAGGTCACGAAAGAAGCCATACCCAAACATGATCCAGAAGCGCAGACGTTTTCACATTTAAAATGGACTGTGGCAAATTAAAAAACTGATCTGTGGTTAGACAAATTGCAACTTAAATTTCTGTTTTGGAAAACTGGGATGCCATGTCATCCAGACTAAAGAGGACAAGGACAACCAAGTTGTAAACAGTGCTCAGTTCAGAATTCTGTGTCTTTGGGGAAGAAAATCAGTTTCAGCGCTCTCTAAGAACTCCTTACACTCAAAATTCAGTGATATTTAGGACAGAGTAAAATAACCTACGTCATCACTTAAGACATCCTCATGGGAGAAAAGATAACCTCTGTAGAAGGACAAAACGTCCAAAACAATTTTAGAATATGCGTCGTAGAAAATTTGGCTCTATAGATTATTTAATGTGAAATATACATATGTGTCAAAAGTCATCCCATCCACGGATTTTGGCTAAATCATTGACTTCACCTAATAAGTATAATTACGTAATAAACTCAAAAATTTAAATTAGAATTAATCAAAAATCTTTATACAAATTAAAAATATTTATTTGTTTAAAATTTACTTTTTTCATTTGGCAAACTTAAAAAATATTTGTACATTTTAACCAAATCACCTGCTTTTATTAATTATTTTAATATATACTACTGAAAATCAATTTAATACTTTAATTTATTTTATGAAGTAAAAAAGTTATTTTACTGTGCGCCTGCACACATGCACACACACCGCACATGCACACACAGCACAAGGCAACAACGTTTTGTTCTTTCGTATTCTACTGTGCAGACTGAGACAAAACATAATGACGAGACATTTCTGCAGTAACAAATACAACCATTCACACTTTTAAGGAAGATTTACTTTATTTTTCTAAAACTTACAGAATCATTCTACAACTGATAATATTTTGCTATGCATGAAGTCATTCTTAAATGACATTAACAAAGAATAATTAAAATGGGTTCATTTCATTAAACCACACAAAAGGAGAAATCTGGAGCCTAAAAAAGCACCATTCCCTTCACCTCCGGCTTTTATTACAGTAAATCAATAATAACTCAAAGTATTCTTTTTAATTCATTTAAAGGGGAAAACTCAAATTCATATTTTCTCTTTTATGCTGTAAGTACCAGCATTGCTCTTAAAATGTAATCTGTTTTAACCAAAGTCTTTAAAACACAGTTTTTATGTTTAAAGAATTAATTTTGATAGTATTCATAACAGGCCTGTTTAGTGTTTTCATGTATTGTAGAAATGTTCTAGTATTGTAAATGTTTCCAACCACCTCCGGACCAATATAAGTAAAATTCTATTCTATTCTATTCTACACTTTATTCTGTCCAATAGCACTTGTGCAAGATGTTTTTTGTAATCCTGCAGTGTGTAAACTGTCCAGCAGATAGCGTTCCAGCACAGATTTATGAGGTCAATGTGCAAAAGTGTTGCATGCTGGGTAAGCAGTGGTCAAAATCAAACTGTCATTAAAAAAACCTCAGTATAACGTTTTTTTGCCCCTAGCTGCAGAGTTTTTTTTATATAAATAAAATATCATAATCATAAAAATATCATTAAAAAATTATTTTCAGCATGGAAAAAAACACTAGGCATAAGGAATAATTGTGATGTAGATTTATTATAGCACAAAAGGGATTTGCAAGCAAAATAAATTGTAAAAACTATAAAGCAATGTAAAATAAAAGCAAAATATGTCTTCTGAAATAAAATTACAAAAAAATGTAAATTATAAAATTAAAAAACACTGATTTTATATTCACTGTTTCTTAGTCAGCATGAAAAACAATCATTTGCTTAACTTTTAGGGAAATGGTCTGAAAGGTTTAATTACATTTACACATGTTTAATTTTCACACAAGAAACTTATCATTTTCACAGCATGGATGTTAAAGCCTAATATCTATTTTTAATAAATATCTTTTGATGTCATATTTTAAACTTCAAATAGATTAAAAAAAAATTGTTAAACAACACTGGCCATCAAACAAACAAAATACATAAAAGTTATGAGTTTTATAAGTGTATTTTATATATTTTGAATGCATTAATTCATTAAGCAGAACATTTTATCTTTCACAAACACAGTACTCCTCAAGATAAAAAAATGCAAAAAGACAACAATAAATGGTTCTACTGTTCTAGATTTCCGTTACATTCAAGAGGAGAAAACCAACATAAATGAGAAATATTACCTGCTGTCTGATAACCTTCGAAAGGGATGTACAAGTCATTTTTAAAGTGTCTTAGTATTATAATGAGTTGAAGATGGATTATATTAGGTTACAAATAATTCCTTATATACCGTTGAAGAGTCATGTTGATTCCGCAAACAACTTAACATTACGGAAATGCTCTTCAAATAAGCATTTGAAGAACATTTAAAGAACACAACAAAAAAACTTTTGTGAATCAGGAAGGCCCTTTAAGTTTTACAACTTCTATAGTGCACTGTAAAAATTCTATACATAAAAATGTAAACATTTCAGAAATAGACAGTTAATTTACAAGATGACTTTAAACTAACATTAAAATATTGTGTGATAGAAAACAGAATTATTTCACTGTGATATACGGTTCAAAAGTAAAATTACAGAAATGGACGTCAAATGTACAACATGTCACTTGACATTACAACAATGTTTGGAGTATTTTGGTATCCCAGCTGCCAAAATATTATAATTTTTCCAGGGTATATAAACAACAGCTTTGAATACAATACAAGGACAAATGCAGGTAGCTTGACAAAAATGGTAAAACTATGTACTTGTAACAACAAGGGACTCTCCTAAACCTCCAGCTCCAACTGGACGATGCAACAGCAGCATCGACATGCTCATACGCTCTCTACAAATGTCCCAGGTCTATCTTGAAATGTAAACTTGTAGATATTTTAGCACATCTCTTCGAAACAAGTCACAGGATCAGTCATGTCTCAGCGTATATGGTGTGAAATGAGTTAACTTAGCAATAACAGAATGATGAATGCTAATGGCTGTTTAGACAGAATGAAATGTTAAGTCTCTCTCTCTCTCTCTCTCTCTCTGGGAAGCTTGATGACGCAGTAGATACTGAGGCCTCTGTTAGGATTGCTGGGCTGGGAAAATAACAGAGAGGCGCTGCTTTGGCAGGCCTGATACGTGGACACACACACACACACACACACACACACACACACACACACACACACACACACACACAAGCACAAAGGAAGTACTGCGTAGAAAGACCAGCTGATCAGGCCCTGAAGGACAAACAGTGCTGCTGACACGCTCTCTTTATCTTCCGGTCTCATTTTTATGCGCAGCAGAACAGACTGATCTTCCCAGGTCCAGACTGTTGACATCTGCAGCAACAGCTCACATATGGAGGAGAAAGACTAGATCAGGTATCTGAAAAATGCCCCGCTAAACCTTTCTCTCATTCGCTCATCCTACTAACCATACCGAGAGATGTGGGTGCTGTCGTCCATTAATACTGACTAACAAGCTTTCCGCTGTGGAAACTGTGAACAGATCAGGTGTCGCCGAGCTTTACAAGTATGTGTTTGTGTGGCCAAGATTGTTTGGAGGTTTATACTGTGGGAATATTTCAGATGGACGTTCTGGAGCAGTTTTTTTTTCTAGATCTGAGTGCGTTTTACTTGATGGTGATCCAATGTGGAGGAGACTAACTGTAACGGAACAAGCAATAAAAATGCACTGTAATATAATGAAATACTGCGATAATAAATTCCAAAATGTTCAATCAGTGCACAGTAAAACAGAGACAACATTTGAGACTCAATGCTCAGTTAACGTAAATTAATCTGGATATATAAATTCTGCACTACTTCTTAGTAAAATCTGTGACTTTTTCCGTTACAACCCACTTGAATTATAGTGTAGATCTCAACTGAAGTGCAAAATGCTCTGTGGAAAGTTCTCAAATCAACATGAATCAAAAGGTAACTTCAAGTGAATCACTTGTCAAGTGTCAAAAATAAATAAAATACACAAAGCTTTATGTTGTGCATAAGACAGTGTAGTCCATTCTGTCATCAAATCCTTCAAATTATGTCATTTCAAACCTGAATGACTTTCTTCTGCAGAAGACTAAAGAAGATATTTTTAAGAATAATATACTCAACTGGGTCATGCACTAAGTTTGTTCATCATGAACACTAGGGGGCACAGACCTGTGGTTTCTCTCAAAGCCGCCTTTAATCCGACCAGCTGGGACCAGAGGAAAGACGACATTGGTTGAGTGGAGCAATATGAAAAACCGGAAGGTTGGTAACGTCATATTTATCTCACACTGAACTTCATTAATTGTTATTGTGAGTGTCATTGTTGTTAGAAATGTCAAGCTGCACCGCCTTGCTTTTGATCAAGCTGGAATACAAAAGTTATGCAACTTACATTAGTTGTTGTAATGTTTTGTCCTTATATTCACCTTGATTCTTTCATTCATTCTCATGGAAATTCCATATATTATTTCTGGTTTCACAAACTGCAAAGTTTCCCCTTTCTTATTCATATTGAAAGACAGCGGCCCACGTATGGAGCTAGGCCATCTCGCTCATCCGAGTCATTTTTCAAAGTCTTCAGTTTGTTTTCTGTTTTTTTCTATTTTATAAGGCAAGTTGGTCTTGAGCGGAAGGTTTAAGCGATGAGCGTGGGTGTAGCGTTAGCATGAGTAGCGCAGGCCTTGCTTTGACAAGGCCTCATAGGTCTCTGTTAGCATCTCTGATGTTCTCGGGGAGGAAGCAGAATGTGCATTATTAACAAAAGCACTTCAGTCATGCAGCACTGGTGTGCTTACTGCAGGCCCAGAGCGTTCACTGCATACTTGTAATGACTCATTAATGACTGTGATGTGGCAGGAACCGTGAAGCTCATCAACCTCAGGGTTATTCAGAAGCAGCATGCACTGCAGTCTGAAACTTTATACAGCTGTTTTTAGATTTCTGGAAATGGAAGTAAAAGCGGTTGATGTGCTGTGAGGTTGTGGTTTAAAGTGTTTGCGCGTTAAATGATAAAGATTTTGTTAAATTATATTGTGCACAAGCAGAAAGTATAGTTACAGGAAGTTCTCCTGTGGTGAAATTGAAATAAAAGAGTTCCTTTTATGGTCCAGATCTCTCGCCGCAAAACTTTTGAAACACTGTGAATACAACTCATACAGGAAAAGATGCAACACCATCACATTTTCCTTATTATTATTATAACAAAAATATGATTTAGTTCAAAAGCAACACATTAAAATACTGTCAAAACTATTCAATAATAATACAAACTAAATAAATAATAAGATTTTATGTTTTATTATACATGTTGTAACAGAAGTTTACATATTTTGTTCCCACTTAACAAATTATCTTTTTGCCTTGACTTTGTTAATAATTTGAGAGTGTTACTACTTATACTACCAGATCGATGTATTAATTTGTACAGTTTTAAATCTTTCAGATTACTTTCTTAGTTTACCAGTGTTATTATAGGTTATAAACAGCTTGGGATTGGAATTTAACTCAACAGATTTGTTTCCGTTCCCCATGGGAAAGACTTTCTGTCCCATAGGATGTAGTTATTATCTATTAACATCTGCTGCTCAATGAATCACGTAAGCCGTCACCCAGAGAGCTTGATATGTAATACTGGAATTAGTCTTCACAAAGAGCTGATAAAGCATTTGAAGATGATGAGAATGCTCAAATGATAATCATATTTTGCTTACATTTTCACAGTTATTAATGATTATTCTAATTTAATTCCCTTTAGTATATTAATCACACTTTAAAGCCAACTAAAAGATTTTATAATGTGACGCTGTTCAACTTAAGTCCTTAAAGCCGAGGATATACACATCAATTTATTTTACAAGCACGCTTATGCTCTACAATGACCCAAGGCTTTGACAAGATGGCAAAACGCAGAGCAAATTGTTCAGTTATATATTAACAGGCAGCAGTGTCTGATTTTGTGTCTACAATGTAGATTGCAAAAATGAAGTCAATAAGGTAATGAAGTGAATCTTTAGCACTAGTGATCACTGAAGTGTGGACACGTACAGTGTAGACACCCAGCAGAGTTAAATCAACACTGGACTTTTTTTGTGAGTATATATATATATATTCAGATAATTTTCTAATCCCTATTTTTATTGCATTCCTGTGTTTAAAATTGACCATGTAAATTCTACAAATCTGTATTTTGATTTTCAAAAGACCGTACTTAAATGTCTGTGGTCAAGTCAATAATCAGTCCAGTCTGTGGTTCTTATATCAACATCATTAATTTCCTCCTGAGAACAGAACACTGGTGAATACGGGCTGTGTTACAGCTGCTTGTGTTCACAGCTCTCAGGTACTCTGCACTCAGCCCTGTTTCCAGAAATAACCACTTCTATCTGGGCATTGGGTTCACCAGCTTACGTAAGATTTAAAGAGACACTTCATATTTCTCCTTTTGTCAGGGATTGAGCAAATGTTTCAATTTGTCAAGAAGAAACAATTTAGACATAGTTTCTCAAAAAACTCATCTGGAAGTTATATTATATTATATGAATAATTCATTTGCAAAAGTAGATTACTATTAAAACAAATTATGTTTAAAATGCATTTTAAATATTAAAAAAAACATGATTTTCTAAGTACAAAACTAAAATACTTTTTCTTGCTTTTGCAAATAAACATTTAATATTACATTGACTGCTGTTGCTGTCTCAAAGTTTAATTCTGATAACATTGTTTATATTCAAATAATATAATAAAAAAAATTAATTTGAAATCAAACATATGCACTTTCACTTATGGCATGCTTTTGGATCCCACAGTTGGTAGTCAGATGTGAACAGACAAGACATTTTGGTACAGCATGTATATACAAAGCCACAAATTGATTTTCATTTTATTCATATGACAGAAGGTTATGCAAATTCCTAGCTGTATTTGTTTTCAGAATAATGACCCAGTCTGAGCCATGAAAAGTAATAACCTCCCAATGCAATATGAATTAGCCCCACCTCCTTATTTTCCCCTTCTCCAATTCCCTCCCTTCCATCACCCTCTCTCACAGTCTCTGCAGAACAGCCGCATCCTTCTGCATCCATCAGCAGCCATGTTGAAGGTGAACCCACAGGCATCCAGTGCCTTTCCTCTTTCCCTTAACCTCTCATTCTATACTGCTACTGTTTTTTCGTTCACATTTACATTCTGATTACTTCCCCTTCCATCTCCTTCATTGCTTTCCTCTCGAGTCACAATTTCATTTTTTGCTTGCTCACGCACTTTATCTCGAGCGCCGCCTGCTCCTTCTGTCTGTGATAAACGAGGTAAACATTCGAGAGGCAGCCTGTGCACTCTCTCCATTTCTCTCTCCTTCTCTCGAAAACCGCCCACCCACCGCCTCAGAGAAGCGCATAATGCATAAAGATGTCGCAGCCGTCTAACCAGTATGCCTCCATTCGGTTGTGCATATACATACGAACCTGAAATTTTCCATTTGACAAAGAGCATGCATGGGTGAGGAAATATAAATGTGAATTTATATTCATAGCCAGTAGCAATCTTTTTTTGGGGGATGTCAGAAATAGTGTAATTTATTGCACACAATGGAAAATGTCAAACCCTGCTTTCCGAAAACAAGGTGTTTAGGCACCAGCAGTTGCATTGTTGCACACACATCCACCTCACACCACTTGTGTATGCTGCTCTCCTTCATCCACACATTTCGCTCATGTTAGCGTGCTAATCCGCTATTTTATTCTTGCCGTTGTTTTGCAGTGGGAAAGGAAGTTGCAGTTCTTCTCTAGCATGCAGCATCTCTTTTCCGCTGCTAATAATGCACAGACAGCAGTGAAGCTGCCAGCTTATTTATAAACTCAATATCGGGCAAACAAACCCTGGCGGTCAGCTAACAAGAGTCTGGGACCACTGAGACCTGAAGCAGGGTGTGTTTCTGCAGACTGATGCCCCTGCCACCTATGGACTGGAAGTCTCACGCAGAGATGGCACTGGGACTGGGGTGAACGAAAGAGAGAGAGCAAGAGAGAGATAGAGAGAGGGAGATTTTGCAAGAGAAAGAGAGAGAGAGTGAGAGTGCAGGGTAGACTTATAGGAGAGGCTGTGAACGCAGCAGCGAGCTGACGAGTCGAATAAAAAAAAAAGCTGTAACTGTTTCGCCTGCAAACGAAACATCTTTTTCCAGCCATCAGTGGATCGCAGGGACGGTGGAGGAAAGCGATGTTTTCCGCCCTCCGTCCATCGAGACGTTTTCTCTGATTCACTGAAGGTACGTTCAGCATGCTTTACCCTTCAGTTTCGAGCAGACACGGTCAAGCACACTTTTGCAGGGCATCGCAAGATGACTGATGTGGTTTTATCTGTAATAATGAAAGGTAAAGGTTTCGTTTTTTCTTTGACTGGATGTGTGGCACTCAATGCTGTTGCTTCTCCCTTTTTCGAAGTTAAATGTGTAGGGGGATTTTACTTTAACTATTTCGCACACTATGTTTCAACCTGTATGGTAAGTTATGTTAATTAAGGGTGTGGCAGGCACACATTCATTGTCCATCCACATACGAATTAAATTTTAGAAGATGCAAAGCGAGATAAGAAAACCAGCACGACGCAATAACACATAGCAATCCGAAATTTAGTTTTTAAGGCGAATGGGCCCTTCGTCTCAGATAAGTATTGCTATCCAGTTTCTTCTGTGCGTACTACTCCACTAAAAACACACAGATAATGACCATTTCAGGCCAAACTAGTGGTTCTGGTTTACGATCAGTTTTTCTTTAGAGGAAAAACACGTCTGCTCATCCGCCATTCATCCAAATCCCAATAAGTACTGCGCCACATCATGTCGCCGTGACAACAGAGGCCTGTCAGATAGGATACAGGCGTATGTTTTCTCTGCTATTAAAACTAAGGTCGCCTCTCCCTGTACGGATTAAAATAGATCAGCGGAATGTCGATAAATCTGCAATGCGTCCTCATGCAGAATGTTTTAAGCTGTGATGTTGAATTCAGGCTGGAGAACTGCATGATCAATAATGCTGTCTCGTGAAGTTTGTGATGTGGCAGATTTAACACATTGGATGTATACTGCGTGTTCGAGTCCTTTCTCTTGTGATTGTGAGAAACGTTCAACACATGACAGCAACTACAATACAGCATAAGAAAACCTCCCTGTGAACTAGTTCTGTTGTTTTGATGCTTGTTCAGAAATAAAGTCTAGCCTTTTATTTTAAAAATTAATTTTTGATCGGTCACTACGTCCCAAAGTATGTGCACAAGCGGCCATTTTACTTCATGTGAAGATCGTGGTTTCAAAATGGTTGCCATGTTGCAAGAAAATAACCTTTCAGCAGAAGCACGCAAGGCTTTGCATACTGACCAAACTCTTGTGCATCGATAAAGAAACATCGCCTGCACAATGCAGGCCGTAAAGGGAAGTATGCATTAGATTGCACCGGATTTTCAGCAAATGTCCAAGTGAATGACGTAGGGTAACTTGGTGAATGAGTTTAATGTTTTTTTCCAGCGACTTATCACTGGATTTTAAAAATGAACACAAAATATGTACAAATGACTGTACGTTTCAACAGTCAAAATATAATCCATATCACTTTGGATAAAAGTGTCAGCCAAATGCATACTGTAAATGTAGCACTTAATGAAAGTGTGAAGTCAAAGAATTTAAAAGTCAAAGAAAGGTATTTTTAAGGTTTCTTAAGTCAATTTCTAAAAATAAGAATTTAAAAGAATTAAAGGTGTTACATATTCACATATTGAGAACAAAAGAGAGATAGCGAGTCTGCCCTTTGTTCATTTCCTCACTGTGGTGTTCAGTTCTGTCAGTGCAAAACGAATGAGTCAACCCAACGTCATGCCCTGGGTTGATGACACATAATCTTAAAAGCCTAAAATACATTACTTAAAAGTGGGTGTCCAGTTATTTCATGAAAAACATTCAAATGTGTCCTTAAAGCTTGCTTTTTATTTTGAAATCTCTGTCTATATGCAGCCATAATCTATTTAACTCTATGACTATCCCTCCCTCTCAAACAATTTGCAAAAAATGTTTTTGCAAAAAAACAATTTTTATATATTTTTGAAATAAAAGCTTAGAATCAGTTCTCAAACTCTAAACCCTAAATCCAATAAACTAAGCCTTGGTTTTCAGGATAAATTCTTCATCAACTAGGCAAACTCTGCACAACCCAACATGTCTGTTAAACAGATCTAAGATTGAGAAGATAAAGAAGTTACACAGGTCTCTTATGATCAATATGAAATTTTACTTTGATAAGTACTGTGTGAGAATGAGAAGTGCATCATCATCATCACTCTAGAATACTTTCATGGTTTAAAGACCCAAGCATGTTGTCCTAGAAGCAAGGTCGTTGAAGAATCATGGTCTTAAATGATGGAAAAGGGCATCATCTTCCAGATCTGAAACAAAACCAGACTTCAGGTCCTTTTCCGATCAGATACACCCAGGGCTTGACATTAACTTTTTTTTTTGCAAGGAACCATAGTGGCTAGTGGCTTTCCATAGTCACTAGTCACTCAGCTTTTTAACGGACCACAATTTTGCTGCTGGTATAGTAACCTTTTTGTATGATTGAAGTTGGAATATACAGGGGTATCTGCAATACTTTATAGCACATCCACATCTGTATCTCAGGACAAAGGATGCTTCCTCCAGAGGTTGCATGATTGCAGTTTCAAAATAAAACCTGAACTTATACCTTGAAGATGACAATTATGACCTTCATATTTTAGCAGACTTCACAAAGACAAAGGACTTCAACTCCACTTGTAGCAAAGGTATCATCATTCATTTTGCTTGTATGTTGTGTGACATTTAGTTATCAAAATCAGGGAGAGCCGCAACTACAAGGTGGTTCACTCAGTGGCAATTCGTGAACCAAAATGATTAATCAACCTGCCAAAATCTCTAATATAAGTGCCTACCTTACCTGCTCAGCTCAAACAGCTAGCAGCATTTGGCAGATTGGTGTGTGTTAATGTCCAGCCCTGGTTATATCTATAAGTTCAATACTGGCCCTTTGTAGACCTTCTGATTTTAGTTTTCATAGCCTCTTCTCTAATCACTAGAGTGTTTTTTATTATTTTTTAAGTTCATGAGTCAGTTCAACCACAAAATGAAAAAAGCACTCAATCACATTTGATAGGTCATACATTTATCATCGTAAGACAAAATAATATTGTTGAGGTCCGAGGGCTTTCTGACTCCTCCATGGATTGCAAATGTCAAAATGAACTAACAAATACATTTTGTTTGACTTCTTAATTTCTGTTATGAAAATTCTGTTATTCTGGCAATGTAACCTCTATTCACACTGAATAATGTAACAATTGTTTACATTTGCATAGTATAATATGTACATTGATTGTTGTTGTTTTTGCAGAGAGATCTCAGTCAAAAGATAGCAATAACATTTATATTTTCTATAAATAAAAATTATTTTATTTAATTGATTATATTTGATATTCCTATATCCCTGGTTGAAAGCAAAAAAGCCTGAAATAATGTAGGAGAGCTGCATTATACTCACATGCTGATTTCTCACTATTCATATGTTGGATGTCTTCAAGTTAAAAATTTAGAGATAAAATATTTTATATTAATGTATTAGAAACTTATATTTGATACCCTTTGCTTTATCAATATTTGTCAAGCGTTTTATACTTAATCGTTTTTTATGACTTCACTTGGTTGCCTGCTTTATAGTCATGCCATGTTAGGAACAAGAGGTTTACTAATTAAGTCCTACTGCCATCTAGTGGTTTGCTATGATAGTATCCAGTTATTGAATGTCCTTACCTTGTAGTTTAAAGTGTACAATTTTCTTGTTCTGTTACAGCACTTTAAATAATGTTAAAATCTCTTTGCATTTATTTAACGCATTATATAGCTTTTAAAAGTAATAAAATGCTTTATTCGCCAAGTTAATTGAATGTATAGGCCTTTATCAGGTCAAAAATGTATTCCCAACTCACCCACCAACAGACTTACATTATTGTTTGACTTGTTTTTTTTATTTTGTGTCACCCCTCTGCAGATGACTGTTGTCAACCCTAACACGCTTGGCCTGATGGACAGCTCACATTCCCATTCTGTCCTCAGTCGTCTGAGTGAACAGCAATCCCAGGGTCTATTTTGTGATGTGGTAATCGTTGTGGAGGACGTCAAATTTCGTGCTCACCGAAACATACTTGCTGCCACAAGTGGATACTTTCAAAATGCTTTCAAAACGCCTGATGTCTATACATCTGGCCAAGTGCTGGAGTTAACAGATCTAAAATCTGAAGTCTTTGCTAATATCCTAAACTTTATCTACAATGCCAAAGTGGAATCAAGCAGTGCAGAGGATAGCCAGTCCCTGGTGGCAGCTGGTAAGCGGTTAGGAATTCCTTTTCTGGAGAAACTGCTGGACACTGAAAGGCACAACTCAAGCCTGTTGGAAAGTCAAGGAAGAGCTTACAGTCAAGCAAAGCTGGCAGACACATGCATTCTGAAAAAAGAGACCCTCAAGCCTGAGGACTCAGACTGCTCCAAAGTCCCTAGGATCACCAATGCGTTTTCAATTACTGAGGTTGGAGCAGTAAACAACCCATTCTCTGCTCTCAACCAAGACAACAAAGTTAAAGAGGCATTAAAAGAAGGCCATTCTTCATCCAGCCTCCAAACAACAAACACATTACTATTAGAGAGTGAGCCTACTCATGCCTTATCTGAACACTCGTATGCAGTAAGCCAGGGACAAGAATCTGATGATCTAAAGGAGGTTAGTCAAGGAAATGATAAAAAATCTATCATACCTACGGTGGTTCCAGCTGAGACTTTAGTCAATCACAGACTTGGCCCCATAAAGAAGCGACATATACACAGTAAGGTCATTTCGCCACTCTCAAAGGCTCCAGCATCAAACTTTTCCAGCATCACGTCTGCACTGGACAAGCCTGCCATTACCCCAGTATCTTCCTCCCAGTTGTCTTTGGATACAGCACCAGAATTACATTCCAGCCTCAACCTGCTACCACCACTTGATGTTACATCCCCTCAGGAGGCAGACCCACCTTCACTCAGTCCTCAGAACACAAACAGTGTACCAAACTTCAGCTGCCAGCAATGCCCCGAGACCTTTAATGACCTACCCCTTCTCACCATCCACATGCAAATACACAATCGATTTGTCAGTCATTTGTTTTGCAAGTACTGTCATAAAAAATTTATGCACCTGAAAAGGTTACGCAATCACGAGCAGGTTTGTGTGAAATCTCTTAAAGGTCCATCTGAGTTAGAAACAAACAATAAAGAGTCTTCAAAAGTACACGTCTCCAGTGATACACAAAACACGATTAACATGGAACATTCTTCAACTCCACCAGATCTTGACCTCTCTTTGAGTTTGGAGCCCACATTGACCAATCCATTTGAAATGCCTAAAGACCAAGTTAATGGGACTGTAAACACTAAAAGTTCTTCAAGAGTGTATAAATGTTCTGTATGCAAACGTGCTTATGTGACCATCTCCAGCCTGAAAAGGCATGAGAATGTACACTCATGGCATAGGGCTTACCCTTGCCACTATTGCAACAAAGTGTTTGCTTTGGCTGAATACCGCACCAAACATGAGATCTGGCACACTGGGGACCGTCGATACCAGTGCATTTTCTGCTTAGAGACCTTCTTGACTTACTATATCCTCAAGAATCACCAGAAGTCTTTTCATGGTATAGATCCAAGACTGGCTGTAAATAAAAAATCAGCAAACGGTGGAATTAAGAGTAGTGTCTACCCAATAAAGCTCTACAGGCTTCTCCCAATGAAATTCAGAAAGAAGCGTTATAAGTCTTACAGCCACACATACTCAGAAGGCATCGAGAACAATGAAGATTCATTAAGTGCACCTCAAGACAGCTGTTCCCCCCAAGGTCTTTTTGACAGTTCGATGTCTCCTGTAAACTCAGATGTTGTCGGTGGTCAATCATTATTCTCAATGCCAGTGACATTCATGGCTACTCCAAAAATGATGGCAACAGAAATGCCTCGTATAAGTTTTGACAAACCAAGTGACCAGAGCATTGAATTTCCTATGCCGTCTGAGATCGATAAATCTCAAAAACATATCTCTACTGATTTTTTGAAAAATTCTAGCGTACCAGGATTTGATAGCAAGGGGTCACCGCTTTTCAGCTACAGCTTCACAGATTCTTCAAAAGCAAGAAAGAAAAACAAAGTACCTCCTCTTGTGACCCATGGAAACGACACGGCATCAACGGGAAAAAACACAGAAAACGGCACAGATATTCTTCCATTTCTCAACATACCATCTGTCTGTTCCTTTGAAGGATTAAGCAGGCTGAGTGAATTATCAGCAGCAGCACAAACCATTGAAGACATGGCCAATCAGCTGCTGCAAGCAAGGCCCGAAAGTATAACACAGGAACCACCACCTAGTGGAAAGACAGAGACATACATTGCCAAGCCTGCATGTCCTGGTCCATCAGTTGACAACCAGGTCCTTCCCCTCTGCCAAATAACAGTGAAGATTGGCAATGAGGCAATTGTCCGGCGTAAAATAAAAGGCTCAAAGTTGTTTCCAAAGAAACGGAAGAGGAAAAGCTGGGGGCAAGAACAAACAGGTCAAAGTAGTCATGTAGAGGACAGTGTTGAAAGCCCAAGTTTACGTCTAAGAGCGGAAGTCACCACATCAGTCACGGAAAACGAATCATTTGAAGACCCAAACGACCCAGAAACTGACAAACTATGGCGTCCATATTACAAATATAAACCTAAAAAGAAAGGAAAGAAACTGCGATGCAAACAGAAAAGGATAAAACACATGAGATGTTATACCAGGCCGTTGTCACCGGAAGCAAATGAAGACTTTAGAGAGACACGCTTCTGTCCAGATGAGAAAATCTCAGCAGAGAATTATGAGGTCAGGGGTCAGCAAAGACATGGTAGCCAAAACCAAGCCTTTCCATGTCACAGCTGTGACAACTCTTTCTCCAGCCAGACTTCCCTGAGCATGCACATCATCAGCTGCCATCAGCCATGCTGCCGAATATGTGGTAAACAATGTCCCCCTGAAGACACATCTAGCACAGCTGGTCCCACCGTAGAGGGCTCCAGTGAATTTATCTGCAAGAGCTGCACAGAAGATGGCTCCTGTTTCAGCTCTGTTGCGCCACCCCATAGTCTGAGCACAGAAAAGCGCTACAGATGTTCCTACTGCCCACAGAGGTTTCTTTATCTTGCCACTAAGAAAAGTCATGAGAAGAAACACCTAGAGAAGTCCGGTAAAGGACACCATTGCAGATATTGCTCAAAGGTTTGTAAATCAGCACTGCTGTTGGATATCCATGAGAGCAAGCACTACAAGGCAATAGATGGAGAGGACCTTGACGTAAAATGTAAAATGGACAGTTTATTTCCTAAAGTGAAAGAGCGCAAAGGGCATATAAAACTTGAGCCATGGGACAACACATATGACTGCTCTGAAATCAAGCCAAAGATGAAGGAACCAATGGACAGAGAAACAGAGGGAAATAATCCTCCACTCACCAATATGTACAAGAAAATATCTCTGTCATTTCCTTACACAGCAGACAAGTCTTTCTCTTCTCTTTCTGCAGAGATAAAGAGGAGACCATCCAAGAAGAAAAGCATTATAGAACGTTCTAAAGGATTTGGATATGACGAGCAAAGACGGGACTCTGTGGGGGCTGTGATATGGGGTCCACAGAATTAAATGGTACAACCATGATCTGGGTGACAAATATCTCCAAGCTTTCAGTCAAGAATGCCTAAAGTGATAGGAGACTCCCTGTAGTTACCCAAGACAGAACGATGCACTTGTGTAAAGAGGAACCTCTTTTTTACACCCACAACAGGAAGGAAATGCGTCTCCTGCTGATGTCACATAATACACTGAAATGATGTAAATGACAGCAATGGTTGACAAATGGAAAGAACACACATTTGAAATTCTTAGATTTTGACTTTGATTTTGAGAGAACTTGTAAAATGTAAAAATAGAGTATTTTGTTCACTGACACTTGTTTTGTTAAGTACTATTAGTAATTTTCCATGTTTTCTATGAGAAGAGAAGTGGTTTTATTTTTATATGTTTTTATTTGTCTAAGTCAGGATGATCTTCCCTATGTCATTGCTCATTGTGTATTCTATGCATTAAGTAAAATGAAAAGCTAGTGGCACCTTACTCTAAAATAACTGCAAAAGACTGTACCTTTTTGTGACATACTATCATTAGCACCATTTTAATATCATCATATTATTTGTTGCACAAACACATACGTTAAGAACTTGTGCTGACAATTTGTTATCCAGAATGTACTTAAACAATAAAATTTCAATAAATGCATTAAAAAATAAAATAAAACAAGGTATATGTTAACAGAAACTGACATGTTCTTAAAATTGTTCACTGTACTCAATGTTAGTTATAATACTGAAATTTAGCTGTATTAAATTTAATCCTATTTAATATTTCAATTTTTTTTCAGCTGAGCAATTGGCACAAAAGTACAGAACACTACAAACCAGTAAACAGGCCTCTACTTCGATTACTCAAAGCCTTATTTTCATTCAATATTAAAACATTTGGCAAGCAACTTTCATGACTCAAGTCTATTAAAACATAGCATAATTTCCTGCTAATAATAACAACATATCAAAGCAAAATGACATTAAGTTTTCTACATTACAAACATTTATACTTGTAATGACACATCACCAAGAAAAAAGAGAGACTGAGTGAAACAGAGCTCCCTTTCCTCTAGCTCAGAGTTCCTTTTCCTCTTGAAACTGCTGACATGTAAGTAGGAACTCTGTTTATTCATTCAGTCTGTCTCTCTGTGTCCTCGCTCTCTGTATTTGGTTCTCAGTGCTTACCCATCTGAGAAGCTCATTCCAATTTCTCTGTCAGCCATCCACACAATGCAGCATTCAGAATGCCCCATCAAGTTCCACGTGACACCGGAGCCAGATGTTTTGAACTCTCTCCATCAAAATCAACCCCACCCTCCTAACAAATGCCCAGATATGGCTTGTGCCCACAACCAGAAGCACATCAGTATTATTTTTACTGAGGTGAATTTTTCTTCTTTCTTCATTATAAAATTTCTGGTAACTCATTCATCAGTAACTGTACTTTGTTCTGAATTCAACTACTTTACCAGACTCCTGTAGCCTATCAGATATTTTTCATGTCTAATCCACCAGGAAGTCATCTGCCAGTCTACTCAAATTTAATGTTTCCAGTCTAACTGATGCAAACATTCAAGAAAATATGTGTAATACATTTACAATACATGTGATATACAATGTCCACATGTGAGTTAGTGGTGAGCAATGGCATCCTGATTCCATATTTATTTCATATTTATTTCATCTCAAGGAGAGATAAAGTAGCCAACGCTAACCTTTTTGAGCAAGAATGGATGGTTCAAGCTTTCAGCGCACATACATACACAGAAAATTCTATATGTTTCCAAATGATTTCCAAATGTGGTTCAAACTGATGTATGGTCTGTTATCTGATTTGATTGACTCAGCAATAAAAGTCGACAACACACTTGCAGGAAGGTACAGGATGAAGATAGAGAATCTCTAGCTAGAGAAACTAGGTCAACACATTGAAAGCATAATGTAATAATACTTGTTAAATCCATACTGCTTTTAGGTCAACAATGAACAAAATCAGTTATTCAATAAGAGCAGTAATTATTGTTCACTATCTGCCACCAAAACCTTTGACAATAACAGAAAAATGTTCCCATCTAATATACCATCACATGTGTGGGAACTGGTGGTGGTGGAGTGTTTGTACATTGCATCTATAGTTGCCTTAATTTTAATTTTTGGGAACCATCCAATGTCAAAAACCCTCAACCTGCAAAGAGCATCCAGTCAAAAAGGGTAAAGGACGAATTTTGCTCTGAAATGAAATGTGAGCAATTCCAATCAATCTCTCATAAAACATAAATGCTGATGGTTGGGCTCTTCCGTGCTCTCTGATTTAGGCTTTTATACATTATGATAGTACAAGATTCCAGATTCAGAAAAACTTTACGAAAAAAAACTATTTTGAATCCTTCAGCTCACTGACAGGAAATTCTGCTTTATTTGCCATGTTTAATACAATAATTCAGTTTTGTGCAAATGATTAATTTGCAAGTCTGGATGGAAATATACCTATGCAGCCAAGCATATGCCTACTGTCTCATTACTGGATTAACTATATGGGAAACTCCTTTAAAATGTCAAACTTAAAAAGAAAAGAAAAATGTTTACCACATATTTTAATTATAGCACACTTTAAAAAATGTGGTTGGTTAGATACTGGTGAGAGTTATCTCTTTTATATTTGAAGCATTTCTTTTTAATTATACTGGTGTGAGGCATCTCTTTTATATTTGAAGCATTTTTTTTATTTTTGTGCATGATTTTTCTTAGTCAAGTAAAGAGTTTTTTTCACTTTGGACACATGAAATGTAAAATATAATAATTGTTTTATGTTCTATAAAGAGTCCTCTGTTATCCAAATGTTGGTTTTTATGGATTCTAGTTTGTACATTTAAATTCAGATAAAATTTAGTTGGCACCAAAAGAAGTGTCCTTTCTTCATCAAGTCCAAAGCGCAGGTTACTTGACCTTTTTTAAAACAAAAAACTTGTGCATAGACTGATATTTTTCTGACGTTTAAACACCACCAACAAGGGGATGGTATTATGTAAACAGTTTGTTCAGTTTAACGGTAGTAATAAGTAATAATATTCTAAGAGCATTGTAATCAACTAAATGTAGTTTGTAAAAAATAAAGGGTTGTGTTAAATACAATGTGGTTAAAAAATTTGTCCTCACCCAGGTTTTTTGCGGTTGCGCTTCATAGAAAAGTTATAAGCAGTGCAAAAAGACAGTCTTGAGCCCTGCATGTATATTTATAGAAATAAATATGGGGCAATTTCCATGGTGATTGCTATCAGGATACGTAGAGAGTCGACTGGATGTGTAAAACAAATATGAAATAAACTATCGGCAAACTGAAGGTTTGAAGGGAGTAGATAACACCAGAAGTGCGTTTTAAATGTTTGATCCGCCCACCTTTGAGCCTTCATCGACTGACGATGGGCTCTTTGGGCAGTGGTGCATCTCCTCAATATTGAATAACCTCATGAAATTCAAAAAACAGAACACAAATAGCACTTGTGTTTTCCAATCGTAAATCAAATATTATAATTGAAAGACTAAACATAAAATAGTTCAAAATATAAATCAACACCTATAACAGACGTGGCCTGGTGGTTCTTGGTCTCGAGATTCGAAGGTAGCTGGTAGGAGACCCGGAACCAGCGGGAATACCGCGACTGAGTTGGGCCGGGTGCCGCAGCATGGTTACTGCTCCGGGTGTATGTTTACAGTGTGTGTGTTTATGTTCACGTGTGTGTGTGTGTGTGTGTGTGTGTACGTGTGTGTGTGTGTGTACGTGTGTGTGTGTGTACGTGTGTGTGTGTGTACGTGTGTGTGTGTGTACGTGTGTGTGTGTGTACGTGTGTGTGTTCACTCTGTGTGTGTGTGTGTGTGTGTACGTGTGTGTGTGTGTGTGTGTGTGTGTGTGTGTGTTCACTCTGTGTGTGTGTTCACTCTGTGTGTGTGTTCACTCTGTGTGTGTGTTCACTCTGTGAGTTCACTCTGTGTTTGTGTGTTCACTCTGTGTGTTCACTCTGTGTGTGTGTGTGTTCACTCTGTGTGTGTGTGTGTGTGTGTGTTCACTCTGTGTGTGTGTGTGTTCACTCTGTGTGTGTGTGTGTGTGTGTGTTCACTCTGTGTGTGTGTGTGTGTGTGTGTGTGTGTGTGTGTGTGTGTGTGTGTTCACTCTGTGTGTGTGTGTGTGTGTGTGTGTGTGTTCACTCTGTGTGTGTGTGTGTGTGTGTGTGTGTTCACTCTGTGTGTGTGTGTGTGTGTGTGTGTGTTCACTCTGTGTGTGTGTGTGTGTGTGTGTGTGTGTGTGTGTGTGTGTGTGTGTGTGTGTGTGTGTGTGCACTGTGTGTGTGTGCACTGTGTGTGTGTGCACTGTGTGTGTGTTCACTGTGTGTGTGCGCACTGTGATGGGTGAAATGCAGACCAAAAATCCCAAGTAAGGAACACCACACTCGGCAATACGTCATGTCACTACACTACAGCGTGTGCCATGACCTTCACCATAACCGTCTGTTTAAACAATAAATACTCAAAAGTTGAAATAAATACGAACATTAACATCCGGTGTCTCCTTAAAAATAAAACGCAAACCCTTAAGTTTAAACGACCAGTAAGGGTCTGCCACTGTTGTGCGGCTGTGCATCTCGGTGTGTCACGGACAGGCCCCGGATCAGCTCATGTGTTGTATCACCGGTCCTCCGCTGGGGCTTCTGTAGGTTTGGCTTCGGTCGTGTTCCCCAGTGAGAGTCGATTCACACAAACCTGCGGCGCAGCGGCGCGACCAATCGCGCTCCGCCCGTGACGCTGCGGAGGGCCGGCCGTCCTCGCGCCTGCATTCATAAACGGATGTGAGAAGTGTTGAATGTACTGTACACAGACGAAACTCGGACCATGGCGGAAGAAGACGACACGAAAATCCGGATTTTGCAGAGCCTCAGAGGAAAGATCTGTAAGTGACACGGCGA
Source organism: Triplophysa yarkandensis (assembly GCA_033220385.1). NCBI lineage: Eukaryota > Metazoa > Chordata > Actinopteri > Cypriniformes > Nemacheilidae > Triplophysa > Triplophysa yarkandensis. The sequence continues at coordinate 13,861,069 of CM065669.1, read as the reverse complement.
GGTTTGCGTGTGTGTCTGTTTGAACGAATTTGGGAGAAAAAGACGCGAAAATGATCGGGAGGAGAGGGGCGCGGTACACACACACACACACACACACACACACACACAACACACACACACGTCTATATACACAATTGTGTTCGTGTGATTTTAAATTAACGGCTCCGTCTCTCTCACCTCAGCCGTTACGTTTGAACTAGCCGCGATGCTAGCACGTTCAACGGTTAATTTCTCCTCACAACACTCATTATATTGACTCGTTCAAGCTCGTGTGCGTGTTCAGTTTCTCTATTTACTCGCTTTATATGTTGTTAGCTTCACATTATGGGATGTGTTTCGAGGTTGTTTGGCTCATTCTTACCCGGGCTGAGGGTGTTTAACACACGGCGGGATCCTCGCTGAGTTCTGACACATTCTCAACTGGCCGGAAGTTGTTGCATCGCTTTAAATGCGCGAGCACTGCGACATATAATTGCAACATTGTCACTTTGACATTTTTTTACACCTTTTATTTTATATTAAACTCGTATTACGTGTAATGTGACGTGTGTGTTAGAATAACTTTAAAGTTTTAATTATTTTAATTTTTTTATTATTAATTATTCCCATATGGGCAATTCACTGGAAATGTCAACTCTATAGGAACATTGTTTGTAACAAATATTCACTTTCAGCATAATTGTACAAATACACACTTTTTAAGTTTTTAAAGCATTATTTGTATTTTAAGTGCATTATTTTACATTGTGAAGAGCTATTTCGAGGAATGTCCCATCCATAAGACTAACAATTTGCTTAAAATGTAATAATTATGTTCTATAAAGACACAAGAGTCATTTGTTGGATATTTTTGATTCTGGTTTGTACATTTTAATTCACATAAATCTTAAGAAGTTTGTTGTCGTTTTTTGTTACGTTCATAACACAAGTTTATTCTTCTTCTTTAAATAGATAATGTATGCATAGACAGATATTTTTCTGATGTTTAAACGCTGTTAACAAAGGTTTTGTGTAATAGAAACAATTGGTTCGCTGGTCACGATTATATTGTAAGAGAATTACATTTTTATATCACGTCCATAATGCAAAACGTGTCGTCTGTAACGCCGGAATTGCCCAAAAAATACGATAGAAAATACGGTTAGTTACTTTATTCAAAATGTGATTATTATATAATATTTGTCACCTAAAAATACATTAAGATTAATATTGTTTTGTATTTTACAAGCGTAACAACTGCCGTATTAACTAAGTTGTTATGTTAAGTAACATGTAAATGTTATAATAATATGAGTTCCTTTTATTTTTAAGCTAAGAATTATCAAGTAACACTTTATTTGACGAGTGATATTAAAATGATAAGGTTTTGTTTCTTTAACTTAAAAATAAGGTGATTTTATTATTTTCTCTCTGAGTTTCAGAAACGTTGATGAATGAATCTTGAAATGTAATTTCTTTGGTGAGATTTTAAACCCGGTTAAAATGACAGGCGTTAACGTTTAAAACATTTACCATCACCCACACAAAAAGAAATTAATGAACTGAAACCTTCTGTGTTGCAAGTAACTTCGTGGTAAATCAAAATGTGGTGTTAAGCATCACATCCACAATATTGCATAATTCCAGGAGAACAAGAAAAACATTTACATAAGTGTGACACGTAAGAATATTAAAACAGGATATTTATTTGGTATGATTAAACTCAAACTATGAGTTAGCACATCATAAGTGATCCGTCCTGTTACTGTGTTTATGTTACACAGAGCATTTTATGAACGATTATAATCCGTGTTGGAGACAGAACGCTTGTTATTATATAAAATATAGTTCTTTTATCTTGGCACCTGGATGAGGGTAGGGTTTATACTGTACAGTAAACGCTCAATAACCTGCGTTATGCCCCTGTACTGACACAGCTGTTTACGTTGGAGATGTAGGGGTATTTTACTTAGACACACGGGAGGACGGTTTTTGGAAGTCAGTGGGCAGTTTGGACTTTTGAGGCCTTTGGATGGCTTGAAAGTCCCAACCTGAAATCAATTCTAATAATGCTGGGCTGAATCATGATGCTGAGAATAATATCGGGGGAAAACATGGCATTTTTTTATTAACTGGAAGTTTACAAGAGCATTAAAGTTTCAGGTATAAAATGGGACGTATTATAGGTCACAGTGCAAATCAACAAATGAAGAATTGGGAAATTCCTTAAAATGACATAGTCTGATATTTATTTGATAAAAGTGAGATCCGTTTTGACAAATTTGGCTGAAGAGAAAGAAATGTAAAATAAATGTACCACCACTTCTTACTTCTACCATCGGGACTGAAAGGCATTCGGTGGGGTTACAGACCGGACGAGAAAGAATGTGAACACAAACATCTCTGTGGCATAGATCATGTGCTATCAAATCTTATCTGAGCATATCTGAAACTCAAATGGGACTGCGTGACACATGTGACACAGATAGATTGATCAACCTCTGAGTCATGTAGTTAGGTCTGTGAGATCTGTATTGAGCTGAATATATGGCATTGTTGGCTTCTGGCCTCACCAGTTTTTAAAAAACATATTTTGTAAAAGGAACAACATAGGAATGCATTTGTCCTGTGAGATGTGTGTGTTTGACAACAGCTGTTATGTGTTTGATAATGGCTAGTGCCCGTTGCTCTGTGGGGTGAATGAATGCAAGTCAATTGCTTTTTCATTCACAAAAGCACACCACAGTTTCAGAATGACTGTTTTGACCGAGCAGTACAGAGTTGAGCCGCGGTGGCTACTGTGTGAAGTGCGTCATGTTGTAGTGATGGATTTGTCCACGTAAGAGCTGTAAACAGGACATATGTCAACACGTATGTCAAAGCGGAACCACAAATCGGTTTACAGCCGCCCCTAATAAAACATTCAGGGTATGCCGCATTTTAAGTGTTATTGATTTAATACCACAAAATGCTTATACTTGGGTCACTTGGGTCATGGAATAGTTCTCCCAAATATGAAAAATGTTATAAACATTTCTTCTGTGAAACTTAAAGACGATGTTTTGAGAAATTGAGAATTTTTCACAATGATCATAAGTCAGTGGGGGGGGCGATATTCTTTAGTTCCTGACAATCTTCAAAATATCTTCATTTGTGTTTTGCCGAACAAAATATGTGATACAGGTTTGGAATAAGATTTTAGGGTGAGCTATCATGTCATATGTCCTTCACTCTAGATTTATGGCATTGATTCGGACAAACTTATATAATAATTTAAGAATTGCTATGATAAACAATATCATAAATATTGTTACCTATCGTAAATAATAAAAATACAAGATCACAATGTGGATTGATTTATAAATGTGCATTTGATTTTGTATGTCAATAATATATTTTTACAGCAGTTACTCTTAGAAACTGTAATACATTTTATTTGGTTTTTGTAAAGTGGCATCAAAACACGTATTACTCATCTGATGGGTTTTGGAAAATTAGGAATCAGGACCCTTGTTATTGACAAAGTTCTATTTTGTTCCATTTTTGTTTGCGTTACTTTATTACTTACCTTGAAAAGCTTGAATCAGTTCTATTATCATTTATGCAAACCAAAAAGTATAATGGTGGTGATACATGGAGTAACTTTTAGCAATGTTGCCGTCAACGGGCAACCAGATGATCCACAGGGCAACTAATGAGGGCAACAGACAGTTGGCAACAATCAATTAACTGTAGCAGAAATGAAGCAAAATGAGGTAAATGAACGTGTGTCTTAAATCTCTTACTTGATTATAGCCCATTTTTCAGTGATAATTTTGTGAGCTGTTTTCTTTGTATCATGTCATCTCTGTTTCTACAGACTGCATGGAAATTGTCTTCTCCTCCATCATCGTTTTGCTATAGTGCTTAGACCTACCAACTTTTAAAAATTGCTTGCCTTTAAATTGGACAACTGCTTGTAGTTAAAGCATTAAATGATGTTTATTCACAATTTCTGTTGACCCATGATTTGCTCCTAGCATTCTGATTGGAGGATCTCGCGAATTGCAGACAAATGAACTTACAGATCCACATTCAATTTTGTTGGCCATTTTCAATGTAAAAGTAGCCAAGAAACATGGCACGGAATCATTGCTCAAAAAGTTGCTCCGTGAAAACTCTAGTGCTCTCATAACAACAAGCATCCTGGTCAAAAGTTTCTGTGTCTGCTTTGTAGTCAAAATCTATTGTGTTGAGCCTTATATGTTCAGTTGGAAAGTGTAGCGGACTAATTCATACCCTCACGAATTACGAGGCTTTGTCTGTCACTCATTATAAATCATGTGATGTTATCTTATTTGTTTTTTCCTCTTTTTTTGTGAACATACAGCCACATTTACATGCGGTCACTAGCACCGGCACAGGTGTGTCTGCACATACACAAACAACAGGAGGAAATGTTTTGATGTGATATGTTATTAAACGCATCACAGTTCTCGAACACGTTAAATGGAGCCAATGAAGAGGATCATAAGCATCTTCAAGTGACAACCTTTATACAAACATAAAAAAAGCTGGAATATATATGAGAAATATATGGCCCAGATGATGATTTATTTGTCAGAATGCACTTGGACCAACACAGAACCTGCATGCACAGATGTTGAAGAATAGGAATGTCATTCACTTTTTTTTTGCTTTACTCACAGAACTCAAACACATTTAAACTGAAATATATGAAAAATAATGAAAAATAAATGCAACAAAAAGATTGTATGACATGTGCTTATAGGGTACACAGTACAGTATCCAATGGATGCTCAGACATTGCGCTTTGCCGAATCAAGGATTTATCAGCAGGATTGTTTATTCTAATTCTGGGAGACTTCGGTTTTATTGGGATTAAGCAAAGTCAAATGGTTGCGAATTTGTTAAATGAAAAGTCAGAAATTGTTCAAGGGGGATAGCTTGAAAAGGCTGATCTCTGGGATTGTTTTAGGCCAAGAGAGCTTAATCCCAAGCTCAAGAGTTGCTGAAGGTTTCACAGTCTGCGGCTCTGGGATTAGACATTAATAGTTCTTTAAAGAGCTGAAGCAGATTGGCCACGTAACCTCACATGTCCAACACTGTTTTGATTTTACAGGGCCAACACTGAACTGAACGCTGTGTTTAACAGCCTTTATGTGCACTGTCCATACATGAAGTCCTGACCACACAATGTCACGAGAATTTGTGATTATTTGACATGGTTGCATCTTATTATTATGTTTTCATCTTGGTTTGCTTCTTTTACCAGTCATGTGAGGTTAAGGGGAATGGCTTCGGTGTTTTTTTTCTACAAACATGATTTTTGTGAAATCACATTCATAAAATAGTTACAGGTTTCTGTGAGATCAGGTGTGTGTGTGTGTGTGTGTGTGTGTGTGTGTGTGTGTGTGTGTGTGTGTGTGTGTGTGTGTGTGTGTGTGTGTGTGTGTGTGTGTGCGCATCCAAATAACAAACTCCATTGTGTTCTGTCAGCTTGTGTGTGTGAGTATTTCAGAAGCTCGCCGTAACTTGTTTGTTCAGGCATCATGGTTGTGGTTTGTGTCATTTCCGTTGCTAAGCACGTACACACGCTTGCCTTGATCACACGTGTGTGTGTGTGTGTGTTTGTGTTAGCAGAAGGGTTAACTGTAGGGCATTGCCTGCTGTCACATCTCCCTGTGGCAATATGCAGCTGGGAGTTAAGTTTCCTCTGTGCTTTATCTGTGTCGACTGCGAGCATCATTAGTTGTTGCTCAGCGTTTGCTGTTGTTTTCTGAATGGCTGTGTGTGTTTTTGTGTGTGTGTGTGCGCGCCGGAAACAGACACGCAATTGCTATAGATGTGCAGGTCTCAAAGCCCATGCCAACTCATTATCTGCTAAATGGATCTCTTGTTTCAGGGATGATAAAACCATTATTAAGAGATTTACCTTGACAATTTTAAGTAACATTTGACCATACTTAAAGTTAAATTCAGCCTACTATTGCAGACTAATAGAAACTGAATAGATCTGTAAAATAAATCTTTTACATTTTATTATAAAATGATGTATTCATTTAGTATATATTGGTATTCTTTCAGAATAAATGGGCATTGGCAAAATTAGTTTTTTGTATTGTGATATGCAATACGTCGATATATTGTCACACCACTGTGACATGGTTATAAGGTTCCACGTTTTCATTTTCACTTTTATCTTATGCAAGAAAGGCATTCGAACCTGACGGAATGCTTTTTTAAATGAAATAAAATCAAACACAACAAGTAATAACATGCACATCTATAAAAAGCATATTCCATTTACAATAAAATATAAGCCTCCTTATAATCATATCAGATTTATTTACATTTTAGGTGTAATGTAATGCAAATCCATAGCTTATAAAAGCCGGTACAGCGGCCTTTTTTCATAGGTGTTCATTATTCTTGAGTATTCTTTGTCCGTGTAATCCTGATAAGATTTGATGTGGTCAGAATCATGCCTTCATCTGCCCCCCTGACACATTAATATGTGGTTGTGTATCTATGCTTGTTTGAATTTGATCTTTTGAATCAGCGCTCTGCTGGAAGCCCCGGTGCATGCTGGGAGGAAGTTAATGCTTCTCGTCTGTAACCACATCTGAGATGAGCTTCACATACAGCAGCCACATCCTTCTCCTGTGTGTGTGTGTGTGTGTGTGTGCGTGCGTGTGTGCGTGCGTGCGTGCGTGCGCGCGCGTGTGTGCCTGCTAGTCACATTACACACAATGGTTGTGTGTAATATTCAGCCTGATAAATAATGTGTGATTAATAAGTAAAGAGAATGTGAGTGAGATTTGTCTGTATACAGAAAGCTGTGGTTCAGCATGCATGATACACATGTTTCTCATTGGTGTTGGATTTGTTAAGCATCCCTGGTGTGTGTCTTCGCACTAACACTATGTCCTCTGTCGGCAGGTGAAGCAAAGAATCTGGGTCCCAGCTCAGGACCGAACCGACTCCGTGACTTTTGCACATTCTGCACCATCAGTCTGGACCAGGAGGAAGTGTACCGCACTAAGATCTATGAGAAGAGCGTCAGGTGAGCTGATAAACACAAGCATACCAACATCCCTTGACATGCAAAGCATTGTGCTGATGCTGATGATATTTATCTGTGAAAGCGTCTCTCATGTGTGGTCTCTGTGCTGCTTTACAGAAATGTACATGATGGCAAATGTAAACGGCCTACATTTACCTTCCTGCTTCTGATTTGTTCAAGGGCCTTACATGCTTTATTACAGAACTGGTTGGTTTTGTAATAAAATCCTATCGACCATCCACCTAAAGCATATTACACTAAAAAGAAGTTTTGCATGCATACCTTGATCTAATTTATAATTTTTGTTCTATTCCGTTTTACAATTTTTAAACAACCATAGTGCTCAACTTTGAACACAGCGAATGCATGTCTTTCAATGTATATAAGATTTAACTCTATTATGTTTGAAAGTGGACGTATAAAATTGCAGTACAGTGTTTACATTTTCACTTGTAAAAATGTGTAGTCACGAAAAGAACATTTCTTTCTCTTGTTCTCTTTCTAAAGGCTTTTCCTCTCTCAGTGTTTCACAACAGTTTTTCCCTCTGTTCAAAGGGCTCAGTCGGCTGTGTCTAAGGAAGCGTGTCCACCTACGCGTTCCTCACTTTTCTCTCTCACATTTGCTATCTGCCGCTTTCTTTCGTTCACGCACACGTTCACACTCAGACTTTAGTAGAGAACGAAGATCTTTCTTCGGCTTTTACATCACAAATTTTATCAAACATATCATTTCCTCACCTTGTAGCCATTTGTGGCCATTTGCAAGTGTTTGTATATCTAGATCCAGGTTTTACCTGTAGTTGTGTAAGTGTGTGAATGTTTTCAGGAGTGAATGCGCTGTTGAATGCGTGGGCAAAAAGTGTGTGTGTGTGTGTGTGTGTGTGTGTGTGTGTGTGTGTGTGTGTGTGTGTGTGTGTGTGTGTGTGTGTGTGTGTGTGTGTGTGTGTGTGTGTGTGTGTGTGTGTGTGTGTGTGTGTGTGTGTGTGTGTGTGTGTGTGTGTGTGTGTGTGTGTGGCTGGAGTGTGTGTGTGTGTGGCTGGAGTGTGTGTGTGGGTGGATGAGCATTCTCCTCTCAAGTGTCAGCAGAGGTATTTGACTGTTGCTGTCACACGGCTTTAAGTAATAAAGTCGCTGGGTAAATCATGTTTTTGAACATTTGTGTTTTTTGTGCATACTGATGTCCCCCATTAAAGGAATAGTTTACCTAAATATGAGCATTCTAACATGATTTACTAGTTATTGTCATAACTAGTCATGGGACACCATTGAAGTGACAGTAAAAAATTTGTAATTATTTACTCACCCTCTTGTCAATTGAAATCTATAAGACATTATCTGCAGCTCAAAAAATGAGATATTTTGAAGAATGTTGGGAACAGGCTCCCTTTCACTTGCACTGGCTTTTTGTCCATGCTTTTGAACTGAGTGGATGCCACTGATTTTTTTTGCCACCTTACAAAGGCTAAAATGACAAGAGGGTACTTAAATGATGGCATAACTTAACATTTTTATTTGGTTTGTATACAGGGATACACAACATATTGAGTAGATCTTCATATGAACAAACAATTTATACATGCTGTTCACACATCTCTTATTAAGCTTGAAACATTTAACACTTTTACTGTGGAAGTTTTCCAGTAGCAACATCTGAGACTCTGAGTTGGTTGTGGTTTGGTTCCTCTCTTCTAATCTGCACCTGTACACGTGTCCTTTGGAAAGACAGCTGGCTTATTCTCTCAGCACATCTGCCACACACAGCCAAGCCAAGCGTCTGAAGTCTTAGCTCGTGTTCAGTGTAATTAGTAGCGAGTATTTGGGTTCGATCTCAAAACTAAAAAACGTTTGTGGTTTGCATGAATAAAACAAGTGGAAATGCGGTTGCTCCTTTGTATGTTCTCTTTTATTTTTCGTTTGTGTTATGAAGTTTTCTGAAAATATAGACACGAGACACAAAGTGCCATTTCACGTGCATTTAAGATAACCATATATCACATTTTGATATAAATATTATATACAGTATATTATGTACAGTACCTGTCAAAAGTTTGAAATCGTCTTTTTCATTTGATAAAAAAAGTTTGGAATCCAATTGTGAATGTTTAAATGCATGCAGTTACTTCTGCAGACAAGAATATAAATAATTTTAAAATATATGTTTTTGGCCCTGGACATTACCTTTATTTTTGCTATTCCTTAAAATGAGTGGATACTAAAATACAACATAGTTTTGATTTTGTTCGGGTGCTTTAGTCACAGCATCATTCCCACGTTTTTCACATTTACGCCATCATTTAATTGATTTCACTATTATTTTATTCACTAGGTGGAAAACGATTTTGTTTTACAAAATTGCACGTTTTTCAAACTTTCAACTGGTAATTGTATATTTTATGTGAATCTTTAAATGTACATTTGGTGTCTGAGCACACAGAGTCCACTCAAATAGAAATACCTCCATGCCATTTCACACCATCCCAGACTGAATTTCTTTAGTTAATCACAGTTTTCTTATATAGGGCTTTAAAAGCAAATACCAGCATAGGTAAAGTTATCCAGATGACTCAGTTAAAGCGTTTGTTAGCGGAAACCTTAATAAACATTGCTGGTTTTGAATCTTAGTGAATTTTGTGTCATGATAAATAATGTCACAACACATAATATAAAGTATATGCATGAATTATATATATATATATATATATATATATATATATATATATACACACACAATTGTTTCATGTTGAAATATGAAGTTTTTTTAATTATTTAATCTCATCAGTATATTGTAAAGCTAGTTATTAGTAGTTATATAACTAGTTATACTTTTTCTGCTGTGATCTATGCCTTGTGCAACTCATTCGATTAACGCTATAATTTCTGTGTTTCAGTCCATTTTATGGTGAGGACTTCTACTTTGAAATTCCCCGGCCGTTCCAATGCCTGTCTTTCTATGTGTACACCAAGAGCATGTTTCAGAAAGATCAGCCTGTAGGTCAGTATCTCTCGACTTTGTTATTCTTTTCCACATGCCGTGTGACTAATGGTGTACATGTCAACTAAATTCTGCGTGTCTGTTTGTGTTTGTAGGAAAGGTAGCCATCAGGAAGGACGATCTATACAAGTACAGCGGGAAAGAGAACTGGTTTCATTTACAACCTGTGGACCCACATTCAGAAGTTCAGGTGAGTGGATGAAGACATCTCAGTGTTTGGGGGAGAGTTCTCACTCCACAAACAAACAAACAAACAAACACCCAACAGAGCGGTATATAAAAACAAGGCCTTACTTTGCCTGTGCGATTAGTCTTCGACTGTGGTTTGAGCCAATCGGGTGAGTTTATGATTACTCATCGCCTCGCTGTGCTGAGATCAATATATGATTAGTCAGCTCTTATATGTGGTCCAATGACTTTAGAGCAGACGCAAACCCCGCTCCACATCCTGTTTTTGTGTATGGTGTTTGCACGGATCTGTTTTGTACACAAGTGTGATTCACCATTCAGCAAAAGTGAGGACAGTGGGGGTTTTGAAGGTGTGGGTTTGCTGTTTCTTAAACAAAAGGTGTTTATGTGAGGGTATTTGGGCTTGTGAAAAAATTGTTTACAAAAACAAAGCGAACAACGAAAACACACACAATTTTGCTTTGTGAAAAACATATTAATATAGAGTTTGGATAAAAAGATAACTCTTTGACTGAGAAAAACTTGACAAAAATACTGTAGTAAATTCTATTGTACTCTAGTTACTCTATTTTATACTCAGGATATAATAAAAATGCCCTGTATTAACTATAGTGAATTGATCAACTGTATCAAATACTGTACCCGTATTTTTTTTAAGGAAAAAATTTACATTTATAGATCGTTTCTCTCCCTGCAGTTGTTACAAACAACTTAAATGAAGGTATTTTATTCAAAGTTCATATTTTGCGTGGCTTAGTTACAAATTCACATATCTTCAATTGCGTTCAGTTTAACAACACAACAAACAAGCAATTGTATAAACAGCAAATATTTTTACTACAATAAGGATAAAACACTATATCACTGTAGACCAAAGGATCTTTTCATATGTGAATATATAAAATATATTTTATATATGTACTGCATGTACATGGTATATTTATAATTTGTTAAATATTGTAAAAACTGGAAAAATATCTTATAATAATATAACATTGTACATATAAAAATAACTATTTTACCCAACACAAGGAAGGATTACATGTAATATGTTCTTTAATGACAGTATAAGTTGGTCGTGTCTTTAACCCTGAGGTGGGTGGCATTTCCTTCAGATAAGAACATGCAGAACCACCCAAAACTGACTGATATTGCCAGAAGTTCCTCTAGCTCTTCGCTCGACAACCCATTATAGTAAACTAAAATACTCAAAGCATAAACAGTTGATTTTACAAAATGAAAAAGTTTTATATTAGTTTAAGTTAAAAAAAATTCTATATGCGTAGTGAGTAAATCGTGCAAGTCAACTCAACAGTTGTCATCTTGTGCATGGTTAAATCCTTATTTGATTTCTTTGTGTTTTTTCTTGTTTAAGGGAAAAATTTTAAGCTTTTAAAAAACTTTCAGCAAACACCTAATGTTAGACACACGTGTTAAGATACATTCAACATTGTACTAGCATAAAATAAAATTGTATGCTCTCAGTATCAGTTTTGAAAGGAACTTTCAAAATATTGCGTAGGAGTGCGTGGGTGATTTTATTTTGTTTTTCTTCCCTGTACTTCTTGTCTTTTTCTCATTGCGACATTATCTGCTTTACCGTGTTTGACTTAAAATTGTTTAATCATAAACAGTTTTTTTCTGGTGTTGATCTTTAACTATGTGCCTCTATGTACAACATACTTGAAGTAAAGCAAATATTCATTTTATATGAAGGACAATTATTTATGGTGTTTTGTCAAGCATTATTGTTGACGATAGTACATGTGATCAACTACACTTGCGGTTACTCCGTTATGACACCAGTTGATTGATAACTCGACATTATACATCCACCGAAATCATACATCATAAATCCACCAACCTGAATTATGAGATGTGCAAATGGCATTGAAAAAATATATGAAATATGCCAAGTTAATCTTTTGTTGGTAAGGAAATGATCTTGATTCAAATGTTTCTGAAGAATGTGTTTTAAAAGGATGAGATCAGTTCAAACAGACAAAGAAACAGTGTCCATTTACCAAAGACAGAGACTGAATAAAGTCCTGATGACTGTTCGCTTGTGTTATCCAGCAGATAAATGAACTGAATGAAGTGTTATGCATCTGCATTTCTCTGTTTTCACAGGGGAAGGTTCATTTAGAAATGAAGCTGAATGAATTGATCACAGAGACGGTTGTCTGCCAGCAGCTCGTGGTCCAGTAAGTAGTGTCTGCTTGTCAAACTTTGGGTGTCTGTGGCCCAATTTTAAACTTTTATATTCAAAATGTAGCCATTGTAATACCATAATGCATTGTTTCTGGGTAAAACAGAATGTTCGATAGAAAATCTGAATTGATTGAAAAATGTTTCATGTTAACCCTAAGGTAAGGTTTTTGCTTAAAGGTTGCTCTTACGGCTCATTAGTTTTCCTAATTTGTTTTATTTACGTTCCAACTTATCAGCTGTTTTACTGGTCACGTCACTTTTATTTGTATAGAGGTAAAATAATCTGGATTTGGGCAAATGTGATGAAACATATTCATATTGTGATCTTCAATACGTTTACATTCAGGCATTAAGCAGATGCTTTTATTCAAAGCGATTTACAAAGAATCGAGAAGACAATGAAGCGGTACATAGCAGAGACAACAATAGGCGAACAAGTGCCACAACGAGGTTACTTAGTTACAAGATAATCAATAATGTCAATCAATAATATTGACTTTTGATTTCAGACTTGACAAATCTTAGCTCACTTTTTGCACACTGTTTTGTGCAAAGCTTCTATTTAGTTGCATTTTACCTATAGGGTTACTATTATTGTTACTATTTAAATTTTTTTTAATTTGTATATGCGTGTGTTTTTAACTATGTGTGGTCAGCAAAACGTCATATTGTGTTCATATCACTGATTTAGAGATTTGTATGTCATCATGAGGAAGTAAACCTGCGATACTCACTTTCACACCTCTGTTGGGTGTGTGTATGTATTCTTTCAAGGTGTGAAAACAGTTTGATTCAACACTGAGTTGCTGACGTGCGCATGCATGTGTTCTGCGCTGCTCTTGCTGTTCATTCACAGTCTCTCACGGAGTAGATTGACGAAAGAGGAAGTGATGTTGTGACGACAGGAAGCACTGTTCCTGTGGTTTTGCTTCGCTGTCACACTGCTTTTTTCATTCTTTTACAACCTTCCTCCATGACCGCTTCATTGGCAGGTTCGACTGTTGCCATGACAACTACAAGTGTGAATTATTTCCTGCCTTGGGTAACAAAGCTTCTTCTTTTCCCTCTTTTATCTCACTCTTTCATTAATTCTTTATCTCTACTTTCAACCTATATATCTTCCATTCATTCATATTATATCCTGTGATGTGCACGAATCTCACAGAAAGACTACTAACCATTAAATGGTTTTCTTGATATCGAGGTTCCTGGTGGGCACGATAAATATGTGCAGGTTTCCTATAGAAATTGTTATTTCTATATGTAATGAAGATGTCCTAAATCCTGCATATGAGCAATTCCAGTGTTATGGATTTGGCATTTTGCATTATAGATATGACCTATGAACACATAAAAAAGGTCTTTGTTACCAAAATGTTCAAACGTTATATCAGGCTAGACCCACGTTGAGTCTAAACATCTGAAAAATATCAGCCAATGCTTGAGTTTCTATTTTAAAAAAGGGATATAATCACGTGTTATGGATGTTACAAAAAGAGACACTGTGTTTTCAAAGTCTACACACTCTGTGTAATTTCTGTGAATTAAAATGAATAAACCTGAAGCAACAATATTCAACAAATGGAGAAGGGTGGCTCTCTTAAAGCATGAAATAGTTCCTTGGAAATCGATTTACAAAAAACGAAAATGTTTGGTTGAATTTAGCACATGGGCAATATTTATGGACTCACTTTACCACTCATAGGTCCCAAACACGTGTGACTTGCCGGTCATACTGCATTTGCTCTGGTTTTGAAATCCATTGCTCTGTGAGTGCTTTTGAATGGTGTATAAACGATGAGAAAAATTTTGTTTTTGGTTCAACAATTCCTTTCTTTGAAACGGGTTGGTGTGTCAAGTAGGGAGTTGTCCTCCACGCTCTATGTAAAACTCACATTCTGCTCTGCTTTACTTTTTCTGGTATGGAATATCGATTTATTAACGTTCACCCTACATTTCATCAGAAAATAAAACAACCCCGTAATGTCCTAATGCCCTCCTGTGTGATTTCCTTTGTACATCTTTCAACATTCAAGTCATTAAATGATATTTGTTGCTTATCCTAGCTCTGACATCTTAATATCCATCATGAGACACCAATGAACCCAAAAAGTTTGATGTGACAGATCTTTAAACATTTAAATCTTGCTAGGTTTTTTGTTTTTGCAAATTACCGTGTAAAGTCAAAAAAACAAAGTCATGCCAACTTTATGACCAGGGATTTCACGTGGGACAGTACATTTTTGGGTGTATTTACTTTTTCCTTAAAACATGCTGTTTTGCTCAGAAATACATAATTTATTCAGGTAAAATGGGTTATACATTCTGTCTTTAATAGTAAGCCTATAATGTTAACACGGATAGACCGGACAATGCATTAAGTTTGTAATACTTGTTTTTTTTAACAATCACTAACTGACTCTTCTGTTTGTTTCAGGATTATTGCATGTCAGGGATTGCCATTGATAAGCGGGCAGAATTGCGACCCGTACGCCACAGTTACACTCGTAGGACCCGCCAGGTTGGTTTACACACGCTTGAAAACACTAAAGGTGTTCTTGAAGGTTTATACAGGAGATGAATTAAGATTGTGATCTGAATCAGACTGTTTCAGCTTCTTTCTTTGATCTGGAACGAAATGAGTACAAAACATCCGCTCAATAATAACATCCTGATGTGTGTCTCTCTCAGGTCTGATCAGAAAAAAACTAAAGTCAAAAAGAAAACCAGTGACCCTCAGTTTGAAGAGACCTTTCATTTTGAGGTAAACTTCCCTAATTCAGGTTTCGTTTTAGTTTGTAATCTGACTTAATAAGAGATCTGGTCTCGTTGATGTTTTTGTTATAGATATCTCTATACATTTTAAATTCTGTATCTGCAGGTCACAAGATCCAGCAGTTACAAGGGAAGATCGCATTTTCAAGTGGAAGAGGAGGACATTGAGAAACTAGAGATCAAGTGAGTTCTCATGTCGTCCCTTTTCTTGTTTTTCTTATAATCGTTTGTTTTGAACAAAATTTTTCCTGGGCCACATGTTAATATTTAGAATTTTTCGGTCATTGTTGTTCAAACTTGGCTTTGCTAAGCTAAAACAGACTTCGTTTTATTTGGTTAATTAAAGGACAGTAAACCTAAAAACATAAAGTCTATCATCATTTATTTGCCCTCTTGTCATTTCCAACCAGTATGACTCTTATTTTCCCTCTGCAGAACACAACAAAGATATTTTGAAGAATGTGAAGCATTTACTTCTATTGATTTTTGTGCCCATACAATAAAAGTAAATAGGTACCACCAGTATTTTGGTTACCAACATTCTTCAAAATATTTTTTTGTGTTCTGTAGAAGAAAGATGTTATGACAGGAGGGAGTCAGTGAAACCAGACTATTTTTTTCACTTTAAATGGCATATCACTATAGCTCACTATGGATGATTGTGGTTTAAGGGATGAGTGTTTCTATTATTGGATGATTGTATGTTTGTGTTATGTTTTGTGGAACTGATGTGTGACAGTTTGTCAATTTGAATCGCCCTATAAAGCGCTCTACAGACATTCTCAGGTGAGTGTGAATGAAACCATCAGGCGGCACATTAGAGTGTGTGTGTGTGTGTGTGTGTGTGTGTGTGTGTGTGCGTGTGCGTGTGCGTGTGCGTGTGCGCGTGCGTGTGTGTGTGTGTGTTTGCATGGGTTTGGTGTGTTTTTATATATTTTTTTCAACTGAAAGTTATTTTTTCTTGTGGGCATGTTTGACGTGAAAAAGAAACCCTTGTTCTTTAGCAAGAGCTTCGCTGTGTATTAAAAAGAAACATGACTAACCCATTTCAGTGCAACTGTGTCTTTGATGTGTGTATGTGTGCTGAATTTCAGATTCAGTTTGACTGGAAATGGGAGAAGTGGAAGTGTGTGATTCATAGGGGGGGGGGTCGAGTGTATTGAAAACTATTGTTTGTGGCTATAGATTAAGCTAATGCATGCTCTCTTGTGGACTGTCCTGCAGAGTCGAGCTATGGAATAATGGTAACTTGGCACAGGACGTGTTTTTAGGAGAGACACGGGTATCTGTGAAAATCCTGAGAAATGACCACGTCCACAGAGCCTGGTAAGAACACATGCAAATTCACAATCATGGCTTGATTAATCAAATGTGATGATTTTGCTGGATTTCTAAATAGTTTTGTGGTTATGCAATTTCTCTATTCAAAACCTTCGGGAAAAACAGAAAGGATAGATGTCTTGTTATATGCTTAACATAATATTGTGTGAGATACATCTCAATCCCAGTGAGAGAACCCTCTATTTGTATATTTCAAAGCAAGGGACATTATGTTTTATGTTTATATGGTGTGAGACAAAAGCAATCGCATCACACTGTAAAACCACTATGTGGATTTAAGTTATACATTATTTTTTGTTAGGACAAATAGTCTTTTTGTGAGCTTCTGGAAGTGGTTGATCTTTGTTTCATTTAATGCAAATTTGCATTGTTGAATATCGATGCATGGCACGCTCCATTCGCATACGGTGAAAGGATCATGCTCTGATTATGGATTTTTAGAATTTTCAAAAATATATTTGGGTAGCTCCAAAACAAGTGCACAACAAGTAAGAATTTGAAGAAATTTGGCAAAAACACATAAATCAGATAAAGGCAAAAACATAAAAACTCTGTCATCATTTATTCACCGCCACATCACTAGATGACACGAACTGATTTTTTTAAAATCATCTCACAATGAAATACAATGGAAGTCCTTGGTAACCAAGAATTTTTTAAAATGCGTTCATTTGGGAAGTAAACCTTTTAGGTGATAGTTCATCCAATAATTACAATTCTGTCATCATTGACTCTTTTATCATTGTTAAACTGCATGAGTTTCTTTCTTCTACAGAACTTTAAAGCATTTTTTTTAAATTGGAACTTGCACCTATTCATTTGCATTGGTTTTGGGTCAACACAATACAAGTGAATGAATGCTGCTGCTTTTCAGTTACCAACTTTTTTTTAAACATATTCTAATGGATCCTGCAAAAGAAAAAAAAGTTTTGCACGTTTAATGAAAATGGAGACCAATTTTCATTTGTCTTAAGACAACATGTAGAATATAATAGTTTTTCTAAAAGTAATATTTCTTAAGTCTTTTATATTATATTATTATATTATTAATAATTGTTTATTTTAGAGCACTGCATTCCTTCCTTACTTTTTTATTACATTTTAATTTATCAACATTTGCATTAAACCTTGCAAGAAGCCAATTCAGAAATTAATGAATATGGCAATATATATTTAAGTCTAATTGCAAGGCTTAAACAGCAAGGACGGGTCATATCCTGTACTCCAGCTGTGCATGTTTTCACACACACTTACAGAGATCTGAGTCCGTGATCTCTGTCAACTATAGTTACTGAAGTACACTGATGAAGAGATGAGGAAGAGACATAACAGCCAATCCCATATCTCCACCACTCTTACTGCCCCCATCAGGAATGAGAAAACGACCCGTCTGATGTCAGACCTTTAATAAAATACGGTAACATATGTATTGTTCTGTAAAATCACTAGAAGACAACTCGGGTCACCATTGATGGTTTTTGGGAAGGGTTTGTGGGTGTATGTAGGTGAGCTTGTTTTGGGCGGATCGCTTCCCTTGTGTCCTAGATCACAGTGTCCTGCTGCTAGTATTGTATAAACACTGTACGTGCATGCATTTGTGTGTGTATTTACTGTATGTATAAGACACAGAGGGAACTTGTTGATACTGATCTGCATGCTTTGAATGAGGGCAGTGAGTTTGCTGCGTGGGTGAGCTTTTGCATGAGCTGAGTATAAAACCAGTCTGCACAGACACGCTGACACTCACAAACACAATCTCGCAACATTAATTTCTGTTCTCGATTGTGTGAGATGACACAAAGATAGAAATGCTACTTTGTCAGACAAGGGAGGAGAACATGCTGACATTGAATACATTTCGGTTTTGAATCATTTAGGCCGGTTAAGGGGTCCGATTCATTTTTAATCAATTCAATTAAACCATTTTGATATGGTGAACAGAATTTGCAAAGTTAGTTTTTGCGGCACTGTCATCCAAAAAGCACTCGTTCGGTCAGTTTTCTGTCTCTTAAACTAATCTTTAACTATCAAAATGTAATTCTAAACCTCAGCAGATACATAAATATGCCAATTAGTTCCACCCATACTCAGTTGCACTCTGCAGTTCCTGATTCTGCTAAAACTGAAAGCGAAACCAAGAGCTGAATCTGCGTTACAGAGGTGTTTTCAGCCGAAACTATGGGGCATATCTATGACTCAAAATGGTGATCAACAGGGTCAAAAGAGTTTATGCGATTGGCTACAGGTTTAGGATGACATTAAACGTGCAATTTTGAAAACACATTCATTAGACGTATGCTTAAAATACTCAACAATAGTTTAAATGGTAAATGTGCATATGGTTTATTATAAAGCTTATTAAAAAACAACACATAAACATTAAAACCACAGTGGGGCCACAGCTTTAAAATCTTAATTCTAGTCTAATGATAGGAATTAAAATAGAATTAATCAGCAATAAATCAGTCCATAAATATAATTAATCAGCAAAATCATTATTAATATATTTTGAATATATTATTTAATCTTTTGAGTTTTTATCATGGCTATACAACTGTAGATAATGTAAAAAACACGTTTCTTTTCTTTCACAGGTACTTGTTACAGCCTAAAGGCAATGGTACGAAGTCCAAGCCGGACGATCTGGGTTCTTTACGACTGAATGTCACATACACAGAAGATAACGTCCTGCCCTCGGCCTGCTACTCTGCCCTCCGCAACCTTATGCTCAAATCACCAGATGTAAAGGTACAACGTCGCCACCCTGCTTCTTCGAAAACCTTATGCACACAGCGTTCTTTATTTTCTGACTAACGTTCGCTCCCCTTTTTTTGTTCTTCTCTAGCCGATCTCAGCGTCAGCCGCTCATGTTTTGGGAGATGTTTGCAGGGAGAGTGTGGGGTATGAAGCATTGCTTCCTGTGGTCAGACTGCTGCTCCATCACAACAGACTGCTGCCATTCCTCACCGCTGTAGCCGCTCTGGAGCTGGAGAATACACAGTTGAGTCACACACACACAAACACACACACACACACACACACACACACACACACACACACACACACACACACACACACACACACACACATACACATGTTCATGCATGTCTGGAATGTTTTTAAAACGTTTAATTGCCATAAAATAATGCAAAATAGCTTTGAAATAAGACATACACTACCCATTAAATGTTTAGGGTAATAAAAATTATTGTTTTTAGTTTAGACATTATTTGATGTAAGAGTGTATCCACAGACGTAATATAATTTCATCCACACTCTTTTTATCCAAATTTATTAAAGTTATTTATTGGAAAAAAATAAATATTATTTTTTTTAGAAATGGATGATAAAACTATATAATGATGAAAAATCAGCCAATAACAGCTCAGAGTAGATGGGATCTCTTTTAGTGGTATTTTATAATATTTCCATTCTGTATGGTTGGTGAAAGTCAGTATTCATTATGAAAAGAATGTCTCAAACCTCTTTAGGCTTAATTGTAAACTTTTAGAAATTAAGTTACAGAGATTTGTAAGGTAGATTAAAATATGTTGTTATTAAATTTTAGATCACATCACAATGAATCATCACAATAATCCATATATTGTTTATCCATACTTTGAGGGGGGGTTGTGTCATGTACTCATGTTCTATGTTGTGTGCAGAGAGGCCAACACCATATTCAGAGGAAATTCTCTGGCCACTCGCTGTATAGACGACATGATGAAGATCGTGGGACGAAGTTACTTGACTATCACTCTTAAACCTGTTCTCAATGAGGTCAGACAGCATTTCTTAACTCTTGCGTTTAGCTTTTATTTTAAGCCACAAATCTCTTAACACGTTTAGAGATGTATGGTTTTCAATTGTTAACCTGCCAATATTGATCAGTACATCCTTGCTTCATTTACATCAGATCTTTGAATCAAATAAAACCTGCGAGATTGACCCCATCAAATTGAAAGAGGGCGACAACGTTGAGGTCAATAAGGTGAGACTTTTTGTGGTTGCATGGTTTAATTTTGTTCATTGTTGCAGTTTGAGAAACTGTTGGTGCTAGATATTTAAATCACACCAAATCGTGCATTACAAAAATGCACCTTAATGTTTCTGTGTGTTTGTGCATGTATTAACAGGAGAATCTTCAGGGTTATGTGCAGAAGGTTTTTACATCTATAACACAGTCTAGCTCCAGCTGTCCTCCTTTAATGTGCGACGTCTTCAGGTCACTGCGACAGCTTGCATCTAAACGTTTTCCAGGTACATCAGACACAAACTAATGTAATCTTATTTACTCTCCATCAGATGGAGAGTAAATAAGCAGTTTATATCACTGTAAAAACAATGTTGTCTATAGGGATGTATGAAATGTGCACTAGGAGGAGCCAGAGACGCAAGCAAAACTATTAAATTGTTTCCCTTTTCTCTATCTCTTTCAGTCGATCCTCATGTGCAGTACTCAGCCGTCAGTAGTTTTGTATTTCTAAGGTTCTTCGCTGTTGCTGTTCTCTCTCCACACACGTTTCAGCTGCGTTCTCATCATCCTGTAAGTGTGAAAACACGTAAACTAAACCACATCGCAGCAAACCCTATCAATGATTGACTTCCTTTATATATCATATGACTCATTTATTAATGCAGGGAAACATACATGTTTAAGACAATCATGCCATTTCTGAGAATCCCAAGTCACAGATAGTCAAAATAAAAATGATAAAGGATCAGTAAATGAAATAAAGGGAGGAAGTGAGCAGTTGGTAAATCTCTCTCCCTGAATTCCTATCAGGACCCTGAAATTTCCCGTACTCTAACTCTCATCTCTAAGACCATCCAGTCTTTGGGCAGCTGGGGCAGCCTTTCAAAGAACAAACTGGTACGTCAACTATTAGTCACACATCCCAAACCAAAACTCTTGGTGTTTTCCAACATTTTCAATGACATGGCTTTACCTTGAGCCAAACCAGATTATGGAGGATTTTGCTGTTGCTGTTTTTGTTCTGACCTCTGAATGTTTTTCCAGTCTAGCTTTAAAGAAACCTACATGTATGATTTCTTCAAGTTATTCCAAGAAGACGAATGTATAGAAAAAGTTAAAAAGGTTAGTATTAATAACCACCTCAAGTTCTATTGAAAGCATGTCAACCATAATGACACTTACTGTACCACCGGGAATCTTGTCTTAACATGCACTTAACAATACGATGCTATTAGTTAAAAATTACTCAAAGAGGTGCTTAAGAACAAACATTCACTTGTAAAGCAGAAACTCTTACATTATTTCGAAAGAAAAAATATTATGGGGCTGCAAAAGTAAAAAAGTGGCTGGCAACATCTTTGAATGCTGCCAGGAAGAGAGTTACAGGTGCTTTAACAAATTATTAAAGTTTTGCTCATAAACTCTCAGGAATGTCTAAGTTCATAGACTCCTATTCTATATCCGTTTCAATATATTTCGGTTTATATACCGAGGCGCAGAACCAGTTATCTGTGGTTAGCGACGGCATTCCTCAGATGCTGGTTTGAACCCACAACCTTCTTTTGTAATGTGATCATGTACAGCCACAAAAGTTTGGATTTCTCATAACTCATCCTTATCGGGTGTCAATGTAATAAACCTCGAAATATTCTGCCTTAAACTAAAACCAGATATTTTCTTCTGTCTGTCTGTGTTAGTTTTTAGATGAGATCTCCTCTAATGTGTGTAAAGAATCCAGTGGCGTGGAGGATTTATTTGTGTTAAAGGAGGGGTGAGTAAATCATCAGTTCCAATCATGTTAGATGATTTTTACCAGATTATGAGTTTACAGGGAATCTACGTTTAGTCAGATACATGTGATTTCTTTTTAACAGAGAGGTACATAAGCGGGCCCAGGGCAGAAAGCGAATAGGAAAGAAGAACTTTAAGAAGCGCTGGTTACGAGTCACTAACCAGGAGCTGTCCTATCACAAACAGAAAGGTGAGTGAGTTCTTGATCAAAGAAACTATTTGTGGGCAATCCTCCAGTTCAGCTTGAAAATGTGGGCGTCAAACTGCCTACATTTGTTTTTGCTGGCAGTGCTTAACATGCCAAAAGTTGAAAATACATGAACAGATAGTCACGTATTCTGAGTGCCGGTTCTCAATATCACTTTCTTGTTTGTTTAGCTTCTGTTCGTGTAGTGTGGTCGACCTGTTCTGAATGTGAAACATTCTGTTTCCCTTATTTGACTAATGCAATCACTTTTGTGTCATGGGTGTGGATTTTTGTTCACTGGTGTCAGTGGAGTCTTGTATTCAGTAATGTGCTGAGGACAGCATATTAACTTGAACACTGTTATTTGGCCCGGTGTAAATATTGTATAGTAATATTTGTAGGCAATTATTTTATAAATCATGTTGGTCACTGGCCAAAGAAATGCTGATGCAAAAGTTTTATAAAGGGGAACTAAAGGGAAATGTTTTCATAGATGTCGACCTTTAGAAGACTGTTGACAAAATGTCTGAATTACGTTACCGTCAAGTTGCTCCAAAGCTGTAAAATTCTTTGCTCTGTTGAACACAAAAGAAGATATTTTGAAGAATGTGGAAAATTAGTAATTTCTGGGTCACTATTGACTACCATGGCACGTTTGACAAATAATTATTTTTTGAGAGAAAACGATGACAGAATTTCCATCTTTGGATAGACTATCCATTTAAGGATATTTCAAACACAGTTTAGTCTATTTTGGGGCCAAAAACACAACACATCTGCATTGTTCATATTTATATTTTATCTTTAATGTTATATGTCATTATTTATTATTCGGAACTATTGTAATAGATACCGTTATCGAGGAATTTAACCGTTATTGATGGTTAATTAAATTCTGAGTTAAATTACACAAACCAAAAGCAATAAGACTTAATGAAAGGAAAACAGATAGCTGTTTAAAGAAATTATATAGCTACTAAATTTTAATTTTTATGTGTCTATTCATTATTAATATGAAAACACCCTTATTTGACCTTAAAAAATATAGGTATTAGCCGTATATTCCCATGGATCGCTTCTCATTTACTTTGAAGGAGTGACCTGAAGCGTTGCCAAACTCAAATGCGGGTCCGTCTGCGTCTCATCATTTTCTTTGCTTGCTTCACAAATTTTCGCAACTCAACATGCTCCAACGCAGAAATCAGCCAGCCAATACATTTTATTTACAACGTACATGATTTATTGGTCAAATTACATCAAGTCCACAACTCCCAACCATTTTGGCTATAGTTTCCATGTGACTTTAAGTGAGTTAGCTGTGAAACCAAAGAGACAGCAGTTCCCAAGATGTGACATGGATTTCAAGGTCACCGGGTGTCCCGCACGGTACATGTTAGGTTTGTTGTACAAATAAACACGTTTTAGTTGTTATAATGTCACAGCAGGCCAGCATGATGGTTTGACCTTGTTTTCTGTTTTCAACTAGGTTACTGGTATTATCTTCTATAAGAGATCTGATAAAAGTATTATGAATCAATACAAGGGTTGAGTCAAGCACTTTTAACACTTTCTGTCTCATCACTACTCTTACATTGTATTGCAGTAATAATGAACAAAACCCTATCAGTAAATATGGAAGAGATCATTCTGCAACTTTAGGGTTATGAAACGGAATTAAATGATATGACGTGATTTAACATTATAAAATCATATGGTTAAAAATGATCTTGAATAACTGATTCATCGACACCAGAATCTCATAGACATTTAACTGTGGGCTCATTTGAACTGGACCAATAATCGACCTACTATGATGGCATAACAACAAAAAACTCAGTGATTTCTAGTGTGAATTAATGATGAATGACTTTTTATTTTGGGTTGGATTTAAAAACTTTTAAATTAATAATTAATTTCCTTTAATTTCACTTTTATATGTTAAGTGGACTCAGGGGAGTTTGTAAAGTCATCTCATATGGGAGTCTGAAGGAAATGAGGTTCTGGTCTCTATAGACCAGTTTAAGGATCTGAGGGGTTGGTCAGAGGTTACTCTCTGCCCTACTGTGAGAGGTTACTGGAGGATAAACTCAATCTAACCCGCTTTCATTTTAACAAACATTACTTTGAGGACACAGGACAGAGAAGGGTGGTCTGGTGTTTAGAGAGTTGAATTTGTAACCAGAAGGTTGTGGGATCGAATCCCCCCCAGACAATGACTGAAGTGTCCTTGAGTAAGACATCTAGCCCCTGTTTGCTCTGCATTGATGATTGGCAACTGCATAATACTGTAAGTCACTTTGGATAAAAGCGTCTCCCAAATTAATAAATGTAATATAAATGTAAATGTGTGTGCGATATGTGAGGGAATAGAAGGCAGACAGTAAAAACAACTCACAGAGAATGCTTTTCCAGTTTCATTGTTTGAATGCCATTCCTCATGTTAACAGAAAGTCTCGATCTGGTTCTAGTTTTCTAATATAGCGGATCGCAACCAACTTGTGTACTGCCACTTTGTGTAATAGTCGCAAATTGACGCAAGAATTTCTGTTATGTAAATCACATCTGAAAACTCATTCCCTGCTTTTGTTTCTGTGTTTAAGTGCTGAGTTGCTGAGTAATACGAACAGTGAAGCGGTTCCCGTGATGTCTCTGGTCGAATAAGGCATGGCTCTCAGATTCCAAACCCAGATAGAACTGTTGTATAAAAGGAAATATTTGAACGTCTGACATCACTTGAACCTGAAAGAATGTGCGTGTGGTGCGGTTTGGTTCTCAAGGATTTGCGTATTTTGGATGGGCTGTGGTACAAATATTGTTTATCAGTTGAAGTGATAAAAATAGGAATTTATCAAACGTGTAGAATGCGCATGAGAAACAGTCGTGTGTTTGTGTTGGCGTAGACAGGGTTGGTGCGCTATCGGCTCAATAGGCTCGGCTGGGCCAGACTGAGTCATGGGTCGTCAAGGGATTATCAAGCGTCTGTTTGAGAACCGCCATCCCCAGACGTTTGTGCATGTGTGTCTGAGAGAAAGGGCCCGAAAAGCCAAGCCCCGCGGTCCGGAGCTGTATTTGGCCTTGAGTTTAAATTCATGTCATAGCTTTGCTGCTGTGCGATAAAAATAAAGTGATTTTTATTTGCTGTGTAAACTTCACGGGTGAATGTACTTGTGTTTCTGTCCAGGGAAAGAAGCATTGTGCATAATTCCCGTGAAAAACATCCTCGGAGTCGAGAAATTGGATGAAAGTGCCTTTAACCGCAAAAACGTGAGTCTTGTGGGCTTTTGTATATACAATGTGTTCATAGATTCATAAAGATTATTCCCTGGGGCTTTTAATACAAATGCAAAAATGTAAATTAAACTATTCCATGAAAATGAAACATGTTGCTTTATCTCTCCAGATGTTTCAGGTGATCCATTCGGAGAAGCCTCTATATGTTCAGGCTGGAAACTGCGTGGAGGCCAACAGATGGATCGAGGTGTTAAGTCAGGTGAGCCCCTGTAACCCGGGACGGCTCAGCGCCTTTCACCCCTCTGCTTATGTCAGTGGATCCTGGTTATGCTGTAAGGAAGCAAATGAAACGGCTCCCGGATGTAAACCCTGCACAGCGTAAGACATTGTATTACCTACATACACGCGTGTACACGTAGACGTTGTTCTTTATAACTTTGTGTTTTACATGTGACTGTGTCATATAGGACAGTGTTGGCTAATATTCAACTAGACATTGACTGTGATCGAGAAACAGAGAGAATCTTTTCCTTCTTCAAATCTAACATCTCCAGACTACAGAAGATGGAGGGTGAGTATGACAATCAAGCCGGTCCCGCTTTTCAATGTGTTATCAAGGATTCATTGTTTTTTATCAGTGCACATTTTACTGTGTTTGTTTTCATGATCTTTATGTAATAATCTCAAATATCTCATCTTGTGCGATGCTTTTTTCTTTTCTGCTGACATAATCAAGGCTACACAGGTGGGAAAATGAATATTGAACCATAAAAACCCTATCCTGTGTTTCCAATCAAACCCATAAATCATCCATCCCAATTATTCCTTCCTTTTAGTTTTTAAATTGAAAATTCAGAAGCAGTCAAACGTTTGAACGTTTGATCGACTCACTTTTCCAAAGAAAGTGTACTGACCACATATTTCCACACATATGAAACTATTCCGATATTTAGAGGAGGGTATCACAGGCAGTTTCTGTCAATCTTATGTAAATCTTGAAGACCTGTTGTGTAGAACTGCGTTGTCAACATGTTTAACAGTCTAAAGCAATTATAATGAGTGAAGCAATGTGGTACTCCTCCTCTGAATATATATATATATATATTCAATTAACATATGAAGATAGTTGTTTTATTTTAAATTTTAATGATTTCTAATTACCTTTGATCGGTTCAGATAAATGGAAATGTATTATTTAGCATTTTTAGGTATAGATGGTTTAAGCAGCTACAAACATTGTGTCGCAAAGTTTACTTTCAGTGGACCTCCACAAAGAATTCATAACCCTTATGTCGTTTTAATGTAATGGAATATAATGAATATATATTTTAAAAAATTATATATTTAAATAAAACAAAGACAGATAGTTAACTTTGTGCCAGGAACGTGTCCGTTAAAACCATTCTATTTTCATATATTTTGTTTTGTGAAGGAAACATTTGGCTAGATAACAGTTCTGTACACTCTCTAAATACATGTCATGCATGCATCTTGGGACACTTGTTTGCTCCTCTGTTAAAAAATTAATGATGTTACGGGAAGTAATTCATTTTCGAAATCTAGCTTATTTGTCTTCTAAACGAACCAAATGCAAAATTCTAAATCTTTTAGTGTCATGAGAAAGCTGAAGTCAAGTGTGATCAAACTTTTGACTGAAACTGTAAATTCCCATTGAGATAATTACCTTGCAATCTCTCCTCTCTTCTGTCAAAACTGTGATGGATGGTTCCAGGCAGTCATAGAGAATATGTGCGATCGGTACGTGACTGCTTCCATGTATGTGTTTGCAGATGCCTGTGCCGGTATGTCTGTTTATCTCGGGCAGCAGAAAGAGCAGGAGGAGTATTCGGCATTCACTATACAGGACCCGAAAGAGACCTTCCGCACCATTAAGGAACTCCGAGCTGTGCTGGAGGACCTGCAGGCTCATCACGACTTAAAGGGGGCGCCGACCGATGAGCCGGGCACTATGTAAGATACCTCTAACTGTAAACGTTTTTAGAGAAGCATACTTTAAAATTAATACTATGTTAGCAGCGTACTTACGCAGTGTCTTCATTTCGTTTGCAGTGCGAATCCTATAGTAGGAAAAACAGTATAACACTCTGGCTACAGGACCAAGTAATACGGATACAGCCACACCAGCAGATGGCACTGCGTTGGTGGACATAAACAAGCAGTGCCCAGGCAGAACCTCTGAAAACATTCAGAGAATGTTGCCACACGTGACTGAATCAAACCTCTTCAGATATTCGGTGTTACGGCATGCATGGAAGAATTTGGCCAGAGGAATGCCCGTGAGTCACTATCGACGGAAACACCTAAGCTGTATTCTGTGCGTGCCCGTCTCATCTCATTCTTTTATCAGTTTTGCAATCGTGCAGTAACCTCAAGCATCAGTTGGCACAGTGCGAATAGATTCTCATCGCCTCTTATTCATTCCTAACCAGGCTGTGAAAGTCCAGACACCACCAGATTGTCTGCGAAATTATAGCTGCTAAAATCCTCTACCTTCGTTTTTTTTTTTGTCCTTCAGTTAAATGAATAATCCTACAGTCCTACAGCTGAACTTTGTCAAAGGGAATCGTATGTATTGTATTCCTTTGTTATGCCATTTCCATGAGTGTGTGTATGATCTGTAGGGGATAGAACGGATCTGCCTTATAAATTCAGTGGAGGTACTTACAGTCCCATGCTCGTGTATGAATTAGGGAGTAAAGCAGAAGCACTTTAGATATTTGGAATATTCCAGATGAGATCGTTTTAGATACGTGGTATCAATCTTTTTTTCCGATATTGATCAGTTCCATGATCAGCTCTTGTGTAATGTTCTGTAGATAACCTTCATATCCTGTAGATTTTTACCTGCTATTTTTCTTACGCCAAAGAAGTTGTTTTGTAGGTTTTCATGACTTGAAAAGGGTACACGTGTAGTTTTCTAACCACAGAAATTTTAAATATGGACAATGGATAACTATATTTCGTTAGCGTACATTTTGGAGGCATCATACGTTTTGATAGACCATGAAGAAAACTTCAATCAATCCGTCTTCGTCATTCTATTTTTCCATCAGACTTGTATGATGTATTTCGGTATACTGTCATGAGTTCTGTGCCAAAACCTTCACAGGCGCACTCCTCAAAGGCAAACCCCATAATGCCTTGCAGTAAAAATAATCCAAGACGAATCCAAGTAAATGTGAATTAAAGTTATTTTATTCAATACACAAACACACCAGACTAAATTCGAATATTTTCTTTTCTTTTAGCACATAGTCTTGCCCAATGTTTTGTGTATTTTACCACTTATTACAGCATCACGCTGCTGGCAATATGCCAATATGAACATTTAATGTAATAAATTAAAGTACACCAATTTAAAGATGATTTAGATGCTTTAAATTGTAGCTGCCTATGAAGGTAATAGATATCCACAGCTCACGTTTTGGAAGGTTTGGAACAGAGCTGCAGTTGGAGTTGTTTGGTATAAAGTCATAGTCGCAAGTGTCATTTTTATGATGTCACAATTGTGCTTAATCATAACAGTGGTAGCACTTTACTCTACAGTCCTGTTCTACATATGCATACTATGTACTTACAGTTTAACTGTTTATTAGGTGTCAGCCCTGAACCTAACCTATAGTCAGTACAGGTAGTTACTGATTACATTAAGGAAGTACATACAGATATGTATCTACTGTAAAATAAAGTGCAACCATTCCAGATTTACAGTTTATATACATCTGATAATGACCCTGTGTTTAACTCTTCACACACACATCGTCAAATGAGATTGTGTGTCTATGCTGAAATGTCTTTGCAAATTGTTGGGTCCTGTTTGCTGTTCTTGTGTACTCCATACATGTATTCTTAAAAGTTAATTAATTCTTCTTATTAAGTTCATTAATTCTTACGTTTTGTCAGAAAACCAGCAACTGAATTGTATGCATAATTTACACAACCATTATGTTTTATTCATTTGGCAGACACTCTCATGCATGAATAAAAATGAAGATAACAAAGTAAATATCAGCATTTAAAAGGGACAATGGAACAATGGAATGTTCTTGTTATTGGTAGTCCAATCAAACTTAAAATAACTTTTACAAATATTTTTTTTAATTATTTTGAATAGAAGTTTTAGCTGAAATTCTTTATCAAAACATCTCTCAAAATCTTTTCTGCTGATGCAAAAAAACAGAAAATCTGATCCATAGACAATTCTAAGGGAAAGTTTAAATGTGATTAACAAAACGTAAGTTCATACATATATATATATGTATATGTATATGTATATGTATATGTATATGTGATTATTTAGGAATCGGGGTGCAAATAGTTTTGTGGATAACTAAAAGCTATCTAGTGTCATTTCTGTTTACCTATACCAAAAATAAAAACTTTATATTTGTAAAAGTAATCAAAGAAAAAACTAAAGCAGACTTTCAGTAGACAAGGTCGAAAATAAAAACTCGCCTTGCCTCAATTTCTTATGTAAGGGTTTTTTACTTGACAGCTACAATTGTTACATACACAAGCAAGCATACAGGACCTCCGTCTGTCTTTTGTAATGAGCCTCTCAACAAGATACATCATAAACTAATACATTTATCCACCATTATACAACATTCCCAATATTTGGTGTCAAAATATTTGCGTTGATCCACCAAATTTGTGTAACCTCTGTATGTTTATCTTGGTGTAGATTTGTGTAGCACATTGTAAACTCATGTCAGTGTATTGATGGAATGATGCGTAAATGTTCATGTGGTACTCTGAGGTTTCATCACAGATGTGGTAGTGATGGACCTTCATGCATAAAGCGGTATAGCCACTAAAGTTCACTTAGCGCTGCACCACAGGCCGATTTATTCATTAGCTGTTAGTTAAATTGTGTCTGTATCTATTAAATTCCCACCATCTTTCATCATCAAAGTCTAAATTTACATAAAAACGCAAAGACCATTTCCACCAGCATCCAGTGGCCTTTAAGACCCCCACTCCAAACAAAAGATAATTCAATAACATTCCCAGTATACCCCTTAGCTTTGACTCAAGAACAAGGCAAACAATGTCATTTGTCTTGAAGAACCAATCGGTACGAATCTACAATCATCCCGTTTTGTTTCACATATCCCATCAAATATCTGTTAATCTTTTGAAAACCTTGTAGTTTAAATAATGCATTTCTTAAATTATTATATTTTTAGATGAATAATGTAGGACTGTAAAACTGCTATAAATATTTGCACAGATTTGACCACTTTTTTGTTGTTTTTACCCAATTCCTGTTTTTCTTCCAGCGTATTACTAACTGTACTTGACATGTTTGCTTCATTTTGTTATTTAAATGTTTTTATACTATTTTTTTCACAATGCAAGCTCATATAATTCCCATGTTATTAGTTCTGTGGAATTCATTTGCAATAAATATATTGTTTGTGTGTTGTTGTGTTGTGTGTTTTTCATTAGTCTCTACTTTGTTTGGCACACTATATTTGAGTCAATTGTTATTAGCGTTTCAATAACTATGCATTTTTCCCCGTTGCCATAAATGTATAAAAATGCTGCAAAGTTTCTCTAAGCACATAAACTGTGATTTTAAATGTTTTATCAGAGGTTGGAAATCTTCCACCCCAAACAAATACACTCATGGTACTCAAATGTGGTGATCATTTTGTGCACTGCGCCTTACTTTCTTAAAAGTGTAAAACTGTTTTAAGGTAATGATCAAGGCTTAAAAGATTCTGAAATAACTGTTTGTTACAGTTTTTGCTCTGTTTATGTGCTAAAATAATACACTTGTATGAACAATTTCTAGATGATAAAAATCAAATGTTATTATGCTATTTTATTTCACAAAAGAATATGGACAAAATGTGCACTTTTGAAGCTAAATGAGAGATTGTGCATCTGGGGAAAACAGTTAGTATGTGACCTGGTAATGATGGGTCACATCCAAGCTGTGGTCAGGATACCAAGACATCTGTCATTCATAGTGGAACCTCTTTCTCAACCACCGCAGGCCATCAACCAGTCCTGTCATAGACTAAGATTTCATTTAAGTGTTCTGCACTGTTCCTGAAATAAATGACACACAATGATCGTAACATTTAAGCACTATATAATAACATTATTGGTGCTGTCCAAAAGAGGGTTAAAGTGGCAGTGTAACGTTTCTGTGATGTCATATGGCGATATATATGTATCATCGCTATTGAATAGGCTTAATGGACAAAGTTGATAAAAGTCTAGCTGACACTATAAAACTTCCCTTTTTGAAATCCTTTTTCATGTAGCATTGATAAATAAAACCTACATTTAAGCTGGGGGAAACATGGAGATTGTTGGAAGCAATGAAAGGAAACATGGAGATTATTGAAAGCGACTTTACCATTTCTAACTGTCTCATCAAAACAAATAAATCCCATAATAAAGTTCATTTGTGTGACACAGAAGAAAACCTGACCTACTGACAGACCCTGAAAACTCTTGATCTACACAACACTTGTGTGTCCTTAATTAAAGCATTGCCCTAATTAATGAAGGTTAAATCTGTAGCATCTTTTTAATGAAATGCAGAAGGACAGGCTGTTCTCTCTGATGATAGTCAATGCACTATTTTTATTATCTATGTCATATAAAATATATATATGGTATGCTGTGTTTGACAGAAGTGATGGCCCCTATTATTGGTTCCTTGTGTATTCTGGAACCAAGTATAATGCATCAAAGCAAAAGTAGAGAAACATATTGAGTTCAGCAATATTAGATTATAGGCCACCTGTTGAATGTTAATTGTAATTATGATTTTTCTACACTGTGTTTGACTTTGGTCTGATTTAATAAGACAGTCCATTTGTGAGCTTTGGGCTATTTCTGTTGTGGGTTTCTTCAGGAATTTCAATGAGCATATTGTCGTTTTTACACTTAAAATCTCAACCACACATACATGCCATTAAATCTTAAAGGAACGCATTATTTACCTTGCTTCGCATCTTTCCACATGTCTGAAAAAAACTCACATGTCAACACTG
This sequence comes from Triplophysa yarkandensis, assembly GCA_033220385.1. Taxonomy (NCBI): domain Eukaryota; kingdom Metazoa; phylum Chordata; class Actinopteri; order Cypriniformes; family Nemacheilidae; genus Triplophysa; species Triplophysa yarkandensis. The sequence continues at coordinate 13,828,294 of CM065669.1, read as the reverse complement.
GTCAACTGTGCTTTCAGTTGTCAACTGTGCAATCACCACCAGTGAAACAATGACATCAAGAAAAATATATTTACTTCTGTAACAGATCTCTGACGACACGTTACAGAAGTAACTGAAGGACTAATATCCTGGGATTTGCTGTAGTCCAAGACACCACGTGGGACTTTAGGATTTCAGATCATATGCCTGCTATCACACACACATGCACACACACAAGGAAATGTAAAGGTATAGAAAATAAAATTAGATATAGAATCTGAGGGTCTCTTTATTATTTTAGGTAAATACCCGCACATATGTATAAAATCTTAATCCTTCCAAAAATAATTCACATGGAAAATGCCCCGCTTCAACAAAAATATAATTCTATTCTAATAAAAATATCCCATTTTGAGTTGAAAAGTCATTTAAGACACCATTACATTGACAAAATTATACATATTTATGAACAAAAAAACATGATACAAAGAATTTATTATAAAAGGTCTGTTCCCTTTCTCTTGGTCAAAAAAGAGTAGCAAAAGTACAAGAATCCTTCTTCACTCTGTTAAATGTTCTTTAGGATATCATTTAGACATAATCTTTAATTATAAGAGTGTGATAGAAATAAAATATATTGATTTCCAATTTAGATACACTTTTGGTCGGCTATACAATGTAATGTGAGTTAATGATGTTACCTAATATGTTGTAATAAGACGTCTTGTTAGTATTATAAAATTAATTCCCACCACACGTATCTTTCATACTGGAGTGTGTTGTCATTTTAAGTTTAACAGATACTACATAAGAAAGTAACTTTAGATCTGAGACTTTATACATTACATTCTTAAGGCGTTATACACAACAGCATGCACAATTAAACTGTGCATAATAAGAGCACAACTATAAATTAAAAAAGCAAACTATTTCTTTTGGCTTAAAAGTGTGTATGCATATGCATCCACGTGTGTGCTTTTATTTTATAAGTGATATCGCCATAGTCTTACCTGCCATCCAAAATCCTAATTTTCCAATAGGACCCATGATCCTGTTGACATGCAACTTTTAAAAAACCTTTCAGTTTTTCTGCAACTAAACAAAGCTTAAATGTCTACGGTATGGATTACATTCGAAGCGCATACTTTTTATTAAGGCATTCAGATGTTTCATGTGGAGAAGTTGGAGGTGTTTGCACCATTTGGAAGCAGGTTGTAGAGAGGGGCAAAGGCAGGTGGATTGGTCTGTGTGTTGGATGTTCCTGATGATTCTGTCTGTTGAACACTGAATCCAGATGATGGAGGTGAGATGTAAAGTGAAGCCCTCTATAGGTTAAAACATTAACAATCAGGCTTACAAGTGCACATACTGTACTAGGACACAAACATAATAATTTTCACTGTTTCTGTTTTATTGTTGTATGTATTTATTGGTTTTCTTCATGAACGTGTCTAATATCAGACGCTTGATTGCTGTGTTTGTATTGGCCAGAGACATTTTTGTGGCGATTCTTCCAAGAGCAACTGAAGAGCAACGGGAGTGAGGGATCTGGGAACTGGGATTGGTCTGACTTCTGGCCAGAGCTCTCGACAGGGCAGGGGTGTGATCTGGACGAGCCCAGGGATCCGTTTGTTTAGGCAGGATTTGCTGTGGGAATTTGGACAGGGCCTGTTCTTTTCACATCACAATAACAGGGGATATTTGATAGGGAGTCTCACCATAAATTGTAATGGCACTATTGACATCAGACCATAAAAGACTAGAAACTTTGTGTTAGTGTGTGGTTGTACTGACCGGGTAGAGCTGGGGTCCGCTTTGTGGTCTGGCCTCCAATAGCAGAGGTGCCGTTGGAGAGGAACAGTGTCCTCCTTCAAATGATAAGAGAGATGAACCACCCCACCGGGGCACATCGGGAGAGACCCCCCAACTTTTCTGCCAAGAGAACAGAACATAAGTGTGTGTTCATGTAGTTGGATTTATTGAAACAGTTTGTTTATTAAGCCTCAGAAAAAAAGAGAAAATGTAGGGAAAAACATTGCTATTGTTGTAAGTATACCTAAGTAGAGGTCAAGTATATGTAAAAGTAAACTTTATTTAGTAGGTAAATTAATATTAATATAAAAAAGTGTTCTTGTTAGTGTACTAGGAGTGTTAGGGACTAAATTGGCCCATCTACTAGTTGAAAAAAATAAACTTTCCTGTATTAAGTTAATAATAAGTATACTAAAATAACCCTTTGAAAAAAACTTCTTTTTCTAATAGGAGGAAATAAAAACATGTACGGTGTGGAAAATAATGCTTTATGGAACCCTAAAATCATGTATCCACACTTTTGGATCCAGATACTGGATGACTTTCTAACCTTTTTCAGTGCTGTTAAATGATTTAAGACATAATTTGTTACACCCAGCAGTCGTCTTTTATCCTCCTCACAAAGAAATGCAACTATAATATTACTATTCATCACAATTTTATATTTATTACTGTTGTTTGTTAGCTTGTTCTTTTGAGACCATGACAATGTCATCCGTCTTGGAATCCAGAGATGGAAAACAGCCACGAACATCATTCAGAATTCTACATGGAGTTCATCCTAAAAACTTGAATGATTGTATCATTTGTTCTCACTCTTGTCATTTCAAACCTGAGTGATTTGCATTCTGCAGAACACAATTGAAGATATTGTGAAGAATGCTGGTAACCAAAGACTGATGATCGACTTTAAGTATATAGACACAAACCAAAAGTTTCTGTTAAGTAAAGTTTCTGTCACCAACATTCTTACAAATATCTTTTTCCCGCATTCTGTAAGAAAATATGTTATTGATGTCTGAAAATGTGAATTTATCATTTACAGTTGGACTTTTTAAATAATGTTCAATAGGAAGTTAATTGGTATTTCAAAAGCAATCTGAATCAAATCCGGTGTAGATCACCACATCTTGTGCCGTTCATTCACAGACTCACCATGTCTTTAATACTGCCCAACACAGCAGTGGTCAGAATTCCAGTCAAAAAGCCCAGCAGATTGAGGACAGTAAGGATCCACAGGAGAACATACAGAGACAGGACGTCCTGGCAGCTCTGCACACCAACAAACTCATAGTAACTGTTCAGATACCCTCCACTGGAAAAGAAGATTGATAATATTTAATCCTCGAGAAAATCTTATTGCTTTTGACGGTTTATTATAATTCGAGGGTGGTTAAGTGTATTATTGGAAAATGCTCTGCACTGATCAAATGTCACATGCATACTCCTATATGAGGTTTGAGATGAGCTATGTGTGAATGTTATGTAAGGAGTTTCTTTAATCATTTATTTTAAACGGTTGCAATATTGATTTTTTCCTTAACAAATGCACCTAAATAATAACACTTCTTTGTCCCGCATCGATCAGATAACAATATATATGACCATTTGGATGTTCCTTACTTTGCACAGTTGTACAAATCACAACAGTAACATGTTCCACTGCGGACCTTTATAGTACAGGCCTCTGTTAGTCCTTGACATGGAACCTACAAAACAAATACATTAATTTAGTCTGCATTGAACCACACTTCTGCATATTCTCTTACAATCTGAAATATTAACACATTCTCACGGCTTAAGGTGCAGTTTTAAGAGGGGGAAATTGTGGCTTATTCGCAATAGTGATGATAGGTTTAGGGCTGGGGTAAGGGGTGGCTTTGTCTTCTAGTAATCAAACGTTTCTGTACGATTTACAACATAGAAATTCATTCAAATAAGCGATCCGAGGTTTTTGCAAGACAATTTGACTTTACACATCTCTCACTTAGACAGAAACGTGAAGACGTACTGTTGCATAGTAATTCTCATAGATGTAGCTGTTTCCACTGATGTAGAACTGACATCTCCCTGCCTTTAATGGACGCACGTCCTGATTAAGACAGAAGTAAGCAGTACAAATCAGTCTTTGTTTCGTTACAATATTTAAATAGCAGCATCTTTACTTGATTCATCAACTGATGTACACAAACATATGCTTCAGTTCTCTTTCACCTTATATGATATTTACATATTTACATATATTATTTACAAATACAAAATGTCGTTTTCCCTTGGAGGCATGCATTAACATATATTTCATCACACTGTAGTATGAATACTCTACTTTGGAAAATGCTGTATGTTATCCAAGGTTCACAACCAAACACAGAGCAGTTGTGATAAATGTACTCACAATGGTTAGCAGGATGAAGACACCATCTATCAGAAGACACAGGAAGCTGGAAATGATCCCAAAACTCAGGAACACAATTGCTGCAACCAGCTGGACAGAAATAAGACACATTTTATTCAAACATATGTCAGGATGAAATTTCCGTCTCATATTATTTGATTATATTTTTACGTACCTGCTTTAAATCGCCCTAACAGGATGCGATTGTAATTTAAAGATCAGACAAACATAATGTACCAATATTTAACAGTATTGCTTGGTACTACCATCTTTTGAAACACACGTGCACACTTAAATCCAAACACCAGTGATGGATGTATAACAGCAGATGTTCAAAATTGAAATAATACATAAATTATGCAGAATGATTTAAACAAAGGGCGTAGTGTGTTTATTTTTCTCATATGGCGTCCACAGGGACAGACCTTTGCTCAGCTGATCAGAGATGAACAGGCAGAAGAACTGAGCACTAAAGAAAAACTGACGCTTCAGAAAGATACATACAGAAGAAGAGACAGGTAGTGAACAGATAAAAGAAATAAGTAAAGTTATGTAAGTAGTATGTTAAAAGAGCATCAGAAAAGTTATGTGTTTAGAACAGCAGGGCAGATGTTTTCTCATGGTGAAAATTAAGTAAAAATTCAGAAATTTCATAAGTTAAAATCTAATCTGTACACTCAAAAATAAACCAGTGTCTTAGGAAATATAACAAAATAAAAATCTATATACACTTCAAATCATTTAAAAAATGTTCTAAACCCAACAGTTAATTTCTAATAAATGCACTTCTAATATAAATGTAACTAATTAAATTAATTGATTAATTAATTTTTGAGTATGTATGTTAGGACATTCTTCAAAATGTCTTCTTTTGTGTTTAGCAGGGGGAAATTTTTGTAATGTCAAGAGGGTGAATTTCATTTTTGGGTGAAAGTTCACTTTAACTCAAACCATATCTGATGTAAGATCTATTATCAATAAATCAGACTGGCATCATCATGTGATATATATTTCTTTTGATATGGATAAAGACTGGACACCAACAGTGATTTCAAAAGTATTCATTCTTCATCTTCTTTTTCTGTCTGAAGGACTGAACAGTGTAAGAGTAAATCCCATAAAATAAATGATCAGCCATCAGTCTTCAAGATAAACTTCATGATGCAATTTAAAATTACACAAGCTGTACCAGGTTAGTTGGGATGGATGATATGGTTCCAAAAAATCCTCAGGCATGCGCACTAAAATCCGTCTGTCAAACAAGACAGAACTAAGCTCGAATATATCCAGGACATACTCTGTATATTTTTTAGCAGTGAGCAAGACTTAATACAAAAAGCTAGATTAATGTAATTAAAGGATTCTAAGTTGTTTTACCCAACCATATGTGTAAAAAATGTATGGAATTTTAATATATTCTTCTGTCTAATCCCTAAACTGCTCCAACCCGCCGGGGCATAGACCACAGAGGGCTTCCTTTGGTTTCTGGCACAAAAATGTTAGAAGCAAATCCAATTTCTATCAGTTGTAAATTGGAGCTGTCATGCATCAAACTTCCTATTCCCATTGAGCGCATCCCATAAATGCTCAAATGGATTGAGTTATATGGAATTTGGAGGTGAAGACAACACTTTGTTTCTTGATCATAATGAACGGTGTCCATGAAGTTTTGAAGGATGCTGCAGTTCGGGAGGAGGTTGGTAGTTCATCCTACCACAGGGGAACTGAATGAGTAAAAGTTTAGGCATACAATTTTATCACTGTCTAGATTTGTTTGCATCCTATATAGTTTAAATAGTTTAAAACTTTTGATAGTTTGAGTTTAAGATTAGATTTAAGTAACACATTTCCAAATATTGCCAAAACCTAACCCCACATCCATGATCATCTTATTCATTCTGTATTCTCTCTTAGCTTGTGCTCACAAAAGTGGTAAGAGAGTGTGGTTTCTCGTCCCATTCAAGTCATGAATGGCAAAGAGTTTCATCTATTGTAAAGTTTCATATTTTCAATGTTTAATGAATGTAATGTGCATCACACATGGATATATACTAAATCTTTTGTTGTTACTGTTGCTTACATAGAAGAAATAATAGTCAGCACCACTAGCAATGAGTGTGCCAACAAGTTGTTCAGGACCGGTGTCCGTTCCCGTCTCGGCCGACCTCTGCCAGCCCCCTCCACTCTCACGGTACAAGTTATCTCCACCTTCCTTTCATATAGAAGGCAATAAACAACATAATACACAATATAACGTATGAACCTCAAATTTTTTACTAAGAAGTTCTAATTGTGTCAGCCTGCAATCCTGTACACAGTTTACCATACTGGCTCTTGAAACTGCATGAAGTCAGCCAATCTGATTTCAGCTTTCCATTTGGACATTTATGTTTGCATAATGCATTGGGCAGTCTGTAAATTAAGGCACGGGATTCCATAAGCTTCATTTTAGAGAGATTTAAAGTCATCGTTTTGGACAAAAGGATGAAGCAATTGCTATCCTGAAGAGCAGCAGATTCCATCAAAATATGAAAAAACTTTCAAGTCTTTGAAAAATACTCATCTTCAATACTACATATTTACAATAGCTAATTTAACATAAAATATTTCCATTACATAGAAACAAAGGTTAGTGATAATGCATTAAAAATTTAAATTCCATAATCATTACAGGTTTGAATTGACAAAAGGGTGAATAAATCATGACATATTTTTGATGTTTGGGTGGATTTTCCCTTTAAGTTGTTACTCTTCCAAAAATGTCCCTTTGATAACAGCTAGTGTTCATGGTCATTCACATCTGTTCTGCAACATCCAGACAAGTACTTCTGCACAAAATGTTCTTTACTCTCCAACTTACAATAATTTATGGTTTTCCTTTTTAATACTGCTGTTTTTATACATATACGAAACAGCAAGTGTCTTGTTTCATCCCCAGTTGCATCATATGACAATAATTCTCTTGTGTTTGGAGAATGTTTTTCAAGATTTAACATTTCACTGAAGATCTGCTGGACCATAATAAACAAGGACAATTCCAAAAGAAAAAGTTCTAAAAGTTCTCACTTAGTTCGAACCTAAAAATAAAGCTGCTTCGTGATAAAACAAAGGGGTTTATTTAAATAGTTTGTTAAGCAATCCTTAACATAAAAAAACAGAATAGTTTCACTGAATAGTTCTCTTCTATGGCCTCGTTATGAAGGCCTTTATTTTTAAGAGTTTAGCGTCTTTCCAAAATTGCATTGACTACAAGTTTTTTTTTTACAAGTTACATGAAATTATTGAGCATCAGATGTACAACAGAATGGAATGTCAAGGATCTCATTCATTTTTTTACATTCATTTGATAAAACTCGTAAAAAATGTATTTTACCATTCCAGGCCCATAAACATCAGACATAAGTACAAAACATGCGGTGAGGATTCCCACTTTATTATAGTGACCGAGGAAGGTTAAAGGAAGTGTTTTTACTATCCCCAAAAGTTCTGAATGTACAGTTGGAAACGAAGCATGGCGAATTTGCCTGGAACACTGTTATGAGACAACTTAACCCTTCTCAAAGAAGAAAAAGTTAAGCTTTGAAACAATCATGATGGGAAATATTTATGTTGACGAACTGGTGCGAAGAACCACTGTCTTAAAATGTCGGTGGCCCACTTCAACAAGTTTTGTGTATTGCAATAAAATGTGTTGTCAGAA
>CM065669.1:13797908-13815408 GCA_033220385.1 Triplophysa yarkandensis | reverse complement strand
TATTGCCCATTTCAAAACAGATCCAGTCCTTGATTCTGATTGGTCTGGTTTATCATAAGCTATTTTGACAATAAAGCACATGTATGACCTCCTCATTATGCTTATATTTGTTTTACTACCCAGCATCCTTTTCTGGATTATTGTTAAGCACATCTTAGGTATGTTATACAAACATTTGCAGCAGTGAAACATAGTCTTAATTTAGATATTTTAATAGTAAAATCCCATTTCAAAAGATTTTGTGGTACAAGTGGGGTGAAGCAGGGGACAAATCATGAGACTTGGGAAAATCCAGCTCTAATCGACATCTCTTGGTTATGGATTCCAGCAGTACACCGCAAGAGTCTTGATGATTTTTTGGCGTCTGCGGTGAGCTACCGCTGCACATGTACAATGCCCCCCCCCCCCCCCCCCCAAGATGTCATGACCCTATTCGAAATTATGTGACCACCTTGTATAAAAGGCTTTTGCATTTGGTTAAAGGAATGTGAGATTTGTGTATATGAGAGCGCATGAAAAATATTTTTCACAGATGGACACCTTTCAAAAAAGTTTTTGCAAGTGTACTTGTGTATATGAGAGCGCATGAAAAATATTTTTCACAGATGGACACCTTTCAAAAAAGTTTTTGCAAGTTTACTTTGTAGTGTGTGTTTTAATTTGATTTCATTTGTATCATGTTATTATGTGGTATCAATCCTGTTTGTGGTTTTAATAAACGTGGCGACATAAACTGCATCCGATGGCAATACTCGACCCATTTTTTTACCATTTTACCATCATATTCCTGTAACACAATTCTCAGAATTGGTATGTTATTATTTTTTTACTCTCGGGATACTCTAAATATAAAGGTTTGTTTAATATATATGAAAAAATATATTACACAACACAGTGACAATGACGTTATTCCAGTTATATAGAGGCCTTGCCAACATGAGCCGTGTGTTGTACCAGACGTATCAATGGGATTTTATATTTTTATATAAGCATTGATTTACATAACTGATATGATCGATTATTGCTTCATTCTGGCCAAATGTAGACATAGACGATATGTGTAAAGAGGCAAAACTGTGCAAACACAATTTCAGTGTGTTGTCGTCATCGGCCTGCGCAGGGAACTCGGGTTGTGTTGTCGTTGCTGTGACAACAAGCACAACTCTGCTGACACACTTAGAGAATGTTGTTAAACAGCAGATACATTTTCAGATGGTCAAGCGTATAGGCTAACACATAAATAGAAAACTTTATTATTGAAACATTGTGTTATATTTTTTGGCCGCCTATAATGCGTAAGGGGAAGTCTGCATCGCGAGGAACTGTCAGTGACACATTGGTGCTCCAGACGCTCTGGAAGAGATACGAGCATCACTGCATGCAGACTGACAGCAGTCCCTGTGCCCTACTCAAACACAACATTCTTCTGAACATCGAGAAGCAACGGCCTCTTAAAAAGGTACTTTAGTAAGACTGATGATAAATGAAGTTTATGTTTGCATTCTTAACTTATAAAGGGTACATCAATTCTAAACAGCAATTTAAAAATAACATTGCAAGCCTATCTTACTCAGGAAGAGTCTGGGAGGTGATGTGGGATAAATTGTGATTAAAAGGCAAAAATATGGTTTCTTTCCTTAAATTTTGCGGTGTATTGTGATAGATCGTGACAGATATGTTTTGTTTTTCAAATGTTCACATGTCTTTCTTTCTTCTGTCCTCTGTATCTCTTCTTCTCTTGTAGATTACACTGTCATTTCCAGATTACAGGCCGTCAGACACAGTTGTGCCAAGCCTGCAGCCCCTGTTACTGGCTTTACGAGACGAACGTTACACATTTGTGGAAGAATTGAACATCTGGAAACTGTGTCTTCAACAAAAGGACATAGTTGAGCTGGTGAGAATTAAAGCCTTTTCCTGTATCTCCTGATTTTTTTGTTATAATGTAATTTAATAAAGCCATTCATCGTTGTTTATTAGTCAGCTGAGACCTGTTGCATAAAGCAAGCATGAAACTTGAATTAAACTCGGCGAAAAAAAATCTTTACTGAAGATCAAATCGTTCTTATGAAGAATATACTTGCCAAAATCTTGTCATCACTAAGGGGATTTAATAGGATCTAAAACTATAAGGGCTTATACTGTTTATTGAGGCAAAGGTTTTTTACATGTTCAAAATGAGAGCACATAGTCTCATTTGATTGACATTTATTTTTCCTTTTATTTATCTGATTGCATATGTGTTCCCTGAGAATAGAACTCACACAAAAACACAATGTGTTTCTTGTCTCTGATTTCATAAACAGTAATGGACCAAATTTATTTCCATTTGACCAAAGCATTGGGCCTACTCAGCTCTGGAAAGAGCTTTTAATAACACTGATCTGAATTTTAAAAATCATATTTTTAAGTTATCATCGCATTTTGTTGGAAAACAATTTGGCTTTAGATCAACAAGCATCGCATCCCTTAATATTTTTACTTTTTAAGTGGAAGAGTATCCGAAGCTACGAAAATATTACGGAATTCCATCTTCCGCAAACCTGAGCAAGTGACATTATAAAACATCTTGTTACAGAACATTTGGCTCTTTTAAAATGCTGTCTTGTGACATCCCAAAAGTGTTGAGCACATCTGTTTTTAATATAAAAATAAAATCGAATTATCACCATGGTGTTGCCTTTCTGTTAGATTAAACGTTGAGTGGTAGTCAACAGCCGGCCAATATTTCCAACTAGAACCTTTCCAACAGCACTTTGAAGACAAGATGTCGAACCAATAAGAGTATGATTCAAATCATGGGATATAATCTCTGTCTATTGCCAGAACTCTCCACTTTTAGGTTATAAATGTTTCCAGAATTTGGTGACATGTAACTTCTGCAGCAATGATAATTCTGATTCAACATTCTTTTTTCACTTTATTGGAAATGGACATATTAAGTATACAGTAAGTAGGCCTGTCTACACCTGTTGCTTTAGATTACAGGTTTGTCATTTTAAACCTGTTCAACACAGAAGATAAAATTTCGAAAAAAAGTCGGTAACCAAACGGCACTGGCACCCATTCACTTCTATTGTAAGGACCCAAACCAATCCAAGTAAATGTGTGTCACAAAATTCCTCTTTTGCGTTCTGGTAAGTGATTTTTTTAAATCATCATTTACTACGTATTGTTAGTGATTTCTCAGTTTTTGGTGACGTAACACGTTAACAAAGTAAAATACTAAATATGAACTAGATTATGCTGTTCATGTTGCTTGTGGTAGATATAAAGTTTTTTTAGCTGTCGTTATTTGCATTCCAGTTTTACAAACCTGTCTACAATTATTTGTTGTGTTGAACACAAATAAGGACAATAGTCTCCTTTGGATGATTTTTCACACACTTTCATTAAAATATCTTCATTTGTGTTCACCATATCAAAAACATGTGTACATGTTTGTAATGTTGACCAAAGAAATATTTGGGTGAATCTTTTAACGACTTTTTAAGAACCATTAAAAATAACTTTTGAACACATTTTCTTTAAAATTACATACATTAAATTAAACACACAAGTTTATATATGTGTATATAAGTGCACAGAACAGTTTAGTTGTGTACAGATCCTAACAGAGCATTACATTTCACAAACAATCCTCTGTAAGTACTAAGACGTGCCATTCTTCAGGCCACACACCTCATACTAAATGTGTTATGGCTACTACATTCCCAATCCTTCCATCCACACCCGTTCTTATGCTCATATAAATCAGAACAATCTGCTTAAAATGTGAGATATACTTTCAGAACAGCTTTGATGAAAATCACTTCCATATTTCTCCAGGGCTGTGGACCGTGAATGTAAAGAAGTATGGTGTTAAAGCATTCAATTGAAGTTTTGCACTTAAGGGGTTAAAGGCTATCTCTACATATAAATGTCGCACGTCAGCAGATTTATGTATGACCATCAGGTTATGAAAACAAACTTAAGCGTTTCATAAGTTCTCATTTTTAATACGTTGATGTGCGTTACTTTTCGATGTTTCTGTAGATCATGACAGCATATTGTAAGATGGGATTTCGAGCTTCATAAAAGCTAAGATGAATGTTCATACAGTGCTTTTTTTTAAGAAGTAACACATGGACAGATGTTTCTGTAACAGTTATTTTCTCAAACGAGACAGTGAGGTTGAGCATGATGAGATAAATATTTATTTCTTATTTTTTTAAGCCTCTTTGACTTCCATTCAATGCTCCAGTGCCTGTGGATGCATGAACATGCATTAAATGTGTTCAATTGCAGTGAAAGGTTTGTCATTTTGTGGTTGTTCAGTCCCACAAATATATGGTGAATTTGGTCAGAGTTTGGTCTGTTGCTGCATCAAACATTTTTGCTGTAAGGTATTTAGACTGAAGGTGGTAAAGAATGTAACAGAATGTGTGTTGCTTTGACAGTGTCTTCTGTTGGAGAGAGGTGGAAGAACAACATATCCCATCAGATCACTGGAGTTCCTCGACTGTAAGCTCAATGACTGGTGTCTGGAAAGGCTTGGAAAGGCTTTGAAAAGTAGTTACATCACAACGCTCTGCCTGGACTACACACAGTAAGTATCTTACTGTTTGAGTGTATAAAAGAACATGGAAAGTGTACTTCAGCTCAAAAGTCTTGAAACATTTGCCTTTTCACAAAAGAGATCCGGAAGTCAGAGCTTCCTCCCAAACCCATTTTTTTATGTTAGAAATATTTTCCATGTTTGCTCTGAGATTTCACTGCTGATTTGACAAATTTTATCCGTGGTGTTTGCTAGTGCAATTATTATACCATATTCACTAACTGTATTTGAACAAACGCTGAAACTAAGATATCAAATTGTGGCGTACAGGTAAAGGTAAAAATGAATGGCATCTTGAACCCAAATGTGCTGTTTATATTTAATAGGGTGCACACTATTTAAGGAGTGTAAGGATACACAAATTTAATGGTAAAGCATGCACAGTACCTCGGTTTTAAAGTCACTGTTTGGTTCATTTTTTGTACAGTTACTGGGAAGAAATATAGTAACATAAAATGACTTGTTGTTAATAATTAACAAAAATATTATTATTATTGTTAACAGTTTTTAAAACGAGTTAAAAAAAATGCCTGCTTGATTAAATAAAAAAGAGAATAATGCAAAGGTTTTCCAATAAATTAAATCATTCTCAAAAAAATTTGAACTGATTATATAAATGTAATCTTTTTAATTTATATAAAGTTGCATTACAGTCATAGAATTGTAATGCATAATACTTTAGTGGGATTAAAAACCGACAGCATCCGTCGTAAAACAACAACAGGCCGATTGCGTGGGCATCTCCATGCAGCGGTGCGCAGACTGATCAGTGTATGAAGTCAACATACAGCATGAGTATTAAAGAGCACTGCTTCCTCATTTCTGGGTGACAACCCAAAACATGTCTCAGGTGGACTGGTGCCCTGACCAAAGACCAAACTGTGGCATTTGGGACAAGGCCTATATAAGCTTTTGAACTGAAACATTGTGGTGTAAACTAAAGAGTCTGCCAATTCATGTGTTTATGTGAGAACTGCCATTTAAAAATAAGTTCTGCATGTGTAACAGGAAATGCACAGACGTGTCCCAATAAGGGTTCATGTTGTAAGGGGTATTGTTGCACCTATATTTAATTTTGATAAAGACTGAATAATCCTTAAACTCTGAACTCTACAGTCACCATAATGTCTTTTAAGGAATGCTCATGATTAAGTGTTTGCTATTTTTGGTCTTTTCCCACATCATTTTTTTTCTCTTCTTACAAACTGTATATTCGATGTTATCTCTATTATTGGTTTAACCTTTCTGTTTGTCTGTCTCTCTCTCAGTGTGAGTGAAGAAGGGTTGAAGGGTCTGCTCAGTGGTGGTTTGGAAGCCAGTCAAGTGCGTTCCTTGAGTTTGTGTTATTGTGGTTTGGGTCCATGGAGTGGAACACTGCTAGCTTCACTCCTCACCAAGAGTTCAGTGAGGTATGAACCGTTATCAATGGTCCTCATGTTTCCCATTACTCCATGAACCTTTACCGGGGCTCCTGGGATCAATCAGCTCCTGAAAAAGCAATGACATTTCATCAGGTTTATTCAAGAATGTGAGTTTCCGTTACTCTTAGGCTGAAGCAAAACATTACAGTAATTAGAATATGTGTATGAGTTATGACTGGATGACATACTTTAGTGATTAATATTTTAAGTGTTTTGTTCCCAGAAACTACAGTTAAATGAGGCGTTAATGCAAGAAGATTGAAATGTTTAATTAATTAATTCTGTTTCATGCATTATAAGTGCTTTAGACTGTTTAATCTGTTCAGTTCTCATGTTCAAAGTTAAAAACCGAGATAGACGCACAACATAGTATTTTAGATATGGACCTTTACAACGTTAGTTATTAAAGTTATTAAATGGCCATTTGCCCTTAAAATCTCACCTACGCACCAATCAGAGAGCACTGAAGAGAACGAGCATCAGCATGTACGTTTTAGAAGAAGCTGCATCTGTCTTCTGTAAATGGGAGTAAACTGTAGTCTTTTTTGCGCTTTGAATAACATGGCACTCAAGGTACTCAAAATACACATAATATTGGCAGAAACATTGTTAGATATTGTTAGGTCATGTTGTTCAATCTGCATTAATGCCAATAATTAATGAAATTGATGCATTCTTTAAAGCCGATTTGTTGACTTGTAAATAATTAACCAATAATCCAGAAAAAAGGGAAACAAATGTCTTCCATTTTTTAGCTGAATACTGTTGTAGTGATAATAAACCAAATCCTGGCTTTACCTGTTGGGTTGAGCCCCAAAAAGCGTATCCATCTGTTATTAAATCTGAATTGGTGTACCTCTATGTATGTCTTGATGAAGAAACTATGACTGGTCCACCGAAGATGGCACTGGGCTAGTAAACAATGGGCTACATTCATATACAATGTAAATTGTTTTGGATAAAAGGATCAAATGCATAAATGTAATGTAAAAGATAAAATGCAAAAGATAAGAAGATTGACATTAAAATAACAATTCAAGCCTTACTACATATCACACACACACACACACACACACACACACACACACACACACACACACACACACACACACACACACACACACACACACACACACACACACACACACACACACACACACACACACACACACATACACACACATACACACAATATCTTTAAATGAAGGTAAAGACATCAATTGGACATCACTTTTGGCCATGTTTTCTTTAGGGAGCTCTTCATCAATGGCAATGAGCTGCAGTCTGGTGGTGCCTCTGAGCTGCTTAGACCTCTTGCTGAGAACAGCCAAAAAACAGCAGAGGCACAAAACATGCCAACATCCATCACAGGTCTGTGTGTGCTCTTTCATTTAATTATCCTTAAATAAAACTTGATTCATTCAACCAATTGTTGGGCAGAGTATGGACAAACCCAAACATTGGTAACCCAGAATATTGTAATATCCGACCTAACAATAGATTAAAACAACTCAGCATTTTGTGCTGAAACAACCCAAATAGGTTCATTTAAAACCCAACTGTTGAGTTTGTCTGTATTCGACCCAACGCTGCTGAAATTACCCATATTTTGTTTTTATTTCTTGTTCCCGATAAATCCCACTTAAATATGAGTGAAGAGAGGTCATACAGAGAAATTTAACATGAGTTTAATTAATTGTGATACTAAAACATGTGTAGTATTAAAGCAACACTTTAATGTTTTTTAACCAAAATCCTAAAGTTCATTATTAAATCAATAATCATGGTGTTTGACAATCACTGTGATTAACTTTTATATATTAAAAAGTTCATAGAATTTTTTTTCTCTAGTGATATTACTCACAGACACATTCATTCGTATGGTTTTGTCTTTTAGACGCAGCTGAATTAAATCCACAGGGAAATATGAAGTCTTCCGTGAAAAGGAAATCAGCACACAAAGGTAGTATAACATTTCTGAACCCCTGAGACATCCGTAAACAGATTCTTTTCAGGTGAAGAAAAAGATTTTCACAAGGCCCTCATAGGACCAAATTCAGACCCGGAAACATCCACACATGGACACACTCTCTGTTATTACTGTACTAACATCCCTGTGACAGATATTGCTGTACCTCCATCCTGGCCACCTAAGCAAACATATTCACTTCGGACTTTAGTTACCTCAATGGCCCGCCTACCCTTTGAGACACAAATTCAACATTGAAGAGAAACAGAGAGTATCACATGAAGTCACATAAGCATACATGATTGCACACACATTCACGAGTTCCTGAACAAAAGTATAAATTACTTTGATTTCTTCCACCTTCATCAAGATCATCCAAGAGTTTCAAACCATTTCCCAGAGAGAAAAAGAGACGGCCACTGGGTATGTCTATGCCTTATAGAAACTGGGGTCGGGCAGCACAAGAGGAGAGAAAAACTTCTTCAAACGAACAAAAAGAAACAAATATGAACACTTCTGATGCTGAAATTTCAGAGATTAGCCCACATGTGTTGTGTTTTAATGTGTTATTATTAAATCGGATTCCATCTCATAATGAAGACCTGTTGTGCAGTCATATGATTTTGATGCATGCCAGATTTGTCTCACAGATGTCATGTTGTGGTTAGGCAAGAAGACGAAGAAGAAAAGAGGAAAAACCAAAAGCCGTCTTGAGGTGAAGGGGGAGCCCTGGCTGAAAAAGCTGCACTTGTTTGATAACTCTATTGATGATCAGATGCCAAATCAATTAAAGCGGTTGATGGAGCTCATCAGCATGTAAGTGTATACTAGACTTATTATTGTAACGATGACATACATCTTGCTTGTCCAACTGTTAAGGAATACTCTGATACACACTACAGTGTCCTGGCTTACAAAATATTTGTTAGCAATGTTTTAAAGTTCTTTTTTATAAATCACTCTCCATCTGGAATGTTATTATGGAGATAAAGGTTACGAGAAGAAGCAATGGTATGTGATGTCGGACTGAAAAAGCAGATTGACAGCTTAAAATACTTTGTGGTTCAATATGTGCTTATATGCTGACGTAATTTATAAGCACAAAAATATAATGTTAAAAACGAAATGTAAATACATTGACATTTGTCTATTATGTGTATGCGTACCATAATATAAACAATATTTAAAACAAATGTTGAACCTCAAAATATAATTTTGAAATGCAAAATTTATACATTTTAGAAACATTGCTATGATTTCACCCATAATATTCTGAAACTCATATTCTAAAATCAAGTATAACTGCCGTTAATGTGACCAATTTGATTCATCTTTTTTAGTCTACGTATTTAAAACATTTGGCATGGTATAAAGTATTTTCCCTACATTTCCAGCCAAGAACCTGTTCAAATGGAAACTTTAGGAATAAATCATCCAATCCTTCCTCTATGTGCTCGCTTTCTATGTTTTTTGCCTGCATACTTTCATCCTCTCTTATGCTCAGAGATCAGGATCTGTAAAGATTGATGTAGTTCCTAGAGTTGGTGGATTACACACATTTTTTCTCTGGATCTTCTGCTTTGAGTTATCAGCTCATTCCGCTTTGTTACTCATCTGTGAGCTCATCTCATGTCATTTCACTGACATGAGATCCTGTTTTCTACAGATAAATCACTGCATAGATCCACATGTTGGATACCGTAGAGAGTTTATGGACAGATGTTCACATGTGCATTATGTCCATGAACGTGTCTTCATTGAACGTACATTCTTTTGCATGAAGTCTTAACAGTTGTTTCCTTATCTGTGAAAACATATCTCATGAAAATGTGTAGGTTGTAACACTGGGGCGTAAAACCCTCCTAAATTCCACAAAGACCTACAATGGGCAAAGGGGAGCCCACTGACTGCCATTATAAAAAACGTCCTAGATACTACAGCAACCTAGCAACTGATCCTATTGACTCCCATTATTAAAGGCCTTGATAGATATCTTTACAGCACAGTGTTACAAAGACAAGGGGGTGGGATCATTTTACTCAGGCAACCAATTAGACTCTAAAGGATCATCATTGTAAGAAACGGATACAACCATGGATAACATTCAAGTATATAGTATGATCCCTCTAAAAGTTTGTGAGACTGATTTCCCTGGTGGCTTCGAGAACATTCTTTTTCAACGCGGATAAGAAGACCCTCACTTAGTACAGGTGTAATTGGTAACAGGTGTGAGTGTTCCTTAACATTTTTGTGAAATTATTTAGATGTTAGACCTAAGTTTATTTCTTTTAGATAGTATTTTATCACGGGTAGCAATATTTGACCTGTGATGCCAATCATCTTATTGAATTTTCATGAAGAGGTCCAAAATTAGGGCCAAAACGTAAGTGATTCATAGGGATAAAAAATATTGAAAAAATACATTAAATATCTTGCACAAACGTCATGGGACAACAAAGTGTATAATATTTGTGGAATGTGCCTTATGCTGAATGATTGTAACACTTCCCATGTTCACAGTTTCATTGAAT
The DNA here is from genome assembly GCA_033220385.1 of Triplophysa yarkandensis. Classification (NCBI taxonomy): domain Eukaryota; kingdom Metazoa; phylum Chordata; class Actinopteri; order Cypriniformes; family Nemacheilidae; genus Triplophysa; species Triplophysa yarkandensis. The sequence goes on along the minus strand of CM065669.1, from coordinate 13,804,890 downwards.
GTGTGTGTCTCTGTCAGTCTGGTCAAGTTCTCCAGGGAGCTGACCGAACTGGACCTTGGTGAAAATCACATCGGAGAAGCTGGTGGGAAAGAACTTTTAGAGGCCCTGAGAGAGAGAAAAGCAGGTGTGAACTTTTTAAATGTAAAGAAAATCTAGCTTTGATGGATCGTGTGCTGGGTGGGCATAAAGTTTTAAATGCCAAGATCCCGACTACTGGGATACACCAGGGCTCTATAATCGGTCCTTTGATTATTTTATAGTTTCTCTAAATTATAATAACTGAGATGTCTTATAAATGCTTATAAATGTTAGAAAGATTAATCTTCATGAGATTTCGGGGGAACCATTGACTAAAAGTAGAAAACATTTTTAACTATTAATACTTAATTTAATAATTAACTAATTTACCACCTTAGTTTTATCCCTAATGACTCCAACACTTTTTTTGGTCCCCTTGGGTTATGGATAATATGGCCTCAATCGTGCTGGTGACTGAATTAAATAAATAATTCATAATTAAAACAAATGCATTTGATCGCAATCTCTTTGGAACTAGACTGTGATGCAGATTGCAAATATTTGTCCTGTTTTTGTAACAGCTAAACTCTCCCCAATTAAAATTCAAGTTTCCACAAGGATGTCCACAGAAACTTTCAGTGCCATTTTGAAAACTTCACAGGTGCTCAAATCTGGAAAAAAGAAACGACAGAAGAAGGTACAGTATAAACGTTATTTTCTGAAAAAAATGGACAGATATGATAACATTTCTCATCTTTTTATCCTGAAGATACCTCTTTCAGATCCTAAGTTTAAGACTTTGTCAAGCCTTATCTAGCTCAATGTTGTTTCGTCCAGCTCATTCTAAATTTGTTTGCGTAAATTACATTCATCAGGTGTTATAAACTCCGAACAGAGAATGGAAAACTACGGCTTCACTGCAATGTCATGTGTCGTTATTAAGAACCTTGAAAATTGGACACAATCATATGACAAATCATATCTAATTGTGAATACAAATCCAATATTCAAATACAGAACAGAATAACTTATAACTAAGACTAATAACTAAATAAGTAAAGATTAAAGAAAAAGAATAAGAACAAATCAAATACAACACAATATGTATGTCTGTACTCTTAAGTCAGAATTTCATCCTCTTTAGGAAATACACACAAATACAAAGGTTGCTTTTAAACAATTCAGATCTTACAACCTATCAAAATGAAACCCACATGCACAAAATGACCTAAAAAGTAAGTAAACCCTTACAAAAGGGTAATGATTTAACAAACTTTTGTCATTACATTTTTATAATCGTTGTAAACTTTTAAGTTTGTGTGAATGAATTTCTGTCACCTAAGCTAACATTGTTGTTTTATCATTTCTTTTAAGGGAAAAGGGAAGTAGTTCTGGACCTCTCTGGGATCTTTCCATGGACCGATGCTGATGGAATTTGAAAGGATGTTTTGGATTTATATTAAATGTTTTTAAGACAATTTCTGCATGTTTTGAACATATTCAAATGAGGAATTATGTTTGACAACAGCATTGCCCCATAGACGACAAAAGAATTCATTTGTCATCTGTGGAGGTTCTGGATCGCATGTTCTGTTCCTCTATTAAGAGCTTCAGTTGTTGTTTTTAAGTACTATCATTCAATCTGAATACTGGAAATGTTATTATGCAAATTATAGTCAAAATGGTGATATGTTGTTCTACAAGATCTAGTCTCCATAAGATAGATATCATAAAGAGATCATATATCATGGCTATTTTGAGATCTAGAACTATATGAAGTTTTTATTTGTGAATATAGTTTAGGAATATAATACAGTTTGTACAATATTAAAAGTAATTTCCATGGAATTTCCATGCCAATAAAATATGGAAACAAGATATCTGCTGGATGAGTAGACCAATGGCCAAAGAACTAAAACAGTAATTGTTAAGCAATAATGTCAACAGGATTATGAATTGAAGGTTTAGAAGCTTTAAAGCAGGAATAAACTGTACATTACATTTACATTTAGTCATTTAGCAGACGCTTTTATCCAAAGCGACTTACAATAGTCGAGGAGACAATGAAGCGGTACAGACTCAAAATATCAAGCTAACATTGAAAGCCATTCATCACAAAGTGCATACCATTAATCTGATGATAATTCTATATAACTTTTGTACACTTATCCCTAGAGCCTAATGTGTTTTTGTGAGCATGTTGAAATAAATGTGGTACATTCTGCCCAAAGGTTCCGGCCTTTGTCTGTCGGGGCAATTTCCTTCCGATTTTACTTGCACACTTTAAAAAATGTAATGAGGTATTTTGTAAAAAATGTCAACCTTGCCATGAAAATATTGAATTAGGAATACTTTCTTTTTAGTGCATGATTTTTCATAATAAAGTCATTTTTATGATTGTCACATGGCACGCTACATTTTGCTCGTCGACAGACACATAAATATTAAAATATAGTCATTTTTTATGTTCTATAAAGAAATAACCCCTGGCCATTTATTGGATATAATTACTTCTGGTTTGTAAATTTCTATTTGCATAAATCCGAAGAAGTTTGTTGTCTCCCCAAAATTGGTGTCCATTTTTTTGTCACATACACGACAAAGGTCACTTTTTTAAATAGAAAACTTGTTTACAGACGGATTTTTATCTTATGTTTAAACACTACCAACAAAAGTTTTGTATAATATAAACAGTTGATTTAGTTTTCCGGTCACAATTATATTCTAAGAGCGTTGTGACGTCCATAACGCTGGTATGGCCCTTATAAACTGATGCATGCAATAAGCCAACAAATACACAACAAGAATGTTTATAAAAAACAATTCAAACTCTTTCTTTACAAAATATGATCACCACATTTTATATCGTAAAAAAAGCTCGGTTTGAGATCTTGGATCATTTTGTCTCCATCATGTGGTTTAATACTAACCCTCATTTAGTGTCAGCTCACAGATGATTGGCTAAAAATCATTAATTAAAACAATAAGTCATTTCAATGATCTATTACTGATCATCATTTCAAATGTACAGAAGTATTGCAATCATTTTCTTCCATGACCAAAAAATGAGAAAGAAACAAAAACTTCATCCTCACATCAGTGTTGCTTTACATTGTACACAAAAGTGTTTTAATGGGGTTAAAAGTGTTTTATGTGATGAATAAATCTAGTTCTTTAGTGCAAACTGCTCTGGGGTTAAAACATTGAATTAATGACAGTGGTTTAGTCCTCCACAACAGGGAGTCGCTGTGATTAAATGTGCTCAGCACAAACATGTGATCTCACACATGCGCACAACACACCGTGAGAGAGAGACACTGACACACACAGAGAGAGAGAGAGAGAGAGAGAGAGAGAGAGAGAGAGAGAGAGAGAGAGAGAGATATAAAAACTTAAAGATGGATATTGAAGGTGGCACGTATGAGCCTGGTTTCGTGGGCATTAGATTTTGTCAGGAGTGGTGAGTTTATGAATCTATTTTAATAAGCTGAATCCTATCAGACATGTGTGTGATAGATGTGATTAACGTTTGTGTGTTTGTTTACAGTAATAACATGTTATATCCTAAAGAAGATAAAGAGAACCGCATTCTGCTCTATGCTGTAAGTTTATTACATCTGATAAAAGAGAATATAATGATATATATGTGGATGTTTAAGTGTGTGGGGGGGTAAAGCTGAACAAAATATAACGAACATCAAAATAACATCACACTTTATTTTCATAACATTTAACATTATTTCATAACATTTAACATTATTTTCATAACATTTAACATTATTTTATTATTTTCATAACATTTAACATTATTTTCATTTACATCACACATTATCTTACTAACATCACACATTATCTTAATAACATCACACATTATCTTACTAACATCACACATTATCTTAATAACATCACACATTATCTTAATAACATCACACATTATCTTAATAACATCACACATTATCTTACTAACATCACACATTATCTTAATAACATCTCACATTATCTTAATAACATCACACATTATCTTACTAACATCACACATTATCTTAATAACATCTCACATTATCTTAATAACATCACACATTATCTTTATAACATCACACATTATCTTACTAACATCACACATTATCTTAATAACATCACACATCATCTTTATAACATCACACATCATCTTAATAACATCTCACATTATCTTACTAACATCACACATTATTTTCATAACATCACACATTATCTTAATAACATCACACATCATCTTTATAACATCACACATCATCTTAATAACATCACACATTATCTTACTAACATCACACATTATCTTTATAACATCACACATTATCTTACTAACATCACACATTATCTTAATAACATCACACATTATTTTCATAACATCACACATTATCTTTATAACATCACACATTATCTTTATAACATCACACATTATCTTACTAACATCACACATTATCTTAATAACATCTCACATTATCTTAATAACATCACACATTATCTTACTAACATCACACATTATCTTAATAACATCACACATTATTTTCATAACATCACACATTATCTTTATAACATCACACATTATCTTACTAACATCACACATTATCTTAATAACATCACACATTATCTTAATAACATCACACATTATCTTAATAACATCACACATTATCTTACTAACATCACACATTATTTTCATAACATCACACATTATCTTAATAACATCACACATTATCTTTATAACATCACACATCATCTTAATAACATCACACATTATCTTTATAACATCACACATTATCTTAATAACATCACACATTATCTTACTAACATCACACATTATCTTTATAACATCACACATTATCTTACTAACATCACACATTATCTTAATAACATCACACATTATCTTACTAACATCACACATTATTTTCATAACATCACACATTATCTTAATAAAATCACACATTATCTTTATAACATCACACATCATCTTAATAACATCACACATTATCTTACTAACATCACACATTATCTTTATAACATCACACATTATCTTAATAACATCACACATTATCTTTATAACATCACACATCATCTTACTAACATCACACATTATTTTCATAACATCACACATTATCTTTATAACATCACACATTATCTTTATAACATCACACATCATCTTACTAACATCACACATTATTTTAATAACATCACACATTATTTTCATAACATCACAAATTATTTTCATAACATTGAACATTATTTAAATAACATAAAACATTATTTTAACGACATTTAAATAATAACTTGAACTTTATGATTTCAGTGCAGAAACTGTGACTATCAACAAGAAGCGGACAACAGTTGCATTTATGTGAATAAAATCACCCATGAGGTTGAGTGAGTATTGTTAGTTTCTCACATGTCTAAAACAGGATTGAAATATACATAAATGTGGAAGAAAACTGAAAATCTGTGTACTTTCATTCACTGTCTCTTCCAGTGAACTCACTCAGATTATTGCAGATGTTGCCCAGGACCCAACACTGCCCCGGACAGAGGACCATCCATGCCCAAAGTAAGTGTTTAAGTTGTGTTAAGTGTGTTGCAGTTATGTATCATATTTACTTGTTTTTCTGTCTATAAATGATACCATTTTTGATTGATAGATCTTTTATGTTGAAGCTATCATAACAGTTACTGGAAATGCATCACTATAATAAATATTCCTGTTGTTTTTATTGTTGACTGTGCGCACAATAGTAGAAGTTTTCACAGCAGTGGCATTTATACTTAAAAGTGTCATTTGTGTTCTTTCCTCTGGAGAACACAAAACATATTTTTTGAAGAAGGTTAAAATGGTACAACGGTTTCCGTTACCAACATTCTTCAAAATATCTGCATAAAAAAGAAAGCCACACAGGTTTGACAGTAAAAGAGGGAAAGGAAATAATGACATCATTTCTGTTTTGGAGTTAATTACCCATTTTATCTTTTGTAACCCCACAGGCACAGTTGTGTTGTCCAGTTTTGTAACACAGTTTGTTGTTTTAGGTGTGGCCACAAAGAGGCAGTGTTCTTCCAGTCTCACAGTATGAAAGCTGAGGTAATGACAATGCTCAATCTCTGTTTGCTGTTCTGTATAGCAATATCACCACAATAATACTCATGTTTCTGTGATAACTGTCTTAAAACACAGAGCACTGAGGGACAAGTTGACTTCAATTTATGTTCTTAACAAATTTTGTGTCATCCTAATGTGTACCAGATCTGAATTGAAATAACAAGGAATATAATTTCCCTGCAAATGTGTTAGGATAAATTATGCAAATGCTGTGTTGTATTAATCTTATTTAATGCCTTGTGATGTCTTCCTTAATTCCCTTTTAATTAAAGTTTTAAAAACATTTGGTAACAAACACAAAATAGAAATGAATGTGTAAAAGGAACTTTTGATTATTAAATCTTGTTCTATTTATGTACCGGTGTATAATCTGTGTCATTAATATTTTAAGTTAAGCCGTGTCACATGCAATAGAAAAGTGTAATATTTATTTTATAATATTTATTTTATAAACTATAAAATATTTATAAACTGCTTGTTGACATTTCCTGTTGTAATTCTGTATTGCAGGATGCCATGAGGCTTTACTACGTCTGTACTGCCCCACACTGTGGCCACAGATGGACAGAATAAGAAAGATTGACAAAAGCGAAGCATTGAAGAACTCTGTGTCACGGTTTATCCATTCCAGAACAGTTTAGACGTGCATTTCGAAAGTCTGAACATGCTCGATCAGTAACGCAAATGTGTTCTTAAATGATACTTGCTTGTCATGTTCTTCTTATGAGAACAAAACACCTGTGTGTATTTGAATACCCATAGTTTTTCAGTGTGTTTATAGTATTCATAATAGTGTATTTTTTAGAGATTTGTATTAAAAATACCATAAAGTAGTTGCTTCAT
>CM065669.1:13730408-13792908 GCA_033220385.1 Triplophysa yarkandensis | reverse complement strand
AGACGGGACAGTGTATGAAGGGCGAGGATGGGGAGTTGTAGGAGCCCATGCAAAGGAACACAACTTTGATTCTGTTGGCATCGCCTTCATGGGAAACTTTAATGGTGAGAGCAACAACATGATCACTTTTCATTTCAATTTTCATTTCCCTTTTTGTTGGTACTTAATCTATTGTAGTGAAGTGTGATGGCTTTGTTTGCAGATGAATTGCCCACTTTTGAGTCACTGACTGCTCTGCAGACACTGCTGAATGTTGGACAGCATTGCGGACATGTGCGGCATGATTTTGTGCTCTTGGGACACAGAGACGTGGCAAAAACTGAATGTCCGGGGGAACATTTATACTCGACAATACCAAAACTAAGAGAACGATTTCAACAACACTGACTGACCGTTTCCAACTAAAAACATGTGTGGCGTTGGACTGCTGCCTTTATTGTAATGTGTAAATGTGTTTAGTTTTCTGTTGTTGTGTTTGAAAATGAATTGTCTCACATTTTCTTTATTAAGTCTCAGTTCTGTGTGTATGAAACTTGATTTAAAGTGTAATGTCTCATGAGTCTTGTTCCCATGTTTATTAAAGTTCCTCTTACATATTGTGCCATTTCATGAATGCTAGTTTGTGACTCAGATATGATTTAGAAGAGAAAACTATTGGGCCTTTCAAAAGATTCAATGATTATATAATTTACAGTTCTATGATTTTTTAAGTTTCATTCCATTAGGATGAGGCTTCTATAATAAGAATACTCATATAGCTTTTTTTCTATTAAACAATTAAATATAATAGCTATTAATGAAAGCTTTTTATAGACACTGCACACATCCCTTTGTAAATGCACTATAAATAAAGTATATTAATGAAAGCCTCACCATAGTTTCTTTAAAATATGATTTTTTATTATTTATAATAAACAATCTCGACACTGTTATTGCATTTTAGTATTTTATATTCTTAGTGTATATGGGTATTTTACAAATAAATTAGATTAGATTAGATTCAATTTTAATGTCACTGCACATGTAATTTACAAAGCAATGAAATACAGTTAGAAACTAATCAAAAGTGCAATAAGCAGTAAGTATAGAATACATGTACAATATGTACAATAACTATGCAGAATATAGGTATTATGGACATCATTTACAGAATTAAAATACTAAGCACAATATACAGACAGGTGTATTTTAAACATGCTATACGGATGGATTTGTATGTAGACTATAAACAGATCCATGAACATTTGGGCATAATTTACACTATTGCAATGGATAGTAAAGTTAAATCATATATGTACCCCATTATGTTACACAGCAATATAAAAAAACAGTCAATGATATTTCAATAATTATATATTTTAATAAAATAAAATGGCATAAGAAAGACCTTCATTGTTAGTATTATTTTTTCAGCACACCATACATATTTGCATATTAACCTGTCAAATCATATCCTTGAATGTTTGTGATTATTTGTTCAACAAACACTGCACAAATGTGTAAATCTTTACATTTCTATTCAATTTACAATCACAAGTCGAGTCGAGATCTTCCTCAAAAAGTCTGATTTCTTATGTTGAAATGTTATGTTTGATTAAGAAATATGCACTGTAAATAAACAATAGAAAACAATAAACTACAGAACATACAAACTACAGATCAGTCTCAAGAGATCAGTCTTCTTGTCTATAAGCTGTTTGTTTCCTCTCGTGTCTAATGTTGTTGTCTATCTGTGTCCTTCAGAATAAGATCTTTAATTCTTCTTGCCAGGCATTGAGATGAATGTGTAAACAGAGGGGAAGGGCAGGAGCTGAGAGGCGGTCTGAGGCAAGGGCTTTGACTTTCACGAGTGTTCAAATTGAGCCTTTGAGTTCATTGATCAGTCACAGAGATTGGCTCATCCCATCCTCTTCTCCATGCACTTCCCAAAGAATGAACGGTGATGCTCAGGTGCCACTTTGTTTTAACTTTCTACTTTTGAAGCGACATGGAGGAGATGAAAACTCCCGTGGGATTTTTCCACAAGTCTTCCTTCAGCATCAGCAGCTTACTGCTCCGACATGAGCACCAACCCGCTGGAGATAAAGGGAAATATCCACACTTTGATGGGACATCAAAGGGAGAACGAAGATCTCGGAAGGAGACCCAGCATGGAGAGGCTGAAGGTGATGATGAGAAGGACAAGAAGAACAAACCCGAAAAACCCCCCTTCAGTTACAATGCCCTTATCATGATGGCCATCCGCCAGAGCCCGGGGCGCCGGCTCACCCTGAACGGCATCTATGAATTCATCATGGGCAACTTCCCTTACTACAGAGAGAACAAACAGGGCTGGCAGAACTCCATCCGACACAACCTGAGCCTTAACAAGTGTTTCGTGAAGGTACCGAGACACTACGATGACCCGGGAAAGGGCAACTACTGGATGCTGGACCCGTCCAGTGATGATGTGTTCATAGGGGGCACCACGGGTAAACTCAGGCGGAGGTCCACAGCTGCGAGCCGGGCCAAGCTGGCCATGAAGAGGGGTGCCAGGCTGTCCTCCACCACCACTGGGTTGGCATTTGCGGGCTCTTTTTATTGGCCGGTTGCCCCTTTCGTGACCCTCCAGCATCCTCATTCTAACCCGGCGGCAAGCCCTTATATTGGTGCTCACCCCACTGGTTCTCATCACTATAGTACCGGTTCTCAGAGACTTCTCCAGCCGGGCCCAAATACTGCTTGTTACGGGCCTGGTGGTGAGCAGCGCCGGCAGCATCACCAGATGAAGTCCGCATCCTCTTTTACAACATCTGCATCTGTTCCTCTGTCCTCTCCCTGCTCGTTTAATTTACTCTCGAACCAGTCCACTTACTTTTACTCGCATCCGATGACTCATGGGGCTGGACTTTCCCCTTGGGCTCAGGAGGAACCTTACCTCTCCAAAACATCTCCTTCTGGACACTTCCTTCAGGGGAAGCCATCAAGTTCTGAATACTTTGGTGGACTTTGCACGGATATTCATAATTATTTTCCGACTTTCAACACTGCTGGCTCACTGAATTGAAGTGTATCATAGTCTGGCAAAAATGTGTGAAAAACAAATCAAATAGACAATTTGTATAATTGTATTATTTCTTTTATATTTCATGATTGTTACTTAATAATTTGGCTCTGCAAAGAATTTTATTCAAAAGTTGTTTTAAAGGATAATTTCTTATTTCTTTATGTTCTATACCTTTTTTCCATTATAAATATTATACATATTCTATAGATTTCAATTTCATTATGGAATCGCACAGCCTCACAAAGAACCTTTGGAAATTATTGTTGTTCTTTTATTAGATTTATAAACGTGTCTTTATTAAGTATTTTTTCTATTGATTTATACATCAATGCAATTGTTTACAGACTAAAGGGTTTTATTTATTAAAATGTAATGATGAGGAAATGTAATCTGAACACTTTAAACATCATGTTTTTCTATGAACATATTTGTCTCTAACAAGTGTGGACAGTGTGAAATCAGATTGTGTTGCTGGAAAAATGTAGTAGTTGTAAAAAAAAAACTGCATGTCTTTATCTGATGTTTTCCATGTTTCAGTGTTAATGTAATCCATTTATAGTCAGTTACTTATAGATATTTAATATTTAATAAGACGATCATTTCAGAACACGGCTGGCAGTTTTTGCCTTTGCCCAAACCTGTGTATTTGCTAAAATGAAAAGAAATAAATCTTCCAGTGGAGCAAACGTCTGTTTCATAAATTGTTCTTGACACCTTTTTTACACATATGAAACAAAACTGCCAAATTGAAATGCATTAGTTTCATTTTTCACCTTTATATGTTGAACACAAAGAAGATATTTTGAAGAAAATTACATTTCAATTGTTTATTTTGTTTCCACGCAATCGGATTAACTTAATTGTTTTTTTTTATTTGCTCTTGAAAAAAAGTCATATAGGTTTATAAGACCAGTGAGAAAGTAAATGAAGACAGATTTGAATTTTTTTATGCCTATAAATCACCTAGTTGGGTTCTTTTTTTTTCATTATGTTGTCGACTGATTAAATACACAAGTAGAGGAAAACAAAGGGCCATCTAGAAAAGAAGAGACTTTTTTATGGGAATTATGTTTAGCTCTATAGACAAAGTATGAAGACACCCCCCCCCTCTCTCTCGCTCTCTCTTTCTCTCTCTCTCTTTCTCTCTCTCTCTCTTTCTCTCTCTCTCTCTCTCTCTTTCTCTCTCTCTCTCTCTCTCTCTCTCTCTCTCTCGCACACACACACACACACACACACACACACACACACACACACACACACACACACACACACACACACACACACACACACACACACACACACACACACAGTGTCTGCTTCTCCCCAGAGTGCGATCACAACCTCAGCTCAGTAATGAAGTGGATCTCATTTTTCAAATGGCTGAGAAGCATGAGAGATAAAAAGAGATGATAGGGTGAAGTCAGAGAGAAAGAGAGTAAATTCAACCACAGCACGCTAGAAATAAAAATCACTTTCATCAGATTACACCATTTCAAATAGACACAAGTAGTTTTTCACATTGGAACAAGTTGCGGTAATTGAGTGACTTAGATTAAAAGTGTTGCCCTTGAACCAAGGAAACCAATGACAGATCACATCCCACAGAATCATCGATCTAAGGCAGACCTTACGTGCCCTCGTCTTTCACATCTGTCAGGGACTCTTTGCTGTCTCAAAAAAGTATTTATAAAGGTAAAAAAGAGTTTTTAAAAAGAATTAAACATAAACACAAACATAATAATAAAGACATCTCTAGAGGATCCTGCTATATGATAGAAGCATCCTGGACTACGTACATTTCCTGTTGGCCTTAAAACCTGCATGACCTACAACTAGAGAGACAAATCCTCAAATCTTCAGAAATCATGTACATTCAACAATATATTCAACTAAACTAACCTTGTTTAAGTGTGTCATTATGTAATAAGGATATAATATCATTGTGAACTTTATCTCAACTCCCAACAACACATGATACATACAAATCTGAGCAGTTTACAGATGTTCTAAGACGCCAACCCAAGACAGGCCTTTGAATCTTTTTCTTTTTCAGACAATGAGGCCTTTATGAAGACATTATATCTCACACACGTCAACCTTATTAGAAAATCAATGGCAAACAACAGTCTCTGATGCAGAAGAAGACATTTATGTGATCTCCGAGTAATTACAAAATAAGTCAACAGGTGAATGAGAAAGAGTGAAACAGAAGTGAAGAGACGCCTAAAGGCTGTTGTAAACTGATACTTTCTTCCTTTAATTTGTGTCATAAATCACATCCTCTCTTTGACAGGTATAACAAACCATTCCTAGATCTCCCAAAAACACCACGTAAAGGCCACAAAATAAACAGAATATAAATCACAACTTTTTGATCATGTGCTTCCTCACATGATGTCCTGAGGCTGGTGGTGTACATGTCCAAAAAACCTGCTGGAAAGACCATACACCTCTATTCTATTCTATTCTATTCTATTCTATTTTAATATTGTTGTTTAAATTTTGTTGTTATTACACAAAATCTAGTCTTTGAACTTTATATTTGAAACTTGTGAGTCTGTAAAATAATTTGTATTTAGCATTTTATTGATCTCTTATTTTGAATAAGGACATCCTTCTGAGAAAGGTTAATCGTGTTTTGCAAACTTTGCAGCTAGGAAAATGACAATCACTGACAATCACGGTTATTCAGATAATTTATATAATGCATAGAATAAGTATTTCTATGTTATGAAACCTCTAATAAAATGAAATGTTAAAGGGAAACTTAAGACTAAATTAATCAATAACCTTAATAAATCAAAAGTTTATTTAATACTTAGAAAATTGTGTTTATTATAAAAGTTTCATAAAGCTATTTGACATTTTTTGTCAAATGATCTATTGTGACAACTTTGTCCAAAAACTGTAGCCCAACAAGCCACATGCACACCTAAAATAAACAGTTTAATAGCCAGGGCACATTTTATGAAGATTAATTGTTACATTGAACATGAATATTGAGAATGTAAGCTATCAAATGATGCATAGTTTGTGATTGTTGAATTTATGCTACAAATTAAAATGTAGACAATCTAAAAAACATACTTCCCACCCTTTAGCACTGTGGATGGTAATAAGGATTTAACAGGCCTAAAGACATTCAGGTTTTTTCGATGTTGGCTAGATTCCATACTCTGGTATCTTTTTGTAAGAAGTCTATATGAGTCAGTGGAAAAGAAGGAGGAAAACATTCTGGGCGGAAGGAAGTGGGCTGGAGGCCTGAAAACACTAGCCCATATACCTGAAACCTGGTGTACATTCCCTTACCATAGCTGAGCTTTGTAAACCAATTCCACAGACATGATCTTCCACTCTCCACACTATAGGGTGCGATTATCCCCGGCAAACTCACCACCCTGTGAAATCACATGGGTGGGATTCGGGTCTGCGGGCGCCCGCCTGTCTCTCAGCAGTAAGCCAATCCCCTGAGTCTTAACGTCGCACAGACACACATCTTTGTCCCTCACAAACTCGCCACATCATACAGCCGTCTTCTCTGTCAGTCATGACACATAACAAAGAGATGTCTGTTTGGTCTACAGACCTGATCTTCTGCCCTCTGAATATTACCCCACATTCTTCTGTTATCTATACATGAAAACTTCAATACCAACAGATCACCTGATCAGACCAAGCCATTGTTAGCTGACAAAGGAATACAAAAACAAAATATTTAAAAATCATTTAAAAAAATTATCTTAAAATTATTACAATTAATTTCAACTTAGACAGGTAAAAAACAAAATTGGGAAATGTTTGCATTAAATTGTGGACGATAACATTTAATCTGATGGATAAAACTTAAAACCTGAAAGAAACTGAATAAAATGCTGACTTATAACATTATACGCAATTAAATATATAACACTACAGATATTTTATGTATGTTTGTTTCTTCAGCTGCTCGCACGTTGGTGTATTAAAAGATAGAATATTATTTATAAAAATATCTTCTTATTAAACTTTGCAAACACAGAAGTTATGAAGATAATTTGTAATAAAATAAATATATTTACATTTTTTATGTGATAAATATAAAATAAATAAAATTATGTTTTTGAACATAATATCAAATGTATCAATGTATCAAAATAAAGGAATGATCAACTTCACACAAAAAAATGTGATAAAATAAATATATTTACATTTTTAATGTGATAAATATAAAATTAATATAAAATTAATAAATTGTGTTTTTGAACATGATATAAAATGTATCAATCTATCAATAAATGTAATAAAATAAATACATTTACATTTTAATGTGAAAAACATAAAGAAATATAAAATAAATAAATTATGTTTTTGAACATAATACCAAATGTATCAATCTATCAAAATAAAGGAATGATAAACTAAACACAATTAATGTTAAAAATATTACATTTGTATTTGTAAATTAAAGAAATGTTAAGAGTAAATTAAATATATATAATGTGTTTATTTTTAAAATGTATTTCTTATTAAACAAATTTTTATAATCAAATCTATGAATGTGTTGATTCCCATTTGCTGCGTGAACACCGGAAGTTATTCTGCATGAGGCGGTCTCGACCCGGAAGTGATAGTACGTCGAGGAAACGTGATTCGAGCGGCAGTTGTTCTGTTGTACGTTTGATCAAACTTAAGAAGCCGAAACTTATTAAACATGTGAGTTTATTGTTCTTTAAATCAAAGATTATAGTGCTCGTTATAGATGTTTTAAAGATTATAATCTAAAGTAACGTCTGGATTAAACTCAGTGGTTGTAATGTAATCTGGTCACATCTATGCTAATGCTAGCATACAATGAGCCTTGTTTTATTCTCTTTGTTTTGATTCTGATACAAAAAATAATAATGATTTATTTATTTACCATTATCAGTGTTTGGTTTACTCTAATAATAATTCATGTTGATTGATTGTCTGATTATTTTGTGTTTCAGGAGTTTGTTAAATAAGCCCAAATCTGAGATGACTCCAGAGGAGCTGCAGAAGAGAGAAGAAGAAGAGTTTAACACTGGTCCCCTGTCAGTTCTTACTCAATCTGTGAAGAACAACACACAGGTTCTTATTAACTGCAGGAATAATAAGAAACTTCTGGGCAGAGTCAAGGCGTTTGACAGGTATATAATCTAGAACTGTGTTAGGAAAGAACAGTTTCTATACAAACATGTGCCTGGATGTCTCATTTACAGATTAATCCTCATACAGTTATTAGGAGTATGCAGTGTATTTACGGTCATGGAAAACCTGGAAAGTCATGGCATTTTAATTTGTTAATATTATATAAAAAGTTTTGGATGAACAAATAAACCCTAAAAGCCTTGGAAAAGTCATGGATTTAAAATGTGTTAATATTATATAAAAAGTTTTGGAGATACAAAAAAAAACTAAGCGCCTTGGAAAAATCATGGATTTATAATTTGTTAATATTATATAAAAAGTTTTGGAGAAACAAATAAACCCTCAGCGCCTTGGAAAAGTCATGGATTTAAAATGTGTTAATATTATATAAAAAGTTTTGGAGATACAAAAAAAAACTAAGCGCCTTGGAAAAATCATGGATTTATAATTTGTTAATATTATATAAAAAGTTTTGGAGATACAAAAAAAAACTAAGCGCCTTGGAAAAGTCATGGATTTATAATTTGTTAATATTATATAAAAAGTTTTGGATAAACAAATAAAACCCTCAGCGCCTTGGAAAAGTCATGGATTTAAAATGTTTTAATATATAAAAAGTTTTGAGAAAAAAAAACTAAAAGCCTTGGAAAAGTCATGGATTTATAATTTATTAATATTATATAAAAAGTTTTGGAGATACAAAAAAAACTAAGCGCCTTGGAAAAGTCATGGATTTATAATTTGTTAATACTATATAAAAAGTTTTGGATAAACAAATAAACCCTCAGCGCCTTGGAAAAGTCATGGATTTAAAATGTTTTAATATATAAAAAGTTTTGAGGGGAAAAAAACTAAAAGCCTTGGAAAAGTCATGTTTTTTTTTTAAATAAATGTCTTACTATTTATTTAATTTGTAGTTTGGTAAAAAGAAAGCATAGATTGTACTTATTCAAAGTATATATTTAGTTCTAAATTTACTTACTATTTCATTTAACATTAGTTAATTGATATTTGTAGTAAAGTCATCAAATTTTGTTTTAAAGTGTGCGTATGATATTGTCAAAAAAGGATTCTTGATGTGATATTGGATTTGTGTTAACTATAATTTAATTGAACCTCAGAAAATGTGTTTAAATCTTAGATTGTACTATTTGCTTTACAACATGTACAAATTTACTATATTAATAGTAATAGAAATAGAAATAATGAACAAATTTAAGAGAAGTTTCACATGTATTTTTTTATCCAACAAAAAAAGAATTGTAAACACAGCTCAATTAAAATATTTGTACATTAAACAGATTACTCATTTCAATTCTATGCAGGTGACAGAAATTGCTTTATTTCCACACAGACCTTCTTTGCTTTGTATACTGAATAAGGAGAAATACTACAAATGAAAGCGAGTTGAACAGAGATTAGATTCATTCTTTTTTTTCTAAATTTACAGGCATTGTAACATGGTGCTGGAAAACGTTAAAGAAATGTGGACCGAGGTGCCCAAGAGCGGGAAAGGCAAGAAGAAATCCAAGCCAGTAAATAAGGATCGCTACATCTCAAAGATGTTTCTGAGAGGCGATTCGGTCATTGTTGTCCTTAGGAACCCACTCATCACGGGGAAATAGGGTTAATGCCTGACTCTTCAGTTCAAGTACAGATATCCTCCTGGGACACTCACTATCCAGTGTCTGCTCTACAAATCCACTCAACTCGGATTGACTTGTATTACACCCTTTAAGAAGCAAAGTCTTTTACACTCAAGACAGTACATATTTACTATATTTGCCTTGTGCAGTGTCACACGAAAGGTATCATGAAAAGGTTGTCTCTTGCTAGGGCTGAGTGATGACCAAGGTTTTTTTTTTTTTTGTATTGAAGCCGTCGTATAGAAATGTATTGTTAAGTCATGCAGGAATTGTTTTCTTAATAAAGTTTTGGTTATTCAAACCTTTTTAAACTTGTTTCTTTATTTCACAACTGAACTATTTACAGCTAAAGCATATACAATGTTCATCAATCAAAAGTTTCACATTGCTGTTCGTCCTCGTTCTTTTACTGTCTGGTGGCCCTCATTCCTCATCTGATTCTGGTTTGGTAGAGTCCCCTGACAGCAGCTTGGGTGTCAGTGTGGATTTCAGCAGGCAGCACTCAATAAGTGACAAACTGCCGTTTAAAGGTTTGTGCATTATTAATGTGACCAGATGTGCTGACTGTCACTTCACACCCCTGCCCTCCACTGTGGGCTTCACTGACCCCTTGTAATTGGTGCCTTCCTAAAGAAGTATCGAAAAACTTCTATGATGTTTTAAGTATATTAAATAGAAATTGAAAGTTGTGTTGGTAATCCATAACTTGGACAACATTTAAAATCATTTTTACTAATGGACTAAAGGGTTATCTCAGGACCTGACCTGAGAGGACAGTGTCAGGAAATCACTCAGTCAGGTTGCTTAAATATTCAGCGGGCAGTGAAAATATATCACTGGATCAGTTTGTCATTGCATTACGATGGGATCAGATTTATTCACTTTGTACTATTAGTTTGAATGTTTTTATACAAAACTGGAAGTATGTGTGCTGACACCATTTATTTTTTTATATTAACAATATTCTTTTTTTAATGATGCTTGCTTTGCAACAAAGGAACATATTGTTTTTGGAACGTTGAGGATTGTACTTTTACCGGCACCACTTACAAAAGTAACCATTTCAATTTTATTCATATTGATCTTAAGGAACTTGTTTAAATGTTCCCAAGCTTTTAGTTTGATACCCATATTAACTGGTTTAAGACTTTCCCCAGGCTCCTTCGGTCATGTCAGAGCAATGCTGAACCTGCTCCAGATTTCCCTGTCCAACAGCTAACCGCATGTGTATCTGCCCGGGGCTGCTGCACCTGGAAACTGTGTGTGGCACGCTGGAGGGTCTGAATACTCCCAGGTGATGCTTCTACACCTGAGATGTTATCAACATGAGCTGGTGTCAAATTTGAGCTGGTGATTTAAAGGCAAAGGTGTGTTATGTTTTGTTATGTTAAGGGTCATTTTGTGGTGAACTCTACTAAACCAAGGTTTGTTTATACAATTCTAAATTTATATGTTAAAACCAAAACACTCATAATTTAGCATTAATCTCTGAAGGACGGTCAATTGTGTGTTTGCATCTATGTTGTTAGTAATAATACTTGGAGGACAGTGTTTTCATTGTTCCAAATGCATGATGTAATAAATAACCCACCTAAATCATTTATCGGAAGGCCCAGAAAAAAGCAGACATCCAGACACTTACAGTGTACTCCTAAAATCGAAATACTCTCAAAAAAGAAGTCCATTAAACCAAGAACTATTATTTTCACCCTTGTATATTTGTGAGAATTGGATAGAATTGAGAAAGTATCCTTTGCTAAAATATACTATGTCACACATGTATTTCTCCAAAATTAAAAGCATTAATACTGACATGAACAGTTCTTTACATGGACATATTTTATATGTGAAGTATGTGCTTCACATTGTCTTATCAGTTTTCAATTTGATTTAATTAAAATTGTTGTAACATATATGCGAGTATATAAAGTGGATATATTTTATAAACGTGTTGCTGTTTAAACAATTTAAAAAAGTAAAGAAATCAATCAATCAGAATTTATAGGGCTTTTTATATTATTTAAAGGAACATTTACATTTTATTGTAGTTAGTGCAAAAGAAAATATATTCACCATATTTCACTCATTTTAATAAAAGAAATGGCCCAGAAGTGTGTGAGGCCTCTTTACTTTGGTGACATTTATTTACATTATACAATGTATATATTAATAACATCTGTTTAATCTGAAATAAAGATGTCTGCTTTTTATTTCCTACTATTCAATAAACATCTGAACTGTTATAATTTATTTAGAGGATTTTTTTTTACATTTGTCATTAAAAATTCTAAACACAATAGCCATGCTTTCCTTGTTAGAATAAAACTTGTATGTAAAAGTAAAAGAGACCACCATAAAGTAACATTATTTTGATATTATATAATATTGGACAATTATAATATTTTCTATATGTTTTTAAAGTCCGCTGTCCATTGCAGCTTTCTCTTCTCATGTCTTGTCTTGAAGTGTGTGTGATATGAACTTGAATAAGTTTGTTTGGGGTCTTGGCAGGAGAGCTGAATGTTTTATTCAGCACATGGAGATGATAAGAGAGGAAATGTGATTATGATCATCCATACAGTAACAGGATACTGTCACTCAGGGGGCGGGGTCATCGATTGCTCTCAGTTTGTTTTCAAGCAGCATGACAGCATCAGATGCACACTAAAGATGAGACACTTCATAGGAATAAACTTCCCTTAAACTCTGTAACCCTCACTCATACAACTCTTCTGTTTCTATTGTTCTCATAGGTTTGACTTTTCATATGAAACTTTTTTTTATGAGGATGTCACATTACTACATAATGTGAGATGTATATGGTCCAAGTAAATGTCAGACCAATTTTGGGAAATAAGGAACTTTGATTTTAAAAATCAAATGTAGAACAATCAAATTTATTTGAGCCAAAGTCTTAAATTCAGAAATGTCTCAAGTTTACTCAAGACATCACAGAAATACTAATAACCTGATTTCTAGAGAAATCCTAAATTATTATCATATATATGGTATTAATGATTGCTTATAAATAAGGATAGGTGTTCCTATATTAAAAAAACAATACAGCAGTCGTTTTACTCATCTGAAAATATAATATTTTTAAGTGATAAATAATATAATCATATTTATTAGTAATATCTACGTGTTTAGGTAAAATTGTAATTTGTGTGTTTCATTCTGTGAACTTCTTACAATGTTTCTACCAAATTTCTAATTAAAAGATCCAGAAAAAAAAAGATGCTTTGTGTTTAAAAAAACAAAAATACTGCAAAGGAAAGAAGTTCAACGTAATTGTAATGTTATTTAATGTATTTAGGAAAATATCAAATATCCTTTTATGTGATAACAATATTTTATTTCTTTTGTTAGTCTGTCAGCCTTTTATATTGCTGTTGTATGACTTTTTGTCACTTCTGAGTTTTGATATTTTTAAAGTCAACAGACAAAATACATCTAGAAATGAAGGTTAAATAAAAATGTGGAAAAGTCTCTTCATTTTTTCCATGTACATGATTTTATATCTTAATGTAAAAATGATATAAGCATTATAACTCAACCTCTTTTTCTTTGAAATCTTTTGAAATCAAAGAATGTTGTGAACTCTCACTCATTAACTTGGTTCTGTGTCTATACAATGGAATGGAAGCCAATGCTGTTTCCTTACCAACTATCTTGTTTTGTGTTCAGCATACAGGTTTGAAATGACAAGAGTCTTACTGAATCATCACACATTATTTACTTTTGAGTTAACCATATTTACAGATTTGATTTTTTAGCAAATACTATTAGTATTATCAATATTACCAATAAGACAAAACAAACACTTCTGTTTTAGCATAAGGATGTTATTAACAATAAGTGTTGGAGGAAAACAATAGTCTTGTTTGATCCTGTTACTGTTCACTTACACATACTTGAGACAAATAATAATATAAATAAACACAAATGTTTTTGTAATTAGAGTGTTTGGAATTCCAAGCATTCTTAAATATATATAAACTAACTTAAAGTTTTTAGACTTGCATCATAGTCCATAATGGCTCTACTAAAATAAATGTAATAGGATTTAACATTTAAAAATATATTATTTAATTAATAATTGATCATCCAGCTCTTTAAAGTCTCCCGGTCTAATGTTGAATTAGTTATTTATTTCTGTTAAAACATTTTAAAAACCATACATTCAACAACATTGTCTCTGAGACAGCTTCTGGTCAATGTCAGTGCCTTAAGAACTTCTTACTGTTACAAATAATATCAAGGAATTAATACATGTTTTTAAATAATAAAAACAATAACACAATTTGAAATTTCAGTTTAAATTGCACTGACTCCTACAATATCTAGATCTTTATTTGTATTATCTTGTTACTTCCAAATAACAGATTGTGTTAATGGATTTCTCTTTCTATATCCTTACACCCCCATCTTCTGGTAGACATGGACATTTTTCTTAATAACCTTTCTTTCAAGGCACTCCTTTGTCCACTAGGTGACATCTTATTACCACACATGACCTTAATTTGCCATACATTTTAAATACATTTGTAAAACATCTTGAAAAAATGTGTTTTGGGATGTAGATGTAGGGAAGTTTCAGATCAGGCCCTCTCCCATAATTAGTTTTCTATTAGCACTCTGCCAAACAAAATCCATGGTTTATTATAATGGTGTCTTTTATTCTCTCTCACATTGAGGACAAAATAAAAACGTGCCACAAATCCTGCAAGATGAGGAACATTACAGACCACAGAGTTTGAGCTTCTGAACATGTGAGAAAGGAAAACTGTGCCATGAGCCAGAATGGCAGAATGTAAAAGTGGCTCAGAGGAGGAGGGGTGAGCCTAAAATTACAACTCACTTCTTTCCTTTAACATGCTTACAAGGCAGTCCCAAGCAAAACATATTTCACATGTACAAACACACCACAGATGCTTTATGTGTTTAGTTGATGTCCTCTCATTCACTTATATTTTCACATCTCTACTCATGAAATATGCACCACTGAGCAAAATCCGATTATGTAATTATCAAAGGCTTACATCATAACTGTTTATGTTGTATGTCTGTATGAAAACCTGTGCTTCTTAGACATATTCATATCTGTTTTGGCATTTGACTTTGAATTTTATAATATTCTAAAACAAAAAATGAGACAAACTTTGTGTGTATTATATCCAGAGGGGAAGTACATGACACAGAGTTCATGTGTTTGTAGGTTTAGGCTTTGTTAGGGATCCCTACATCATTCTTATCAAGTTGAGATGTTTATGACAAGTGTGTTGTTCCATGTTTTATAAATGGATCTACATATCAAGTCACTTTTACACACTATTCCATTCTTAACATGGTTAACTCTAAGAACCCAGTAAAGATGCCAAATGCATAAATTCACTTCATTGGCAAAAGTATTCGCTCACCTGCATTGACTCGCATATGAACTTAAGTGACATCCTATTCCTAATCCATAGGGTTCAATATGATTTACATTTACATTTAGTCATTTAGCAGACGCTTTTATCCAAAGCGACTTACAATAGTCGAGGAGACAATGAAGCGGTAAATAGCCGATATAACAATAGGTCAACAAGTGCTACAACAATGCTACCGAGTTACACAGAGAGCGAAGTTACAAAAAGTATATTTTTATTTTTTTTAAATTTTTTTTTGATAGAGTGAGTAGGCTAGAAAAGTAGTGAGTTAGTGAGTTAGGTGTAGCCGGAAAAGATGAGTTTTTAGGTGTTTTTTGAAGATAGAGATCGAGTCTGACAAGCGTGATGTCGGTCGACCTATAACAGCTTCAAGTCTTCTGGGAAAGTTGTCCACAAGGTTTAGGAGTGTGATTATGGGAATTTTTCATCATTCTTCAAGAAGAACATTTGTGAGATCTAATTTTGGATGAGAAGGCCTTACTCTCGGTCTCTCTAATTCATCCCAAAGGTGATTTGTCTGGACTCTGTGCAGGTCAGTCAAGTTCATCCACACCAGACTCTGTCATCCATGTCTTTATGAACTTTGCTTTGTGCACTGATGTCATTTTGGAAGAGGAAGAGATCAGATCCAAACTGCAAAGTTAGGAGAATGGAATTATCCCAAAAGTCTTGGTGTGCTGAAGCATTCAGAGTGAGAGCGAAACTCCTAACTTTGATTATTTGATGGGTGAGCGAATACTTTTGCCAATACATGTATATTGCCTATCATATAACATTGCCATACATTCATATAATGTCATATTCTATTTATTTCAAATACACAGTACGCCATACACAACGACAATACATGCAATACTATACATTTAAGCGTATAGAAAACCACATGAAGTGTTAAAAAACACCATGACTAACATACTTAACACGAGATCTGCATGAAAGACACACAAACACATCCCATGAGTGATTATTATGGGATTATGATCCCCATGCAAGGCTTGGACAATCCATGAGTGCACTTCTCCTCTCGGGAGGGGGAGACAGACCATAATGAACGGCTTCCCTCGACATCGAGCTGACTCAGGATCAGTGTGCACTGGGATGTTCAGAGAGAAAGAGTTGACACCCCCCCCCCCCCTCCTCCTTCACTCCTAAACCAGGAAACCAGCGCTGATCCCTCTTCCCACAGATCACAGAGACACAGCAGAGCCCGCAGAGGGTTTATCCATGAAGATCTCGTCGGTTCTCCTTCGGAAGTTCGGCTTTACGTCTGATCCGGATCCGCAGTGTGTGTGAACAATGAGGTAAGCGTGTCAATCGGGATCTGCGCGGGCGCGCGCGCGCTACATTGTAACATTATAAACATGTGTTTGGCGCCAGCCGCGGCTCTGACGTCATCATGTTCAAGTTGACTTTACGTGTTTATTGTGTTTATGTGCACTTCCGCTCGCGTGAGGTTTAAAAAGTGCAAAATAAGAGTTTGGGTTGACAGCTTGTCAAGTGATTTTGTTTTCTTTAAATTATTGTGTTCTTTCTTGAGTTTTATATTTATATTGAAATAATATTTAACAATTTATAAAAACTGTTGGGAATAAGTTTGCACCTGCTGCTATGTTTTTATTCACATCGCAAACTTTGTTTTCTGCGTTCGGATGAATAAACTATTGTTTATTGTTTATGTGTTTGTACTTGTTTAAAATGCTGCTGTCGTTAATTGTATACCTGGTTCTATTGTGAACCCTGCCTGCGCTCTGCTTGCTCGAGATGTGTCGAGTTTGTGCAGCGCTGCGCAGACCGGTGAGGGCGTGTCGTCGAGATACCGCGAGAACGACGCGAGGGCTGGGCTTTCGTCGCGATCGCGCGATACTTTGTTGTAACGCTGGTCGGGCTTGCGCAGCGCCGTTTGAAGTCTTTTCTCTGGGAGTAAGCAGATCGTGGGATTGGCTGGGAGGGCCGGACCCGGAAGTAACCTACATTTCTTCCACCATGCATACTGTAGTATGGAGCACTAGACATCCTGCTCCAGCCTGTGTAGTGCACTTAAAGAGAATGAGTACTAAGACTGATGAAGTTGTCAATTAAGCACAGTTAGAATATGCTTGTTTAATATTAATTAATTATGTACATTTGACCTTTAATGAAAAATACAAAATACTCAAAACTTATTAAATAGGTTTTAGTAAAAATGTTAAATAATTAAATATTAAAAAAGTTATTTAATACAAGAAACATATAATGACAATACTCGGTATACTAATTGAGATTATGATTGTTGATTAATAGATTTTATATTGAAGTTTTGATGTGTTTTATACTTTATTTGTTCATTCTGAACATTCAAAGCTTAATAATATGTTAATAATAAATATTTAAGTGCTCAAACATATTGTCAAAACGCACAAAAATGGACAAATGTAATTAAAGCTTTTGGCAAATATGTAATTTCATAACACGTCATTTTAATCCTGATTAGTTTTTCTATAAATTATGCGACCCTAATTAAAGTGTTGTACTAAGTTTATTACTTAGAAGTTGTTTGAGAAGCCAGCGGAAAGGTGTTATTTATGTCTCCACGTATAAGCCATGTATTTAGAAGTGAGAAGATGTGAGATATCACAAGTATAGCAAGGTCAAGCAGATTGTGCAACAGCAACGCATCTGTTCTTTAAAGGAGAAGTGTCACGCTGTTTAATGCATAATAAGTGCTTTAGATTGTTAAAAGTGTAGTTCTCATGTTCAACGTGATCCGTTTGTTAAACAGCGAGTTAGATGCATATGGTAGCATTTCTCTGCTCAATACACTCCCCCATACAGCCAAAGGCTTTGGAACGTTTCTTTTGAATATTCACCTTGCAGACGTCATGAAATCGAAAGTTATATATTGGCCATTAACCTTTAAAATCTCCCCACGCACCAATCAGAGAGCGCGAGCATCATCGTGTTGAAGGCCTAGTGAGGAGCTTGGTCTCGAGCGCCGCTCACATTCCACCGACAGGAGCTCGGCTTTATCCAGATACAGTCGTAAAGCTCGTGCGGTCTTCGGTAAATGTGAGCAAATGCAGATTTGCGCAGAATGGATTACTGCGCAGGTGTCAGTATGCCGAAGATTGTTCCAAACATTCTGCGTGGAATACACAGGAAAAGTGTGCCGATTTTGCTTATCGGATATATGAATCATGCAATTCGACACTACAGGTACTCAAGATTGACCCAAGACGGCGGAAACTGAGTGTGTTACTTCTTTGTGAAATGGGAAATGTCTACACAAACGTGTTGTGACTTTGAGAATTGAAATTACTTTGCATTGTCCACAAGTTTCTTCATTGCGTCTCTGTCCGACACCAAAATAAAAATGCATTTGAATTACCAAATGCTTGTTTAAAAGGTCTACCTCCTTGCAAATGACACTTTTGTGACTCTGTTGACCAACACAGGCTACATGTCATGTTACCATGGTGACACACAGGAAACCAGACCGGGGGAGGCTTCCTGGGTCCAAGCTTAGGGCGGCAGGGTCAGTGCTGATGTACAACTTTCCGCACACTGTTTAAATCTGCATTCATAGTGTAGAGGAATGGAAGTTTATTGTTATGTTATGTTAAGTGTCGACACCAGAACACAGTGGAACTGTTAACACAGTTTCACTAGGCTTCCCCAGCACAACAATGGCTTTTCCAACTGACCTCATCATTTGGGAGGCCCAGCACTGAATTCATGGGAACCCAGGCAGTGTCATTGACCCGCCGTCATTGGGTTAAGTTGACTAAATAATCAAAGTTCCAGTGTTATTTCAACACACTAAAATTTTCTTCGAAAAACGGGAAGTGCATAAATTTTGAAGCATGGCAGCTATAATTGGAATTCCCAGGATTTAAGGGGACACACTTTGCTCGCAGTTTAGTATTTGGGATTAATTTCCAATATTTTCACTTGATGATTGTTTTTTTTATTGTTTACTACTCTGTTGAAACAAATGTAAAAATTACACATATTGCATAATTGGTGTAAAAATGAGACAAAAATTTGCGTGTTTTTCAATTGTTTGTGTCAATTAGAATTGTGCGTTTTTTCATACGCCATCTATTAGTGATTTTTCCTTAAGCTCGGCGTATTTTCCCCACTCTGCGTTTTCGGCCGGCCACCCGGAGTTGAAAATTGTTCAACTTGGTGAAGAACTCTCAGCCCATCAAAGTCGTCCAATCACAGTGCAGCAGGGGCGGGACAAATACTACTTTCAATATAGAATAACAATGTAGAGCTCAAAGATAACAATAATTAAGGAAAATTCTTTTTGTTATGGAAAAACTATGCTTGGATGAACGTTTAACTTGGCCTTGGACTGCCCAGGTTACATGAGATTTAATTTCAGCAATACATTGAGCGTCTTGCTCAAAGCTAACCTTAACTTTCATATATACAGCATCAAAATAAAATGCTTATCTTACATATTCTTCATATCATAACAACCACTGCACATCTCAACCGAAAATTACCACGCTCACAAAAACATAGTTCAAAGTCAGTGTCACCCGTTTCAGCCACGCAAAAATGACTCAAATGACAGAAACGACACAGGCGGTCCACATCTGACACCCACTGCTTCCTCACCCAGGTTTGTTCCTGTGTAAATTTCTGACACTTGGAAAACATGTTGCTCTCAAAGAGCTTCTGTGATTAAAAACAGCGCTGTGATTCATTGCTGTTATCAGGCTGGTGACCGTGAGGGACTCGCCCAGCATGTCTTTATCTAAATGACTTCCACACCAGTGCTTCTCTAGGCCAAAGGGCTTTAGGGTGGCGCTGCTGGTGGCTTTGTGCCCCATGCCAGATGCTTTGACGCTGGCCTTCTGCTGACAGTATTTCATTTATCAAGATCATGTGTGGTACAGATCGTTTTCAGAAATCAAAATGGTAGCGTATACTGAAGTGGTGGACCAGTATGTGTCTGTTATTGGCTTATATTGATATAAGTCAGCAGGATGGCTGAGACATGAAAACTTTTTGGTGTGCTTTTAAGTATAAATCATGAATTATACACTATAATCTTGTCTCAAAAGATGCCTGTCGTCAACCAAACATGTACAACTGTTAGCTGGTGCGAGAGTATACAATTGGGAGTATTGCTGAGTTGGTCAGCTGTGGGGGGGAATGACACTTGTCGGCACAGTTTTGAATGCAGCAATAAAACCGGATCAGCTGTTATGTTAAAACAACATTGGACAGGATTGAACCCATTGTCTTTGCACTTGGTAGGTTTCGTAATCACCATGAGACTTATAATTGTTTTGTTATAATTTTGGCAAAGGGTACATTTCAATTAGGACAAGCCGTAATGCATATAAGAATACATTAATGGTAAAGCTGTAATGCTGGAAACAAAAAGGACATTAAGTTCAGTTTTAGAAATCGAAAGTGGCCATAAAACATGCAGGAGAAGTAATTGGGTATGTCCAAAATCTGAAAGTCTGATAAATTGAACATTACTGAAATGCAATACAGTAACATGGGTTTTGTAGAGAAATCAAAGAGCTTGTTTAATGTTAATGTATTGTTTTAGAAGTGTTCATTTAAGGAAATTTGTAATGAAATATGTATAAAAGTAAATGTACTTTCTTCTCTTGGCAAACACAACATTTTATATCTGTTATATTCGTCTTTAAGTCTATTTATAGTAAATAAGTGTTACGCCTCTTGAAAACACAGCTTCAAAATATGTAATGCATGAGTTTAAAATAGGGATGACTACCAATGAGGCGTTCCAGGCAGTTCAAGAAATGTGTATTTTGAGAGTTAAGCTCCCTTTAATGTACTGTATACTATATACTGAAAAAGACACAAACAAAGACATGTAAATTAAACTGTTTACTAGAGTCATGCAAATATATTAAGCATATCAATCATGAAGTAAATACCATAGTAAAATCTAAAGTGACATTTAGCACTGTATAGTATACTGTAATAATGTGTGGATATATGTATACACTTAGATCTATATCCACATACATTTGCATTCTGTGGTGCTCACTATAACAGATTATATTTGCATTTAGCTTTGGAAAGATTATCAGACAATTTGTGGAAAATATGCTGAAATTATGTGGTGCTTGTAAATAAGCCAGACAAAGCTTGGCTTCAACCACAGTACAGTTGCGGTGACTTTGTAAAATAGGCAAATTATGCAAATGCTTGATGTTTTACCAAATGGAGTCATGTACTTCTTTCCAGCAGCCTTAAACCTTTAAAATGTTTGGCATGAATGTCAGATTCAGTTTAAAATATTAATGGCAATGTAAGTTCAGTATTACAGCGTATCACAGTTGATCTAAACTGGTTTTACTGTAGGATCCAGATTTTACATTTGACAAGTGAAGACACTTAAGATCGCAATGATTAATTTTGACCTTTGGGTCTATGATCTTATACATGACATCTTTATCTTTCTCTGTCATTGTAAATATACCAATGTTAGATTCCACATATATTCTTTAATGTTCCTTGTGGTCATCATGAAGCATGAGTCTTTATATTTAAGAGTGCAGTTCTTACCACTGTGGTACTACTAAAGAAAGACACATTTTAAGTTGTTTACCTCTACTGTCTTAAAAATCTCAATAAGGATTTCATAACTGTTAGATTAGAGAGATTGTGCATCGCTTTATGGTTTTAAGAAGCTCAAACACAATACATTTCTGTCAAGGGGATCCAAAGTTTTCTGATAAAATGTTATTGTTATTATTATTATTATTATTATTATTATTATTATTATTACAGCTTTTTGTTTGTTTATTATCTGTTATTCACCCATCTACTAGATTATTATGATTTGTAACCACATATTTACAAACACTGTAACACAGGACGATTAAAGCCAAGTAGTCAAGTAGAACTTGAACTCCGGAAAAGTAGAGATTTTTTAAAATTTGCAAAACTACTTTCAAATAACTTGTGACAATAATTCAGATTGTAAATATAAAAGCGCATTGGAATTGTTGATTCTAAACATTTAGTCATTCTTATTCCTAAAATCTTTTTTTTGTGTTTATCACTTTTTCTCTCTTCTCTCTGTGACCTGTTTTCGGGTCAGTTGCAGCCCACCAGTTGAGTATCATATGCATTCTCCTACACAACTAGTGGGAGAGGGAGACTGGGGTCACCTACTGGAGCTCATTTGGTCCCTATCAACCCCAAGTGGAAATTACTGAATGTAAATCCTCATTGAAGTGCTAATAAGGAAACAGTCGCTGCCAAGAAAGATCATGGAAGAGGCAGAAAGCTTGGCGCCTCAGTGATGCAGAGAAATTCCCATCATAAGATCTGACGTTACACTAAAGACTCAAGTCTGTTTCAAGTCCATCGAGTGTTGGACCAGTCTTGCTTGAGTAATTATAGCCTTTCTTGTCTAAGCTTGTCCTGATTCTCTTTGGTGTTATTTTATGGCATTGTCTTGTCATAAATCTTCCAGAAACAGCCCCAATGCTAACTTTGGGTCACCTTCAGGAATCAAAATCACAAATGGATATCGATCTAAAGCTACAGCTATTCAAACGGCTTAAAATGGATAAAGAATGTATACCTTAAATGGATAGTTCAGTCAAAAATAACAAACCCTGTCATCATTTATTCACCCTCAGAACCTCGGACTCTTTCTTCTGTTGAACACAAATTTGAGATATTACGAGAAAAGTCTCTGTGGTTTTGCATCAGTACAATAGAATGGTTTGCTCTCAAATGTATGTTTTTTAAGCAGAATAAAGAAAGTCACACGGGTTTCCCAAAGCACGACATTTGACATCCGATTGTGCTCATGTCATGAAATAATTTCTAGAAAAGAGTTAAAAACACATTAAGGTCTTAAAAAATGACATGTGACCTTTTTATGTAATAAGTAAAATATTAAAATGTATTCCCCCCTGCAGAGAATCTCACTTGTCCTCCTGTTTTCAGATGTAATATCAGGTCTCAGGTGCTTTGAAATCAATGTAATATGTGTCTGTAAGATCTGTAGTGGGGGTCGCCCTGTGCCCTGCGGCGGGTGTATTTTCTCTCTAGTCTGTGTTCTGTTTGAAGCTGGGCATCGTGCCAGAGTCACACTGCTTAGCCGGGACTTACAAAGCCTCAGTTCCACCCTCACCTCGTTCTGATTGGTTCATTATCCGTCTTGATTGCTTCTGAATGGCTGATGAAATGGCCCTTGTGTGGGATTAGTTGCATGAATTGCCACAGTTGCCTACAGAACCCTTTAGCATAAATAGTCCAGCTGGATCATTCTTTATCAATGTTTGCTGACTATTATAAGCTGCTGTATTTTCTTGGGTTTGAGTTTTCTGTAAATAAATAAAAAAAAAAGCTTCCTGCCTTTCGCCATGGAAGCACACCTAATCCTTTGTCTAAAAAACTTTAGCTGGAGTTTCTTATAACTTTACACACTGTTTTTTATCTGTCAGAGACCGAGTGTGTAAAGAAAAAATACCTTATAAGAAGGGTGAAATAGGAACACATTTTGGGAGGGATGTCTTATGAATATTGTTATGGTGAAAACTTTACACTTTCAACACACATTTTACTATATAAAAAAAAAATGAAATTATCCAGTTGAAAAAATGAATTTATGACTGAGACAAGTTGTTCCATTTATTTCTAGATACCTTAAGATCTGTGTTTTTGCCCTATAGATTCCGTTTTTGGGATGGATACTCATGATTGGTTTTTCAGAGATGAATTGTAAACAGACAAAATTTCACATTTTACTTTGTAATGTAATTAAGTTCACAAAACCAGTAAAAACGATCATGTTTAGTATTTAGGTACAAGTCAATTATTAACTTCTTTTGCGATTGTGTATCAGCAGGAAATATAAGTTTACATTTCCTGTTTTTCTTTTCCTATTAGTTTTGATAATCCAGGCCGGTTTTTTTATACACAAGACGCATGATAACAGCCAGGGCTTCACACAGAGATCTTACTATTATTAAGTCTATTTATTAATACTGAAGAACAAGTCAGACTACAGGTCATTTTTAGGCCTGCGTTGCTCTTACGCCCTAGTTTACGCCTACTGTACATGTAACTTATGATCTAACCCACGCCATAACCCGCTACTCTCCAAAAAATATAGCTACGCATCAATCCATTGCTTAAATGCTGAACGCAAGCGCTATGACATGCTCTACGAGACTTGAAAAAATGTACAAGCAAAGCTTAAGTACTCTCAATCGTTTTAGGAACATTCAAAAATTTCATAAATTGATACTAGTCCAGATGTTACCGCACTTCTTGTGCATACAATAATCTCACTGGATTATTACAAGTAAATATAAACCGATATCACCTTTTGCAAATGATAAATAACAGACTTATAATGTATAACATATGTAAAAGAAAATATATGTTTGCACATTATAGATGTTACTTATAACCGATAATACTACATATGTGTGACACTTTTGTATAAATAAGTGTGAGGTTTCTTCTGAGCATCATATAAATGGTTAGATGCACATTTACAAACAGGCGTCCAGGGAACAGCTGAACACGAAAGCTGATGCTTTCGTGTGCCAGCAGAGCTCCATTGAAAGCGTATTCACCGCCGTCTGCTTTTTTAACAAGAAAAACCAGTTAACAAATAGTCCTGAGCCAATCACATGCGTCCAAACAAAAAAATCCGTTTCGGTTTATAATATTTTTTCACACTGCAGAATGATTGTTTAAAAGATATCCGCGGAACACCAAATGGAGAAGCTGAGCACCAGGTGCAGTGATGTGATTATGGCCAGCCGGCTCTGTATGTTCACAGATGATGGCCTGTAATGGGGTTTAATGGACTGATGGTAGAATGTGGTGTATGCGATTAGTCTTTATTAGGACAGATCTTGTGTCTCTTGAGTGTGTCTGGGCAGATGCTAAGTAGCGCCGGAAAATAAAGCGTGTTGATTTTGGGCCCGCGCCGGTATCACATTTTTGTAAAAAGGCTCAGCAGGGATATAGTACAAGTCACGTCAGAAGAACTTCTGCTATGTTAGTGTGTTTACATACTCTCATCTGGCACACACACGTGATTTGTAAGGCTAAACAGCTCAAAGGAAGGGTTGGGTTGTGAATGTCATGAATCTTGTCTCTTGGTTTTAGAGTTCACGTCACAAACAAGCCATGGAAGCATTATCGGAAATACAAATCAGAATGCGGGTACTGAATATCTTGTTTGGAATATAAAGACATTAGTTAAAGTAAATTAAGTAATTAACGTGAGTTTTGTAATTAAAATGAAACATTCTACCGGAAGAAGTTTGTTGGTAGTGTTGCTGAGAAAACAGTATTATCTTACACCAACCAGGTCACGCTTGGAAGAAAGTTTATTTTGGTCTTTGTTTATGAGAGGTTTTGATTGATCGTTTCAAAGCAGAGCAGCTCTATAAGACAAGAGTAATATCAGTGGTCTTATAAATTGAACTACATTGATTTTAGATTCAGTTTCCATTTTATAATTCCTTGACCACAAGCCATTTTTCCTATGTATTATTTATATCATTCTAAACTAAGGCCGTCACGATTAATCATCTATATATGTCACGTGATTTATGCATAGCTTGTGAGTGAAATACAGTTAAACTCTGTTACCCTAAAGCCAAAGGGTCACTCATGTGTGGTCACTTTTCTAACCTACTCACTCTATCAAAAAAAAAAAATATATATATATATATTTGTAACTTCTCTCTGTGTAACTCGGTAGCATTGTTGTAGCACTTGTTGACCTATTGTTGTATCGGCTATTTACCGCTTCATTGTCTCCTCGACTATTGTAAGTCGCTTTGGATAAAAGCGTCTGCTAAATGACTAAATGTAAATGTAAACAAGGTAGAAGACAATAACACAGGTAGTTTTAGGAAATTAATATGGACATCTTTTTACCACTGTTCCACAAACCCCTATTTCATGATAATAAAGCATGTTGATAATGATGAGGATGTTCGCCTGATTTGGTTTTTCAAAAGCACCTCAAACTGGAACTGCTTTAAGGTCAAACAGCATCTCCGACTGATCATAGCCATGCTTTCTGAACAAGCCACGCAAAAAAAAATCTCGAGTTCAATAGAATTGAAAATAGGTATCGCGATTTTGATCGACCAGCCCTATTTTAAACAAAAAAGCAAAGTTTGTGTCATCAATACGATCGCAATTTAAATAACCGACCAATTACAGAGAACGAAACGGCCTGTCACTTATAAAATAAAAGCATTCGGTTGTAAGAAAAAAACGATATTCATTTATTAGAGGATGGTGAGAATATTTATGTTCCTTATAAAATGTAATTTTAAGAAGCTATGAAATATAACAACAGCAAGTAGACAGAAGCCTGTGTCGTGCCTAATAAGATTTGTTTAATCTACATTACAAATGTGTTTTTGAGGATTTTGCTGTGATAGGACGTTCTGTATGTGACAGTCAAATCCAGGGAAATGGACAGTGTTGTCATGAGAGGTCTGGTGCTTGAATTTAGCTCTGGCTTTGTCTGATTTGCTGCAGATACGTCCAGCTCAGACAGTTCATCCCCTGCAGATCTCCTGTAATGAATTTACGTTCGCCGGATTATCGTCTCAAGGAATTCAATATTAAATATTTATTCCATTTTTCAAAGTCGGGCCCTTTCGATTTAAAAAGAAAGAGCCCTGAAGAATTGCACATGAACATGTTTGGACAGCACGGAGCGGAGCGATTTCAGCATTTTGACTCCACCTCTCTGTCAAGGGGGCTGTACAAGGAAAAATATGTGTCAGGGGGATGTGCAGCAACCTGTGAAAGGATTTCGAAGCCAAAACATACTGTTATGTTTGATCAGCCAAATATGGCCATGTGGAGTGTCAGGCAGAGACGTAGAGGACAAGGAATGCGTTTGTCACGCCAAGGCCTCACAATGTTGAGGACGCTCTTTCTTAAAGAAATACTTCAGCTGTTCTGAATGTGACGTCATTGACATTATTTTACAAGAGCCTTGAAGAGGTTAAATAATATATGAATAGGACTTTTATTATGAATTGCAAATGTTTTTGCTTTAGTATGTAAATAAGGAAATAATTTAAGCAATGTAATAGTACACCAAGAGAAATAAGGAGAAATGAATAGTTAGGATACTTTACTCGTGTCTTATAGATGTCTTCTTTCGCAAGTTTTGACTTGCTGACACACATCTCTGGGGAAAAGGTTACCTTAATATCTAAGCTGTAATTGCTGTTTATATATATTATATATCTAAGATCAATCTGCCCAAGATCAGTCGTTATTCTCGGACGTTATTCACATCATAAACGTGGCCAATCTTACAAACCGATCTCAATAGATATCTTCAACACTTGAGGACCTATATGTCATTTTGTTACATTTTTGTAATTAGTTACATTACATACATTACAAAATTACTGTGATCAAAATATATCAAATGCAACATTTATAGCATTACTTTTGCTGAGAAAAAGTTAACGGTGATGAGTAAGCTTCCGAGTCAGAGTCGGCTGATCAACGTGACGAAACATTTGGTAGTCTGTATCGGTGGCGACATTCCTGGTTCGAGCATCCCTGCTATTTATACAATATCAAGTATTGCAATACTTGGAATTATTAGAAGTTACTGAAGATCACAAACTAGCTCATATACTTTTAAAAATACTGTCAGTTTGAATTAACAGTGGATTATTTCTCCAGTATTCTATGGAGACGGATTTCCAGTGCCATGTCTCTTATGTTTGCCATCAAGAACATTTGACTACTGAGCCACCACATCTGAAAAGCTATTAAAGCACTGAATTTTAGTATGCCTCTTAGTTAAAACGGAAATATAGTTCATGATAATCTATCCTTGTTATGATGCCTGTTAATGACGTATGAAGAAACATTTAAAGACATCTGCGTTCTGTGGCAGAAGAGTGTTTTTTTCTTCAAACGGAATCTCACATTCTCCTCAAGTTGCTCTCAACACTAGACAGGAAAATAAAATATTTGGTTTTGAAAGGGGATTTCAAGGATGTCTTTTTTAGACCTTGTGGTGTAAACTTCATGCCGCACTTATGGTATATCTTTACACCCCTTTCCTGTCGATGTTATATCATCCAAGACACATTTGCACACTTTGAAAGCATTTGCATAAATGCTAGTGCAAATACAGAATTTTACGATAATGTAAAAAAAACATTGAAAATATATTTCGATTTGAACACTCTTCAACTTAAGCTTTGGGGTATTTTCACAGTATATTAAATGTGTTGGTACTATACAATGAACTTAAACATGGTTAGTATAAAATTAAAAAAGACTATTTAAAAGTTTGGTCTTGGTCCTTCGGCTCTTATTCTAGTTCTGTACACCTTCTGTCGTGAAGATTGGAGTTATTTTATACCCGAAGAGAGCATTGCAGGCCAGGCAAGATCCGACACCTTGTGTAAACTTCTTCAAAACATGACACATTCTGCAAGGGAAAGACCCTGAGAGTCCCTTGAGGTCACGTTCTTTTATTCTTTTGTCCAGACACTCATCTGCCCGTCTGTGTGTGCTTTATTCAGGGTGACTCATTTGTAATTACACCATGACTGTTCAACATTCCCATTGTTCCTTCTGTGAGATGGTAAACCAGGTGAAGAGAGAGGAACAGAGCACATGAAGAAGGAAGGGAGACATCGAGCCACATATGTTGGCTTGATTCTACTTGTTAGTGTTCGAGGGCAGTTGCCTTATACAGACATATCTCCAGACGTTCATCCAGCCTCATTCTGCATATTTCCTGTTAACTCCTTCATTGTTAGGAGACCGTGGCAGTGTGTTAGTGTGTTAATGATATTTCACACGCTCTGAAAAACCGAATTGAAACCCACATAAGAGGTGAATTGAAACCCAGAGTAAACCACTTATTTAAGTGCATTTAACATCTCTTGCCTTTAATTAATAGAAAAATATTTTAAACAAAGTATTCAAAAATTTTTTAAATATTAATATGTTACTTGAATTTAAATGCAAACAAACGTTGCTGGATTTATTGGCCTGATAAGCTTTTGCCTTTGCTCAACATTGGTTAATAATCTTTTAAAAACACGTCGTTCTTTTTGAAGTTGTATTTTATCTTATATGGGTTAAAATTCTGTTGTTTATTTCCAGAGGTTTATGTTTATATGTATTTATTATTCATTTTATATCATATAAAACCACATATTAACAATATTACAATGCATCATATATACAGCCGTAAAACATAAAATATCACTTTGCAATGTTTTCCAAAAACATGTCAAAGATGAAAGTGGTTTAAAGATAAGAAATTGTAATACTACTTTAAATGAGTGGTTTTTCCATTAATAATGATTGAATTTTTGTTTGGTGATTAGGAAAAAGGTATTTGTCTGAATTTGTGCATAAGTGTGTACATAATCATCATCCACAATCATAATTCCTTAGTTACAGCTTTCCATTTGTTCTCATTTCTATGTGTTTCGACATGTTTAGTCAAATTGTATTTTTAGTCACTAAATACAGTGGTGAATAAGCGATTGTAAAATTTAAGTAGTATTTGTATTATTAATTTGGGAGAATCTTTGGGGGAATACATTTTTTGGGGAATCAAACAGAAATATTGATTATACGCACATACCTATAAAACAGTAAATTCAGGACAACAGAAGATGGTCTTTGATTTTTTTTACATGGCTGTATGTAACGCGTAACCATGTTTGAAATGCTGCAAAACAATACCTAGTAATAAGTATTAATAGTAAAGCTGGATAAAGCTCCACCGTAGGCAATTGTTGTAGTCTTTGTATCACTGTGAGAGATACTTTTTTTATTCCATTTATAATTCAGTTGTGTCCCCATTTCCAGCACTTCCCATGTATAAAAAATGTATTCTTTCCCACAACCGCAGGGCTGTCTGTACGGTCTAATCCTCATACTCTTATATACTTTTGTTTATTATCCCTCTGTGGTTTCTTTCAACCCTTTCCTTACATTTTGATCAACCTAAGCCTCCTCCCATCCACGGTCATCAACATTTGGGCATGGGCGTGTGAGTAAGCCTATGCGTAGCCTGTACATAGACTCAGTCCTTATTCGGCATATCTGGGAACAGGATGTGGGTTGTGGCTTAAATGTGATGTCACAGGAAGGAGATTGTATCTCTGTTTGGTGACAGAAGGGATGGAGAACATTGTTAGTGAGGACAGTAAGGAAAGAAAAATATATTGTTGAGAGTACTTTGTGCTGCAAGAAGACGTAAACCAAAGATTGATTTTTATGGATAGATTTGATCATTTCATCATTTCAAATCCAATAAGCCCCTGGGTTTTTATTGCAGTGGACCTTAACAATAAAACAAAAGTGTCTGTAAAGAGCATGTCTAATATCTAAATAGGACAAATGTATATAACAATCTAAATATGTATTTCTGTGTATATTTGGGACACATAATAAACTGAAATTAGAAAGTGTCTCCTCCAATGCTGTCACGCAGAACATGTATCTCGAGATGTAATGCCAATTTTTGGGGTCAGACAAAAAAAGAAATATAAGGTAATAGTCCTATAATGCATGTGCATACTACTGGAAATTTCTTAATAGTAAACAAAATAAATTAGTAAGGTTGTGAGTCCAAATGACCAAAGTCAAATAACAACCAAGATTGTTTTTCCAGGTCGTTTAATAGAGGTATGTAGACAGTTGTGGGACCTTCTGTTTGTATCCCATCCATGTCTCCAGAGACACTACAAACAGTAGAGACCCAAATGTTCAGCCACCTATATATACACTCTGAGAAACAGCAAGCTCATGGTATCACTGTGCATGGTGCATACAGGAGCCTTATGATGTCGGTGTACATGCAGCAGCTGACCTAATGACATCACTGTGCACGAAGCAGCTCATGATGTCACTGCACAGAGAGGCCTAATGACATCACTGTGCACAAAGCAGCTGATGATGTCACTGCACAGAGAGGCCTAATGACATCACTGTGCATGAAGCAGCTGATGATGTCACTGCACAGAGAGGCCTAATGACATCACTGTGCATGAAGCAGCTGATGATGTCACTGCACAGAGAGGCCTAATGACATCACTGTGCATGAAGCAGCTGATGATGTCACTGCACAGAGAGGCCTAATGATATCACTCAGCACGAATCCGATAACGATGTCACTGGACAAAACCTAATGATGTCAGCGTTTAATTATTTATCCTCACTTTACTTTTTCTCTATAGCACAAACAATATTTAAACATTTAGAAAAAAAGCATTTATTTTCCTAAATTATAAGGCATGTGGTGTTTGACATTTATGGATCCGTGAGTCATCTAGAATGAATGAATGCGATTCTTTGCTTTTGATGTATATAAAGCAAAAGGGATTTATCTCTGTAAGATATTTAAAAACAAGCTCTGTCTGTTAATGTATATCACGCATATGTGATACATGTTATGTGATAAGTTTTAAGGGTCTAGAATCCGCTCTCTCCTAAGCAAAGGAATGCTGAGCACTTCCTTTCTTTGTCCACCTCCATTGTTGGTACTTGCCAGTCCTGTTTCCATCAGACAGACATCTCCTCCTACCTTACACATTTCTACACACACTTATCTCTTTGTTCATTAATGTCTTGGTCTGTGCCCCCCTCCTTTTGTCATCTAAATTTTACTGTCTTGTTTCCTAGGGCGTGTTAACACTATCCCAATCAAACCTCAAGCTCGGTTTTCCCCGCTCCTCACTCCCCCAGCTCGGTTGCCCTCACACTGACTTAAAATTAACCAGACCCGAGCATGTCTCCATTATAAGGATGCGAGGGCTGAGTTAACATAAAAACAAAATCTCTTTCGGCACAATATATTCTTCAAATATATTCAAGTGCATTTAGGAGCGCTCACACTTGTCGATAGAACCATGCTTTAGGTGTGAAACAAGCCTAGGCAGGGTTCGATTGGGCGAGTGTAAATAGACCCTTAAACTTTGCAGTTTTAAGATGTATCCACACGGTAAATTAATGACATCTGTCTCTCTTTCCCATTTGCAGTGAATCAAGTATCTGTCAGGCGCGGGCCACCGTGATGATCTATGATGATGGCAGTAAGAAGTGGGTCCCGGCCGGCACGGGCGCCCAGGCTTTCAGCAGGGTCCAGATATACCACAACCCAAGCAATAACGCCTTCAGAGTGGTGGGACGCAAGATGCAAACTGATCAGCAGGTGAACTAACCAACATCTGACCATCACCTGATCATCACATTTTTAATGAAAGTAATACGTAAGGTGGCTTACATATTCATGAAAAATTGTAATGCACAATTTTGTGCCAAATCAGATCAAAACTGACGAAATATTTGGCCTCTTTAACCTCTTAAGTTTACAGATGTGGTCTTTTGTTGTATGAATTGCTTTAACTGGCAGAACGAGTGACCTTGCCCCGTTAGTCCATCTCGTGCATCTCTTCATCTTGAAGGCTGTCTGTTGTCTGATACCCCCCTCCCGTCGCCCGCTATCCTTGCAGACACAACTGGTCCTCAGGGAGGACTCCTAAAGTTGATGCTGTTTCCTGTAAGATAGTTGGAAAGCCAAATCATTTCCTGTGCCAGTTAGTTCCCCTCCCCCCCGTTCCCATGACTGTACCTCTTTACTGCCCATCTGTCTGTTTCTCATTGCCTGAATGATGTTACTTCTACACAACTCTTTCACTCACAGGCCTGGTTATCTCTCCCTAATCTCTTTGTCAGGCTGCTGCTGTACATCTGTTTGGATGTCAGATGAAACTTTTGTTTCAGCTCCTTCTCTGTCTCTCTGTCTTCTCGCTCTACTTGCTGGAATTCAGGACTGTAAAACAGACAGAGAAATGTGACATCAGCACATTCACTGAAAGCAAAACCTCTTACACACGCTCATGTGCTTAACACAGATGGAGCCTCCTGCTGGATGAGCTCTGAACGAAGCGTCGGCTCCTACTGCTGATATATACAAATAAGTTTACAAATCACTTCAGGGTTGAAGCGTTTTTGAAGGCTTGTCAAAGCAAATCTTTTGGGTGCATTCAAATGCCTGTCCATGACAAAACTTCATTTTTTAAAGGTTTTCTATGGTTAACATGTTCTGCGTGTTGCAAATGATTTTGAATTTGTTTATGGGGTAAAGGTACATTTGGATTTGAAAACTTGCTGATCTTTACATATATGTGAGTGTAGGGCTACATGGTGTATCGAGTGTCTTTGTTTTGTCATAAAGAAAGACAATCAGTTTGATTTTGGTTGCACCACAAAGGCTTTAAATAAAGAAATTATATATTTTTTATTATGGTATAAATAA
Organism: Triplophysa yarkandensis; assembly: GCA_033220385.1. Taxonomy (NCBI): domain Eukaryota; kingdom Metazoa; phylum Chordata; class Actinopteri; order Cypriniformes; family Nemacheilidae; genus Triplophysa; species Triplophysa yarkandensis. The sequence goes on along the minus strand of CM065669.1, from coordinate 13,759,332 downwards.
AATAATGTAGGTATTATATTTATATAAAACAAAAAGTATAACAATTTTAAAACAAAACAGCTAAATTATATATTATTATTTACTATTATACACTATATGCAAAATTATTTGGCAAGTTATATTTTTGAGGATAATTTTTGAGGAAAACTTTTTTTTTTAAACGTCAAATCCCAACATTTAAGTAGTAAAAGTTTTGGCCTTCTTAAGTGAATATTTAGACCATTATTAGGCAACTATTAGTGTGCGGAATTATTATGCAATTGCATGAAAAACAAAGATTTTCCCATCTGACTTCTAAATTTTCACCTGTTAAAGTGAGAATAAATAAAGCTCAAAATTTACAATAAAAACATTTTTTTTTTATTAAAAAAGCATCAGTGACAGCCTCAATCAGCTGAGTCTCTTTTTTGGCCCATTTTTCCTTAGGAGAACAAACTGCCTAATAATTATGTACACCTTGATATAGGGGTTGATCTCCTTAGGGTTCACCTTCCCTCTTAACACAAATACACATAGCCTGATATGCATTCAATTCTATCAAAAATACCAAAAATATACCTAGAATATAAAAAACCTGGACATTTTGACCTAGACACCATTGATAGTATCAACAATTTATGTCTATAAATATTGAGGTGCATGACTTTTATAATCACTAATGTAAGTCATCTGCATTACGTTTTTTTATGTGACAACATTTTATTTGACATCTCTCTTGTACAGGTGGTGATAAACTGTCCAATCGTAAAGGGATTAAAATATAACCAGGCCACGCCAAACTTCCACCAGTGGCGGGATGCTCGGCAAGTTTGGGGTCTGAACTTTGGCAGCAAGGAAGATGCCACCTTGTTTGCCAATGGCATGTTGCATGCACTTGATGTCCTTAGCACCATGCCTGATGGAGGTGAGAAACACACAGATTTTCCCAACAATATGTCAAAGCAAACCTTTATGTGTAATAAATTTAAATCGTTCAAAAAATGTTATCAGGATACCCCATTCGACCTGTGTCAAACGGACCAACCCCTGAAGAACTGGAGCAGCAGAGAAGGTACTGGAACATTTGTGTTCGTTTTATTTAACAGGATTTAACAACAGCATATTTAGCAAGGTTATGATTAACCAATATCTGCTCTAGATGACATGAGTTCAGTTCACACTGTGGCATCATATGAACTGCTTTAATCATTCTTTCTGCAACTACTTGACCTCATTTACACAAACACACAAGCACTAACACTCACAGGATTTAGTGGTATTAACACTCAAGACTGAAGCTTTGCATGAGCCCCCTTAAGTAATGTGGTGAAAGTCTAGGTCAGGACTTCTGACCAAAGGATTTATATCCTCACAATCATCTTTGTTTCATTATCATCCCTTCAATTTGTCTCAGTTCAGGGATGTCTAAGAAATACTTAAGATTTTGGTGTTATCGGACTCATGATATTAAGCGCTGTCTCTTAAATTCATTGTCTGTAGTATGAATAGGCCATGTGTCAAAGATCGTACTGACAGTTTTTAGTATAAATATGTGTTTTGGTATGGTAGCCAATGACATGAGTTTCGAGATGCGCTTTATTTTTATACCAACCAATAGCCAGCGTTAACCGAGCAAATTTCCCGTGTAAACCTCAACAAACTAGACAAGCAATAAAGTTGTCAAATAGTTTGGAAGTCTGTTAATTTAACTGAGCTGTATGATGTATGTTGAGGGAATGAATTTTCCAAGCCACTTTTATGAGGCCAAACACCAGAACATGGCATTCTGTTCCTCTCTCTTCCTCTTTCTGCTTTGTTATGGTTACCTTGATAAAAGGCTTTAAGTAAAGTCTATTGACTCATGTCTTGACTTGACTGAAATGTTTTGAATGGTTTACTGATAGACGTGACTTAACATGAATCTTGACGTTGCAGTCTTGTAAGTTAAAACAGTTTGTATGTTTTAGTTTATGTTCAATTCAATAAAACCGGAATGGGATTTTCGTGTGATTTAATAAAACTTTGGCCTGTTTTTTTTCTTTGTTGAGGGGTAGAACTTGGTTTTCTCTGTCCCTTACGGCACATGTTTGTGTTGCTTTTGAAGGGCTGTTTGCTCACTGTGTTGTTTTTAGGTGTGTAGCCGTAACTCACTGGGTGAAGGGTGTGAATGACTCCAGAGGACCCAGAACAATCCAGTAGAAATTACTATTATGTTGAATAATGGAATAGAAATCGAATAACTTGTTTCATGTAACACAAATATAACATTTTATGTGTACCATATGTCATAGAGTAACAACTTTATCAGACAAATGGTCACCACAGATGAGGACTTAGATGCCCGGGTTAACCACACTGTTTATGTATCTCACATCATCACCAAAGAAACTTGATGAAAAAAGAACTATCATTGACATTCCTTAAAACCATCTGTTTGCTTACATGAACAAATACGCTTTGTTTAAAAAAAGATGATCTATACATTCACAAACTGATTTGGTCTAAATAAGATTTCCTAGTTACGACTTTTGGTGGAAGTCGTAGTTTACCGGAAAGACTTGTCATCATTTACTCACCCACTCTTGATTTTAAACCTTTATAACATGCAGAACACAAATGAAGATATTTTGATGAAAGTTGGTAACCGGACAACAGTGGTACCGCTTTTTTAAACCAAATTAAAAACTAATAGAAATCGTCTTTATTGGGTTACCAACATTCATCATTTAGTTTATTTCTGTTGTTCACTATTTAGCTCAGCACATGAACACACATGTATTCTGTGTGAACGCCCTGAAACTTTTTTGGGTTGGTTACAGAGCATGACTGAAACTCATGACCGTAGACGCTTTATGCTTTTTACTTTTCTTAAATTTACTGTTTGTTTTATTGGAATAATCTAAATAAACACATCGTGAATATCTTTTCTAAACTTGTGTGATTTAATGTATAGATTGGAACAGCAGCGATTGGAGCAGCAAGAAAGAGAAAGAATAGAGCGTGAACGGCAGGAACGAGAAAGACAAGAGAGAGAACGACTGGAAAGAGAACGACAAGCAGCATCTGGTCAGTGCATCACACGTTAGTTGACAAAAAATTCAAAAATCAAACTTGATATTTTGGAACACAGAATTCAGAACAATTGGAACTAAAAGCCACCGAAACACATATACATTAGTTAACGTTACACATATACACTAGTTAACGTCTGTTGTGTTTTCTCGCTTGTTTTTTGTTTCTAGCTTTTTATTATTCTGAACAATAAACATTTGAAACATCGCAAACATTTTATGGCTGTTTTTCCACAGTTGTTATACCTCCAGCACCACCTCTGGCCCCTGGAGGCCCTCCAGCTCCCCCTGGACCTCCGCCTCCCCCTGGACCCCCTCCATCTGGACCACCTCCACCACCTGGGCCTCCCCCGATAGGAGGAGGAGCTCCACCACCACCTGCTCCTCCGTTGCCCTCTTCTGGGGGAGGTGATGGTGAGGGCGGAGGACCAGCAGGTGGCGGACTCGCAGCCGCCCTGGCAGCAGCCAAGCTCCGCAAAGTCGCCAAGGTGAGAAAAAGTGGTATCTTTCTGCTTTAACTTGTATCAAATATAAAAGGTTCATCAACCCAATCACTGAGGTCCCACAACCTTCGGCAAACTCTTTCATGTTGGTTAATGATGCCCCCTGCAGGATGATGCCAGCAGTACAGGTGGAGGTTCGGGCGCAGGCAGTGTCACACCAGCAGCACCTCCTAAAGCAGACAGCAGTCGCAGCAGTGTGTCAATGCCCAGTGGAGGAGGAGGACTGATGGGGGAGATGAGTGCAATACTGGCACGACGGTCAGTGGAAAACACAACTGAAATCTATCGATTATTACAGACAATAATTTTGCCATTCGCATAGAACAACATTAACAAACGTTACGGCCCATACCCGCTTTTGTGGCCCAAACTTTACTTCCGCTACACATACGCAAAGAAATAAAGTCCCTGTAGATAATTTATGATTAAAAGCAAAAGAAATAACAAGCTTATTACTGGCATCTTTGATGTGTGTCTAGCCAGGAATACTTCAGGGTTTAGCCGTAGTAGTGCAACGGATCACAAACTCACAGTACGAATAATTTTACAGATTTTAGGATCGGATAGTTTTTAGGATCAGCTTATGTAGATGCTCATCATAGTTTTATCATTAACTTGTTTTATCGTTAACTAGTATAATAATAACTAACATTATATTTTGCAGTAAATACGATTTCTTCAAAATAAGAATTTATAAATATAAGATTTCTTTTTACAAACATATGTAAAAAAAAATGCACTCAGTTTTATCATTAGTTTTAGTACCAGTAGATGAAAAGAACAGTTCCTCCGCTTAAATGCAACAAATGTACACCAATTATTCAACAAGTTATGTATTTAAAATAATTAATAAACAGTCAAATTCAGCGCATTCATTTAACACAACGTAATGCAATGCCAATATTAATGTACAGAAATATGAAAAGTGGCCATATTAATAGCCTTTAGACTAACAAACAAAGACCAGAAGTTAACATTGAGTCAAGCACATTCATCTGAAGAAACCATCTCTGAAAATGTGTACTGCACATACAGTGTAGGTTTATCTGTCTTTTGAAAAATGTTAAGCTTATATTTGTGTTAAAGCACTTGAAGACATTTTTGGATTAAAAATAGTTCTTTACTGTGGGACTACTTTACATGATGGAGGAGCTTTCTAATGTAATTTCTGTGTCATTCCAGTTTCACTACATGCATATATTATATTTATATGTTGTCCTCGTACAGCATACTATTTGTTGGTCTAAAAAATTTATAACTGAACGGGGTTGGAACATTTACACTCAAGTCTCAAATGATCCCATGTACAATTCCATGTTCATAATACTTTTTTTTTTAAATTGCTGCTTGTAATAATATTTCCCGCTTTCGTTTTACAAACATTTGGAATTGCATAAACTATAATATTCCTTTCTCTTTCATTTGTTTATATCCTGATTGATCATTTATATTATTTTATTGTGCTTGCTTGAATAGGAGAAAAGCAGCAGATAAAGGAGAGAAGCCGCCTCCTAAATCAGAAGATCCCAATAATGTAAGAGAAAAACAATATTTTGTCAAACAAAACTTTGATAAAATGTCATACTAGTTCCACAACGTAGTCAATTCCCAGAAAATGTAAATGGAACTATTGAAAGTGAAGTTTTTAAAGATGTGTATAGTTTGACAGGAAACTTGCTACAGAAAATAAATGCTATTACTGTAAGTGCACATATAACAATTGAGTTTAGAAGCTAACAGTATTATTAAATGCTGAAGAAAGATTTTTTTCTCTACTTCTCTCTGGTCTTATTATTTTCCTTTTAATTTTCAGGATGAATCAGACACTCAAGGCCCTGGAGGTAAGAACACAGATTTATCCTGAATTATTATTTGCCATCTCTAGATGTTTATTGCAATCTTGTCTCATCATCTGTCATGTTTATGTTTACAGAGTTTAAAAGGCCGTGGGAAAAATCAGCCACTATGCCCAGGTAAACCCTAAATTACGGTCATTACATTTGTTATTATATGTCATTGTTGTTGTTTATGACATCATCGAGTGAATGTACGTAGGGCCGTGTAGTTAAAAGTGAAGAATATAGACATGCATGTTTTAAACAGGACTAATTCATCACCCAGAGTTCTGGATTCACCCTCTTCCTCATCGCTCAGGTACCTGTACTGCACAATCTTATCATCTGGTTGGGGTTTAATGCTGTAAATCCCTTACATTTACATTCATTTACATGTATGTGTTCTACAGAAATACTAATTGATACTATGAATATACCATTAAGAGGTTTTGGGAACTCTTCTTTGTCCTAGAATATTAAATATTGTAATATGTTCTCATATACTTTATGACTTTTGTATTTGACAACACAATAACTACTTATTTATATCTATTATTATTTCTTATAAAAGGTTTATAAAAACCTTCCCTTTAGGAATAAACTAAAATGTTCTTTTTTTAATCATTTTAATGTTTCTTTTGTGTCTGTCATGTGTCCGCAAACTAAACCGATTCAGGGCAGCATACCCCATAATTCATCTGGAGTGGGATTTCTGATCTTGTTTGTGCCTGTGTTTTCTCTTTTAAACTCTTTTTTAACCCTCTGGTTTTGTATAACCAGATATAGCATTTCTGCATACAATGTAACAATATTACATTTTTACATTTCTGTATTTTTCTAGGGTTGTGCGCAGGCATTGGTTTGTGTCCTTCATTCTGGTGCAGTTCTGTATTGTCCTAAGGGGGCTCTCTTTTTATGTCAGTAGACCAGCACATCAAAAGTTTCTTAGCATCCATGACTTACATCCTCAAACCACAGTCATCATATTTACAGTATCCTGTAAAACTGCGTGCGTCCTAAATTATAAAACTACCACATCGTCAGCTTGAGGGACCTCAAATGGTGCCTTGAGCATCTTTAAATCTGATTTACATACCTAATTGCAACTTAATTATGTATGTTAAATGTTGTTGTTTTTTGTAATTCTGTTATTGCATTTAAAGCCATGGAAGTGAAAAGACTTGGATGTTGTTTGGTCTCAGGGTTACTCTTGGTATGTGATTTGATTGTGTTGGTTGGAACCGTTACAATGGTAATGGTTTATTTGGGTCATTTTATTGCCATTGGGGATGGTGTGCAGAAGATTGCTTTTTCCCTTCATCCTCTAGCCCCCCCCCCACCCCTTATTTGTCCATCTTTCCCTCATTATACTTATCAGTTCTTTGTATCATCTCAGGATGAAACCTGTTAGCCAATCGGTAGAGGTCGAGAGTGGAGAAGGAGAGTCAGAGATGGAACGTCTTAAACAGGTAAAAAATTCTAATAAATAGCTAGGATTTTGTTGTTACACATTTAACTAATAGTCTGTGATGTTTTGGGAATACACTTAGCACAGTCATAATATTTGATAAAGTATCTCTCAATGTATACACAATTATTGTTTATTAGTTTATCAGTTTATTATTAGATTATTGGTAACTTCATGAAGACTTGCCAAAATAATGTGATGTCTAATATGGATTGATGACTAGATTTATTTTTCGATTAAAATAAAGTCTTTATAGATTTGTTTTTTTCTGTCTTTGATATTATAGGAATTACTAGAGGAAGTGAGAAAAGAGCTTCAGAAGGTTAAGAATGAAATCATTGGAGGTAAGAACTTGTACAGTTAAGGGTTAAAATTTTAAGTTTTATAAAAAAAATTCTAGTATTGTTATGTGGTAAGCAGAAACATAGTCTCACTGCTTAATCTTGCTTAATTAAATTGGGGTGTTACAATATCAGTATTGTCAATTAAAGACCATCTTTAGTATAAGTTTTAATGCTGTTTCATTTATTTGTGTGGTGTTTTTAATATGTAATGTGCAAAATTTGTGCAAATTTGTAATCTAAATCATTTTTGTTTATTTTCTCTATAAAAATCTTGAAGTGTGGTTATATTTAAGCTTTTCTCAGTAACAAACATAAAAATATGTAATTTTGACGGGGAAAATGTTTGTTTTAAGGGATACAATTATTAACCACTGGGGAACTTTAAAACCATGTTTATCACATAATTTGTTCAATAATTCTGTTTATAGTTTTATCATAAAGGTGACACGTATTAAATATTGTTTTTGTATTTTGAGTGTAATTGGCTATAAATGTCTGATAGCATTATTTATTTTCCAATTCAATTACACAAATAGTCAATTATTGTGACATATATATTTTATCCACAATTATCATACAAAACTGGTTGTAATTACATTGTTATTTATTTATTGTTGTTTTCTTTTGCAGCCTTTATTCAGGAGTTACAGAAACGAGGATCTACATAGTCCCACTGAAATGAATGGGATCAGCTCCTGAATAGCCCAGGGATACACACACGCACACGTACCCCTAATCATTAACATTCAATCCAAGATGAGTTTTGTTTTAACTAGCTCTATCTCTGCCAATCTTTAGATTTTCATATTCAACCCTTTTACCTTCCTCAATCCTCATTTAGTTTTACACAACACACACACACCTGTTCATCACACACTTCCTTTTTTGATATCCACAATTACACAAGCCAAAACATTTTCACAATAAACTCTGGAATTGCCTAAAGTTATTTGTATTCAGGGAATATTATCATATCACTTATCCCAGTGACTGTAGTGGCCATATCCCTGTTTGAACTACAGGGCTTTATGGCACCACTGAGGTGAAAAGATGGACAAACATGCAGCACACAAACAGACCAGACCACCATCTCAGGTCCCACTATTGCGCTTCGAATCTGGGATTTTTTATCAGGTCCCTTAGTGCATGGTTTTATGTTCTATGAAAAGATATTTCCTGTTTAATTTGAGGTTCTGAGCTTTGTGTTATGTGTGCGGCTGCATGTTGTGTGTATGGATGCCAGATCTGTACATGTCTCCCTTTATCCATATCATCTTGTACGGGGTCTCCTGCCCTCCTCTGTCCAGTGGTTCTACAAATGTTCTCATTACTTCTGCCATAATTTGAGATGTTTTTAAACTCTGTGTCGAGATGAAATATAACAATGGCCATGATCACTTTTGTTATTCGGCCATGCCAAACTGCCTTGGAAAATGCATATAATAAAAAATATATATATGGTATATATTTGTTTTGAGGGAAAATGATAGAAGACTTGAGATAATTTTTCTATTTTAATTAAAATGATTGGTGAATGGGGACTTATTGTGTTTATTATGTTGTCTTTTCAGAGATATTAATATTATTTGGGGGGTTGTGTTGTCTTATTTTGTTTCTCTTTCTATAGAATATAGGCTTTTTACACTGAGATCTAAAGAAAATGCGTAGAGACACTGGATTAGATGCCTTTATAGTCAAATACAGCTGCTTCCTCTGCTGCACTTGTGTCTGCCTCACATTTGTACCGTTATGCAGCCACACATCATGCAACAATAAAATAGCCATATTTGACTTATTGCCAGATTTTACGGCTTTTAATTGCGTATGCAATGTTTTTACTACAAAGTTCAATATGATAAAGTTAAACTTCCACCCTCATATTCTGTAAAGCAGTATATGTAGGGCATTATGACATCAACTATCCAAGTCCCTGGAGCTCAGGAAAACATGTTTGGAGCACATTTATTGTCCACATACACTGGGCATAATAAAAAAACATTCTTGGTATGAAATCCAGGAAACAATTTCATTGACTGCATAAATGTTTTGCGGCAAGACTGAATAAGAAAAACAGTAGATAGATAATGAGCTGTTGTTTCCTGTTATGAATAGAACCAAGCTGAGTTGTCAACAAGTGCCGATAAACACATTTAGATCTGGTTAAGGATCAAAATAACCTCAAAAACAAGCCAGACTGAGAGCAATGACAATACCAACATGTTACAATTGTCTCTTCAGTATTTCACTGTATGTTTTTTGCAATATTAATAAACATTTGTATTGCCAAATTTTTGTTATGGATGTGGTTAAACCATGCTGCCTGCATGGAATGCTTTCGATTAATTTGATTTTAATACAAATATCACAAATATAATGTAGAAAAAACTTTTTTTGTATTAATTGTACATCAATCAATCAATCAATCATTGTAGTTTCACAGTTACTGTCCTGCTTACATGTTACTAAAGGCCTTTATTCATATTTTATTTTTGAATTGAACACAATATTGCACACAAAAGAGAAATATGGTTGTACACACAAGAAAAATCACAATGAATAACAACAATATTTGTATTTTTAGTAATATTAAAAGGCCTTTCGCAACAGATCATGGAACAATTCAAGGAAATAATCTGTTATTGTAAATCTAAAAGCAAACTCATTTAAGTAATGTTGCCACACTTTAACTTTGGAACACTTGTGTTGTGTTGTGTTGTTGTGTTGTGTTGTATTGTTGTGTTGTGTTGTGTTGTTGTGTTGTGTTGTGTTGTGTTGTATTGTTGTGTTGTATTGTTGTGTTGTGTTGTGTTGTTGTGTTGTATTGTTGTGTTGTATTGTGTTGTATTGTTGTGTTGTATTGTTGTGTTGTATTGTTGTGTTGAGTTGTATTGTGTTGTATTGTTGTGTTGTGTTGTATTGTTGTGTTGTGTTGTATTGTTGTGTTGTGTTGTTGTGTTGTGTTGTATTGTTGTGTTGTGTTGTGATGTGATGTGATGTGATGTGATGTGATGTGATGTGTTGTGTTGTATTGTTGTGTTGTGTTGTATTGTTGTGTTGTATTGTTGTGTTGTTGTGTTTTGTTGTGTTTTGTTGTGTTGTTTATTTATTTGAGTTTAATTGTGTTCTTAAGATTGTGGCAATCACACATATAATACAGAATAGCATATTATTTAGCTTTGTTATTTTAGTATGCAATTAAACAAATATTTTTTGAAATAATTTTTTATTATTATTAACTGGGTTTTAATACAGAAGCATCCTAACAACAATATTCATAAAAACAATTATTGATAGCAGTGCATTATTATCCATAATAATATTTATTATTATTATTATTATTATAACTATGAATGCAGGAAACAATACAAGAAAGAGTTAACAGTTTACAAATAATAAAAAAATAAAAACGAAAAAATACAGCTTTCCCAAACCGGACCTCCGTGGTGACGTCACACGTGCGCTGAGGTCATTTCCTGTTTGTGCTCCCGTTGAGTCGCTAGACGGAGGCCTGTGCGCGAGACCAGAATCCCTCTCAGAGTCCAAACGCGTCGCATAAATCCCGTGGGATGAGTTTTGGGCGACCGGGCTCGTCTTCAGGCCGCTCGAGAGACCGTGTGGGACAATAATCCGGCGGTTGGGTGTTGTTGTTTTTGGGCCAGCTGAGTGTTGATTGGCAGAGCAGCTCGTGAGAGGGGCACGCGCACACATTACTCCTGTAACTCTTCTGCATGGACTGCTGAGGATCATCTCTGCACACTGCTGATCCAGGAACAGCGCACGGCGAGGTGAGACAATCAGCACACAGCGGTGATTGACGGCTAGCTTGTGCTTTAGCTTAGCATTGATATAAGTGCGTGGATTGGTCAGTCGTGTTGTGGAAGTGTCACATGAATGAGCTCGTGTGTGTTTCTCTTGGCTTGCTAGACACATACCCCCCCCCCTCATGTACCCCCCCCCACATCACCCTGTCATAACACATGTGTTCATCCTTGAGTACATCAGTGTAAGAAACAGCAGCACTGTTTGTACTTAACCTCTCTCTCTGTCTCTGTCTCTCTCTCTCTCTCTCTCTCTCTGTCTCTCTATCTATGTCTATCTATGTCTCTCTGTCTCTCTCTCTATGTCCCTCTGTCTCTCTCTGTCTCTATCTGTATCTCTCTCTCTCTCTGTCCCTCTATCTCTCTCTCTGTCCCTCTGTCCCTCTATCTCTCTCTCTGTCCCTCTATCTCTCTCTCTCTGTCCCTCTATCTCTCTCTCTCTGTCCCTCTCTCTCTCTATGTCCCTCTCTCTCTCTCTGTCTCTCTCTCTCTCTATGTCCCTCTGTCTCTCTCTCTATGTCCCTCTGTCTCTCTCTCTATGTCCCTCTGTCTCTCTCTCTATGTCCCTCTCTATGTCCCTCTCTATGTCCCTCTGTCTCTCTCTCTCTCTCTCTCTGTCCCCCTCTCTCTCTCTGTCCCTCTATCTCTCTCTATCTCTCTCTATGTCCCTCTCTATGTCCCTCTATCTCTCTCTCTCTCTCTCTGTCCCTCTATCTCTCACTGTCTCTCTCTGTCTCTCTGTGTCTCTGTCTCTCTCTCTCTGTCTCTCTCTCTCTGTCTCTCTCTCTCTGTCTCTCTCTCTCTGTCTCTCTCTCTCTGTCTCTCTCTCTCTGTCTCTCTCTCTCTGTCCTTCTCTCTCTGTCCTTCTCTCTCTGTCCTTCTCTCTCTGTCTCTCTCTCTCTGTCTCTCTCTCTCTGTCCTTCTCTCTCTGTCTCTCTCTCTCTGTCTCTCTGTCTCTCTCACCTGTCTCTCTCTCTCTGTCTCTCTCACCGGTCTCTCTCTCACCTGTCTCTCTCTCTCACCTGTCTCTGTCTCTCTCTCTCTCTCTTTCTCTCTCTCCAGGAGTCTGTAAGTTATCAAGCACACATGGTTTAGTGGATTTAAGAGTGTCGATTGGTGATGGATCTGTGGGCCAGACTCACTGGACCTACTGTATGATCGACCCTGCATGTGTAAAACAATCGGGCTTTAAAAGTGCTTTGGTGTTGTCCGCCATCAGGATTGAGGAGTCAGATTGGTGTCTGAAGGTTATTGGGGTTGAGTGAGGTCAGGTGAGGAAAGTGTGTAATCATTAGTCTGGTGCAATGCTCTTGTTTTTCTTTCTCCTTTGGACTTCCAAGTGCCGGGCTGTGTGTGGGTTGTATGAACCCGAAAGAAAAAGAGGAACGCGCTTGCAGACCACCGACCAACGGATCCACACGCTTTCGTTGCATAAGACACATAAGGCAGCAACAGAGAAAGAGACAGTCGGTGCGCTTTAATGCCTGTTGTGCTGAACGGTTGTGTAAGCGACTAGCATTGGGTGTCACAAGGTGGGGATTTTATATTGCAGGGATAATCCAGCGTTTTGCCCATGGTTAGAGAATTGCGTGCCAGATCTGGGATGCCCTGCGAGGCCAGGATGTCTGCTGTCATAAACTGATCTTACATTATGGTGTAGCTTGTTTTATTGGGATAATGAATCTGTTGGTTTATTAACCTTAGTTATTTATAAAGAAAATTATTTAGAAAATGTAGCACACATTTGTCTGACTGTAAAAATAACAGGTTAGAGAAGCTAGAGTTGCATTCAAAACTAACAATTGATGACCAATTTCCGCATCCTGACATGAGACTTGCTGATTTAAAAATTATTTGTTATTTGTAACGATTATTCACGTGCTATTACTTCCAGAATAAATTTTTAGGTTTACATACAGGGTTCAATGCTCAATTTTTTTTCTACTGGCCCGTTTGGGCAAGTGGCTCTGGGTTTAATTTGCCCTGCCAACATTTTCACTGGCGCAAACAAAAAACTTATAGTAAGATATTAATAGTAACAGTACTACAGCATCTTATATCCTCTATTTCTTCGCAAAACATGACTCTGAACTTGGTGGCAAATAGGTTGTTTGCAATCACAGAGATCAGATGTTTCTTCTGGATGACCTTCAGGTTTGCATATATCTCAGGAGGGATTTTGTCCCACTCCTCTCGGCAGATCCTCTCCAAGTCATTGAGGTTTTAAGGCTGATGTTGGCAACTCAAACTTTCAGTTCCCTCCACAGGTTTTCTGTAGGATTAAGGTCTGAAGACTGGCTAGGCCACTCCAGAACCTTAATGTAGTTCTTAGCCACTCCTTTTTTGCCTTTGCTGTGTGTTTTTGGTCATTGTCTTTCTGGAAAAACCTATCCACGACCCATCTTTAATGCCCTGGCTGAGGAAAGAAGTTTCTCACCATAGATTTGATGGTATTTGTCCCCTTCCGTTGTACCTTTGAGGCATTGCAGTTGTCCGGTTTCCTTAGCAGAAAAGCACCCCTTAAGCCCTCATGTTTGACAGTTGGGATTAGGTTCATGGTGTAATATGCGGCATTCTCCCTCCTTTAAACACGAAGAATTAAATCATTACCAAAGAGGTTGACTTTGGGCTGTGACAACAACACTTTCACACATTCCTCCTCTAAACCATTCAGATTTTCTGTGGCAAACTTCAGATGGGTCTGTAGATGTGCTTTCTTGAGCAGCGGGATCTTGCAGACACTGCAGGATTTAAGTTCTTGATGGCGTTGTGTTTTACAGATAGTTTTCTTGGTGACTGCGGCCCCATCTGCCTTGAAATCATTGACAAGATCCACCCGTGTAGTTCTGAGATGATTCCTCACCATTTTCATGATCATTGAAACTCCACAAGGTGAAATCTTTCATGGAGTCCCAGAACGAAGGAGATTGACAGTTCTTTTGTGTTTCTTTCTTTTGCGAATAATTACACCAACTGTGGTCACCTTCTCACCAAGCTGCTTGGCGATAGGCCATTCAAGCCTTGTGTAGGTCTACAATCCTTGGACAGCTATGCGGTCTTGGTCTTGCTGGTCTTATACAGGTTACAAATTGTGATTAGCAGCACTCCCTCATAGTATGCTTAGCTTCTTGTCTGTAAAGGGTGCATTCACACATTGCACTAGAGTTTGTTTTCCTAATTTGTGCGGTTCGTTTGGGTTGGTGTGAATGTATCAACCGTACCCGACCAAAAAAGCATACCGAGACCTCATTGAAGAGATGGTCTCCAAACGCTTTCAAGCTAACATTGGAGCGGTTCGTTTGTGGTGAGAACAACACTTTAGCAACATAGCCGTATGGCACCTCGTGGACAAACTAGGAATTGTGAGAAGCCTTGTCGAAATTTGGTCTTCTTACCGGAGTTCCATTGGGATTTTCCTGCACGTTATTTCTAATCAATCGAAAAAAGTAGATAAGGTTATACGTTCAATGATACATCCGGCCAATGATGTGTGGATGACTGCATTTGATTTGTTTTAAGGGGTTCAGACAAGAGGAATAAGTGTGGTGTGAAAAGGACCCAAAACATCAGAACACTTATACAGCATCTTTTGTTGCCCTTGGTCAGGACCAATTGAACCAAACCACAGATGTGAAAGCACCGTAAAAGAAACCTGCTAGCCAGAAATCCTGCTGGTTGAAAGGGGATTAAACTCTAGTTCATAATTTTTCATAATTTCATAATTTTTTTGACATGCATTGTTTAATAGTTTTGGTTAGTTTTATCATTCGAAATATAGATTGATCATTTTAATTTCAGTGGGTGAAATTCAGCAGGGGATCAAATACTTTTTCCTTCACTGTAAATGTATATACATAAAACTTGTATTAATGGTTTATCATCAAGTGTAAAATCCCTAAACAGTATAAATCCCCTCGTCAGTATATAAAAATAACAAATCTAATTAATGTTCTTGATCCATATGTATAAGACATCTGTATGTTACAAAATGGTATAGATGAAAAACACATCCTGTGTTAATTTATGTATCTCGTACAAACTTACAAACTTGATTTACAGCTCTTTGAATCTTTCCCCTTAAGAATTTATCAGCAAATTATGGTTTTGGTTTATTGCAAGTTATTTGATAATATCAGCATTAATTATTTTGGCTAACGAAAAGGTTTCTCATAATGTATACTTTAGATTTTAAAGACTGAAAGAAATGTTTCTTAAAAAAATTTAGAAAACTGAGAAATTGAGAAAACAATTTACCTAAAGGGATAGTTCCCCCAAAATTTAAAAAACACTCAACTTTTTGACACTTTGAACCTGTTTAAAGTTTCTTGTATCTACAAAACAAAATATATTTTGAAATGTCGGTAAAATAACACAGTCTACCCCCATTCGCATGCATTGTTTTTTTGTCCATACAAAGGTCAATGGGAAACATATTTTTTGTTACAAACATTTTTCCAAATATCTTCTTTTGTGTTCTGCATAAGAGTCATGCAGGTTTAGAATGATGACTGACGATGGTGAAGACGATGTGTAAATTATGACCTTCCTTTTTAAATGAAATATTCTAATAAAAGGTGATTCATCAGCTACTCTAGTTTAGCTTATTAGAAGAGACAAAAGTGCTTTAAAATGTTGCTGCTGTAAACAGCTGGAGATCTAGTCTTGTGCAGTATACAGTAATCTGTTTAGATGTGTGTCTGACTGGCTTCATTGAAATCTAACTGTCATCTACAGTCTTTAGTGATGACAATGTGAAACGTGTTAAAAAGCAGATTGCGGAAAATGAGGCAGATTGTTTGCTGTAGTCCTAAACATCTGATTTCAGTTAAAGATGATAACTCGCTGTATCATGAACTTTGCGATTGGATACTTCAACAATTGTTTACAGGCACTTACACAAACACACAAAGGAAATGTAACGTAAGGTTTTAAAGCAGAGGGGCTACATCAAATGTTAGCCTAATATAAATATAACTCCAACCTTTGGTGAACCAAATTTAAACCTGCTGCCCACATCCCTCCATGAAGTGAAACTATGCTTTGTTTTATTTTAATAACTGTAGTAAAATCGAACAATTACCAAGCAAATGTAATACCCATAAGTACAGTAAACTTTTCAGAATCTATGTTAAAAATAAACATCATTGCCATATCCTTATTTTATTTAACAGTTAAACAAGTTTATAGATTCAATTACAGTTATTATTGACAATTTCGATGATGAATATTATGTTGTTTAATGCATTTTACGTGCTTAAGACTGTTAAACATCTTAGAGTTGTCATGTTCAACTTGGTCCATTTAAAAAAAAAAAAAGTTAGACGCACAAGGCAGTATTTTTGTGCTTAATACACTCCTCCCGTACAGCCTCTTGTTTTGGGAAGGTTCTTTTAAATATTCAACTTATAACAGTCATAAGGTTACGAGTTACTTATTGGCCACTCTCCCTTAAAATCTGTGGAAAAACAAGAGCATCCGAGTGTAAATTCTTGGAGAATCCCTCTTGAGGAGATTGGTCACGAGCGCTGCTTACGGCCCGCCCTGAGGATCTTGGTTTTTATCAGAATGTAATGTTAAGCTGTATCTGTCTTCGGTTTGGTTTATGTGATTAAATACTCAAGATTTACATGGGAATTGTTCATTTACTCATTTAATACCTGTATGACTTTTCTGAAGAACATAATACTTTATTTTGGGGACTTCTGGTATATGAACAGCAGTAGCACTTTTATTCACTTTTGTTGTCTGAATAAAAAGATGTACAATATTCAATGGGTTTCCGCACAGTGCCTTTTTCAACATTTCTTACAGGCTTACAGAGTGAGTAAATGAACCTACAATTTTTATTTTTAATTTATTGATTTTTTTGGTTTTGCTAACCAGACGAATAAGTTGTGTATATAAATCTTACTCTTATGCAAGTGGGTTAGCTCAAATTTCTACTGATAGACCAAAAGTCTTATTCATCAGCATTTACAGTCTGACCATACACCCTGATCTTAGATCAGCACCTTTTATCCCGCATATAAAGCTACTTCTATACGAAAACCATACTCGGCACTTTAAATTCATTCATGTTATGTATATTATCACAGACATTTTCCATGAAGACTTTTTTACGCACCACCGTGACCTGACATGATTCCTCCTCCTCCTTAAAGCTGTAGTATTATTAGAAGTGTTTGTCCAAATGGATAGTATTCTGTAAAAAAAATAAGTTCGTAACTGCCACCAATTTTCTACATGTGAGATTTGGCTGATAAAGCAGTGCTGAGGGCTGCATTTATGGCAAGTTTACATTAGAAACATTTCTGAACAGGTGGCATTCCGGTTGGGCTGGTCAGGTGACCATTTACGGGACAGTTGGTGTAGCTTTCTCAAGAAGTTCAGTTCACAAGTACATTGCATTAATGTTTTAAAACCACTCATGTCACCTCACCCTGCTTTCATGGCTCAACACTTAAAAAAGGAAATAAGAAAATATAAAAGTTAAGTTTTTTGACAAAAGCAAAGTGTACGAATTGATAAATTCATTTGTTATCTTTTGCAGGTGAATTAAGCTCTGTGGTACTAAACTCCCGCTTGACCCGAAACTCGGCACGCCCCCCAATCTCCCTGCCACCCTGCCCTGTGCCCCACACAGCCCTTAACCCAGTATGAACGAGGTCAACGTCGTCAGGGAGGGCTGGCTCCACAAAAGAGGTAAGATCTAGTTATTCATCCATTGGATGCGTTTCAATGTAAATCCATTTCTTTTGCTCTTAAATCTTCTTTAATCTTTGTCTTCCGTGTATCTCCTCTTCGTACTGCTACGGCCGCCTTCTCTGCAGGTGAATACATTAAGACTTGGAGGCCCCGATATTTCATCCTGAAGAGTGATGGCTCTTTTATTGGCTATAAGGAGAAGCCAGACACATCAGACCACAGTCAGCCACCTCTCAACAACTTCTCAGTCGCTGGTATGCTTCAGTCTGTATTATGTTTTGCACACCTATATGTTCCTGTAGGTATTGTAATATATTTCTCCGTGTTAAGTTATTTGGAACTTACCAGCTATTGTTTACCATCTACAGCTATTTCAAAACACTGTTCTGTTTGTTGGGAAAGTCTTTGATTTTGCAATTCCTACTGGTGAGACTAGTGTCACAGAAATTGCATTACAGTTTAAAAAAAACAACCTCTAAAATGTGGACATAAACTACATGGCAGTGTCCTGTCCAAATTTGCTGCATTTTAAGAAATAGAATAAACACTTGCACTACAGTTTTTAAAGTGTGATCACAAAAGCTGTGGTTTCATTAATATATATTGAAATGCACAATAAAACATGAAATGTAACATTTTATCAGTTTACAAAACTATAAAAAAAATAATTGAAATTGTTACAATTTCCAACAGAGTGTCAGTTGATGAAGACTGAAAGACCTCGGCCTAACACATTTGTCATCCGCTGCCTGCAGTGGACCACTGTTATCGAGCGCACCTTTCATGTGGACAGCAATGCTGAGAGGTGAGAACTAGAGATGCTTTTAATAATCAAATTAAAATCGGAGTTGTCTGTAAGATGAAAAGACTGAAAGGAGGGAAGAGACAAAGAGCTTGAATATTTACCCAGGAATATATAATACGTTTTATAATGTGTTAAACAAACCAGAGTTCATTCACTTACCATCTTTACGTTCTCTAGAGGTTTAACCATCTTTAGTAGAGAAGTAAAAATATTCCATGCCTAAACAAATTTAAGCAGTATCCTTGTCCTTTTTAATGCTTAAACTCCAGTGTGGTAGTATAATGTCCTAATTCGTCGTGTTTTTGTCTGGAACATTAACACTAATTATAACTTTCATTGCCGGGTGAGCTAATCTTTTAAGGAGAGGTTATGGGGATGTGTTTACTGGTCAAGCAGGTTTGGAAGTATTTACCAGGACTTTGCCAAACAACAATTATCAGGTGATTTCCATGCAACGGAATGTGGAAATGAGATGTGATGGATGTAAAAAAAAAAAGAAAAAAGAAAATTCAGCAAATAAAGCATTCATCGATTAAACACGTGCTGGTTTCACATTGCTATTCAGAGAGGAGTGGATACGTGCCATCCAGGCTGTGGCCAATGGGCTTAAGTCACAGGAAGATGAAGAGCCGATGGAATTTGGTTCTCCCGGAGACAACAGCTTGGAGGGGATCGAAGCCGCCATTGCAAAGTCCCGCACCAAAGTGGTGAGCGATCTTTAGTCATTTTGGGTCATAATGCGCAAGAAATCAGCACTATGCTCAAATTAAGCAATAAGCCACATTAATGTGATGTGACGGTGCAGCTTAAGTCAGTTATTTTTGTATAATATTTTTTCGATTCCTCAGACAATGAGTGACTTTGACTACCTAAAGCTGCTGGGTAAAGGCACGTTTGGGAAAGTGATTCTCGTAAGGGAAAAGGCCACTGGCATGTACTATGCCATGAAGATCCTACGCAAGGAAGTCATCATCGCCAAGGTGGGCTGCATACAGATTTTGATATTTTCAAATGCTTCGTAATGACTTAAAACAAGGTGACATTTTTTTTATTTATTTCAGGACGAAGTCGCACACACAATCACAGAGAGCCGAGTCCTGCAGAGCACAAGGCACCCTTTCCTTACGGTTTGTTCTTTAAATCTGCTGCTGTTTTTTTGCTGGTACATCAACTTGTCATTTATTTTATATATAATATCTTTGAATGCAGACACTAAAATACGCCTTCCAAACACGTGACCGGCTGTGTTTCGTGATGGAGTACGCAAATGGAGGCGAGGTTTGTAAGATGCTGTTATACAAAAAAGCTAAAAAAAAGTTTTATCCATTTGTCTTTTCAAATGTTCTGCTCTCTTTCCATTTTAGCTGTTCTTTCACCTGTCACGAGAGCGTGTGTTTACGGAGGACAGAGCTCGCTTCTACGGAGCGGAAATCGTTTCAGCATTAGAATACCTGCACTCTAAAGATGTCGTCTACAGGGACCTAAAGGTTTCCTCAGTTTCATATTTTGTGTAACAGTTGTCAAAGAAATGTAGAAAGTGTGTCATGTAATTCATAGATCATGAGACAGAAGCAGTTTCCTAATTCTGTTTGTTCTCTCGGCAGCTGGAGAATCTAATGCTGGATAAAGACGGTCATATTAAAATAACAGACTTTGGCCTATGTAAAGAGGGCATTACTAATGAGGCCACCATGAAGACGTTCTGTGGGACCCCAGAGTATCTTGCCCCTGAGGTACACTTACTGTTGCCAAAACCTCAAATTGTGTCGGCATGCTTCCTTTTAAAAGAAGGCTCAAATTTCCTCTGTTTCTCTCTTTTTTTCTCTTTGTGTAGGTATTAGAAGACAATGATTACGGCCGTGCTGTGGATTGGTGGGGTCTTGGAGTGGTGATGTATGAAATGATGTGCGGCCGCTTGCCGTTCTATAATCAGGACCATGAGCGTCTGTTCGAGCTCATTTTAATGGAAGAGATTCGCTTTCCCAGAAATCTCTCGCCTGAGGCCAAAGCGCTGCTGGCTGGCCTGCTCAAGAAAGACCCTAAACAGAGGTGAGAGTAGCTTTGAGTTGTATAGAGGGTTTTTGAGATGAAAGACTTCATTTTTACAGTGTGGATGTTTTAAAGGCTTGGTGGAAGTCCGGAAGATGCCAAAGAAGTGATGACACACAAGTTCTTTAATTCCATCAACTGGCAAGATGTCCTTCAAAAGAAGGTAGGCCTGCTCCATTGTGACAAAAATCATAATCACGATTATTTACCACGCTAAATTAATAAATAACAGATTTTTTTGCAGAATTTGAAACTAAAATAAATAAAATAAGATAATAAATTTATATATATATATATATATATATATAATAAAAAAAATGCAAACCTAATTGTTAAGAATAATTTAAATCGATAAGAACAAATTTCTCTGCTCTTAAAGGTAAAAAAATTCAAGGCATTCAGGTGCTCTTCAGTTTAAATATTGTTCACCCAATTGTAACAGTCTAACTTATGATTTTTAAGTTATTTCTGAAAAAACGCTCTTTATATTTAAAGTCCACAGCCAAATAAGAACTGCTAAGATTTTCAAACGCAATTTTTTTAGAAATTTCTTATTCTACCTCCAAAGCACACTGTTATGAATATAAGTAAATGTTTAAGTCAGGGCTGTCAAACTGTGTTAAACACTGTTTTATATAATATATGTCTGCACACAGTGCACATTAATTTTATAGTTTTAAACGCATCGTAAGTCACATGTTCAGCAAATATTTAGATTAGCAATTATTTTTTTGTATTTACCAATAATTGTGATTGTATTTAATCATTTATTAATTTTATATTTTTCTTAATATATATGTATTAAAAAATCAGTGAAATATGTGTATATGTAAATGTGTTATTACAAAATTAATATTACAGTACACAGACTGAATCTCATTCAGTTTGCGATCTTCTCACATCAAGGTCCTTTCTTTCTCTTATTTCTGTAGCTCGTCCCTCCTTTCAAGCCACAAGTGACCTCTGAGACAGACACGCGCTACTTCGACGATGAGTTCACTGCGCAGACCATCACTGTCACGCCACCTGACCAATGTGAGTACCTCAGTCCCTCTGCTTGCATGCAAGAGCTCACAAAACACACATGTGCATGCTACTCTACATTTTATCAGTCTGTCCTTGGAAATTAACTGTAGTGGGGTGAGAAAATACTCATTCATTAAACACTGCTGTTTAGTTTTTGACACTTTGTAAATTTGAAACTGCAGTTGAAGCATTCTTCTGCTAGCTGATAAGTTCATTGTTAATTTAGAAAAGTTGAAGAGCACAAAAGAAGTCCATGCCAATATTTCAGCATATGTGGCTCTGTCTCTTACACGCATATTATCTGTGCCACATACAGATGACAGTCTCGACGCAGAGGACCCGGACACACGCACACACTTCTCGCAGTTTTCCTACTCGGCCAGCGTGCGGGAGTGATCCTTCTCGCCCACTCTCTCACCCTAACCAGCAAAGCAGACGCCCCTCACATACACACAAACAATGACACATTCACCAGCAGCCCTGGCCTCCCGACCACCGGCTTCTAGGCGGGACTACAGCATCTATGAGTGTCCTGAACAGGTGGTACCTTCTGGCCAGTCCTGGCTTCTGATTGGTTTTTCAACATGCCAGTCATAGCCTGACACTACACATTGCAACACAATTCAGCCAATCCAACCAATCAGGTACCAAGAAGAAAACAGCTAATTACCAGCAGGTTTCAGGACACACACTCAAAACACTGGACTACAGGACAGAAGCCCTCAACTTTTTCATACACTCAGCTTGTGGGAATCATTTGGACGTTTTCCCACAGATGGTTACAGTTTTTAAGCCATATTTCTGCAATCGTACAAGTGCTCTTTCTGGAAGTAGCTGTTACCAATAGTGTTTTTACAGCAGGAGTACTGATGATGGGTAACAAAGACAGAGAAGAAAAAGTGCTGTTTATTTGCCCGGGCGGCGCATCAAATGCTGGCCGTGCGCATGAATCTGTATGAATGTGTGCCGTGCGTGCGCTTGAGCGTGTGAATGGTTGCGTGTTGTCTATCTACATCTTAAACCGTGTGTCTTTTCGTGTTTTGGTTTTGTACGCGGGCATAACGTTAGGGAGTAGAATGGGGGGTGGGACTGATCATGGTTTCATGGGGGAACTCACACACTATAGATGTGATAACGTTTGTATTTTAAAGGGAAGAGAGAGACAGCTGTAGCTTGTAAATAGGGAGGACACGGGTTCCTCCCTGAACTGGGAATGTTCAGGAGGGCAATCCCAGTTTGTCCGCTGGTTGTTTCACGATTAGCGTATTGTATAAACTGGCCATCGCTTTGTCGAAATTCAATGGCAATTCTTCAGTTTCGCAGACATTAAGTCAAAAACCGAGTCCTGGTATTTAACAGCAAGCGCGATTGGGTTAGGACGCCGATCGGTGAGTAATAATCCGACACGGTTAGAGTAGCAAACTGTGGAAATGCACAGCATGTACCAGCATGCTACACCATATTCATCGTAGACTTTTTTCCTTCATTTCATTAGTGTAGTACAAAATGTGTAGGATGTTCAAGAGGAAATACTCAGCTTCAAACCTTGGTGTCATTCTTTGGACAGCAGCTGTCAGAACACACCACTTTGTGTGAGTTACTTTTTTCACATGCCTTTTAAAAGATGCTTATGTAAGCAACATCAAACTGTTTCGTTTGTTTTGTTTTATTTACTATTTTATTGGATCATTTGTTTTTTGTTGTTGTTTTTCCTTTGTCCACCTTTCCCTGAAATTAAATTGTCTTGATAAAATATAAATATATATATAAAATATATATTACAATAGTAAACTTTTGTTTCTTTTGTTCTTGGTTTATTCATCCTTGTGAGTGTGTGGTTTGTGTGTATGAGTGTTACAGGCTAGTGTCAGTATACAGTTGCAACCAGAAATGAAGTTTCATTTGGGATAAGGCTGTTCTCGAAGCATGATATATTTATTTCCATCCCTCCATCGGAAACATTTTCTCACTCGCTCCTTGCTGGTTCTACAGAAGGGCTGAAGCGAAGGACTTAAACACTTAAGCTTTGTCTCTTAATCTAGTGAGCTGCATATCTGGATTG
Source organism: Triplophysa yarkandensis (assembly GCA_033220385.1). Taxonomy (NCBI): domain Eukaryota; kingdom Metazoa; phylum Chordata; class Actinopteri; order Cypriniformes; family Nemacheilidae; genus Triplophysa; species Triplophysa yarkandensis. The sequence goes on along the minus strand of CM065669.1, from coordinate 13,735,667 downwards.
AATCTGTGGCCAAAAGTGTTTTCTAGGTAGGCAGCTCTGTACATTTTGAGACACAGCCCATATTGCCTTGAATGAGAAGGCCACCATAGATGAAATATGGCTGTGTGAATAACTATTACATTACACCAGACATCATAATGTTTGACATACGCACTGTAGTTCACACAATCCATGCTGTTCAAATATATTTTTGGACACATTTTTAATGGGGCGGAGATCTTGAATGAGTCTGCGGTGGTGATCTCACCACTACACCTTGTATATATATATACCTGTAGGACAAATTCGCTTTGAAGTGACATTATTTTGCAGCTTTAACCATCGACTGTTTTATTTTGAATGTGATGAACAATCACGAATGTCATCTTTGATGCTCAGTTTGCTTATATAAGTGATGGGGATCAACCAAAACGGGCGAGCAATCTTCAGAGAGATTTGTTTTGCTGCAAGTGGTATGGGTTCTGTTTTGCTACTAGGACATTCATGCAAGTAAATTCTTTTACCAAAAACTGGCTGCCTGTGTCTTACTACAACCAACACTAAACTAATACAGGTTACAAGGGCAAGTCGTGTTACTGTGTTAAAATGTCAAACTGCAGTTGGGCTTTTTTGTTTAGAACTCAAAAGGTTACAGATATGTAATACAATATAAAACATGACTTTGCTGTTTTGCAAGTGTGCTCTTCAAGTGTATTACACAACAGACATACAGTTTTCGTACACTAGGGGGCACAGGGGGGCTGAAAGATCCCTCTCTATATGTCAATCCTGTATGATATATAATAAATTTGGGACAACACTGAAGTCCTGCCTATGAAACTAGATCAAAGTATTACATTTCCAATCTAGATGTCTTTTCCCTGCTACACAAACAAATGTCTGTCCTAAAACCTTTATGAAACAGCCACACAAACTTATTCTTGTATTGTTATGTATGACCCTGGGTTGTCTTGTAAACTTTTTGTTGTTTTTGCTAATTTAGTGTAGGAAAGTACATTAAAGGCTACAAAATGCTGTGGGGAAAATGTCACCATGAGATGATGGAACAGCATTAAACATAGAGACCCCTTGTGTCATATGACACTATAGTGGATATATGCATAGTATCCCTTGTCACCATACATCCCTCTATATGGCTGAAACAGCCCTTTAATTAACCAGGACATGAGTTTTGACTTTGTCTAGTTGAACTACAGCTTTAACTTGACAATCCCAGGTTAGTAAATACTAACCGGTGACATATCCATCCCACACCACAAAAGTATTTTAAGACGTGGAAAGAAAAAATTTATCCCAGCTATCTTGTATTGTATAAACACATTTGGAACAAACTGATCATTTTTATTCTGTAAAATTCTATCATGCCACCCCCAAACAAGAGAACCTTCACATAGAAGAGCCTATCCTAAAATAAGGTGACAGGATTGATCAGGATGGGGTGTTAAGGCGGAGCTTAAAGAAGGGTTAATTAGTTGGCATTATTAATGGCACAGGTGTTAGTTAAGTGTTTGCATGCCAGTGTGCAACTGCAGTTTCAGTGCGTGCAGGTAGCTACAGTGTCCCCGTGAATCATGGCTCGAACTGGGTTTTGTGATTCAAGGCAACTGTTGGACCTCCATATGGTGAGAATATGTTTAGAGACAATTTAGGCTCTCAAGTATTTTGAAAAGGCCCATCATTTGACCAGCCTAAAGTCTTTAAGCTTTACCAGCAGGAATGGACGTGTTCTTAAATGTCTTCACATTGTGACAGCACTCATCCCCATGATTATAAGTCACCTTGCTGGAGATCCAATTTAAACTAACAGAGACAGAAAATGGCAGGAAAACTCTTAGTAGTCAGCCTTGATGTTCATGGGATGGTAGTTGGTCAAAGCAAACATGGCACTTTCTGAAAACAGCTATAAGTCTTAACAGGGCGATGGTGACTAGTTGACATCTATGGAACACGTGCTTGACTTATCATGGGAACTTGGTGGAGATTTTTTGGCTTTATCATTTGAAATCTGTTAAGGTTAATGCGAATCTATATCCTTAGAAGGTTTATTAATCCATTGTTTATTAATGAAAATGTCCTGCACACATGAAGACTGAGGAAAAACAGGTGCCACTGAGGTCATGGACAAACTCCTGTGTTCTGAGGGAGCGCAGGGCGTTTGAAGGCGAGGAGATTTGGCCGGGAAATTGCTACAAACCTTTACAAGAGAATCGATGGGTAATCTGAACTCTCTTAACTCAAATGGTTGTCGCTTTTTAAATCATGTAAAAATCAACTGATAGAAAATCAGTCGAGGAATCATCTAGATGATGGATGTCTTTTTGAAGGTTCGAAGGCTTCCTATTTCGGCCGAGGATGGTATCATTATGGACTACGCTCGACAGGATGGTCCTGCACCTACAGGTGATTTTGTTCGGTCCAAACTTCAGTGTTAATGTTTTCATTCCTATGTAAGAAAACAATCACATTGTTTGAATTCCTTCAGTCTCTTCTGATCTTTAGATTCAAGTATTCTTGGTGTTGTGTCTGTTAGATGTCTATGAAGAAGAGGCTCTGCTGAAGTATCTGCACCGGTTGCCCGGTCCACCTACTTTCCGAGACCTGATGCCCGGCCTTCTGCGCAGAGATGTGGAGGTTGCCATCAGTAAGCTGGGACTTCTCTATGACAAATCCTACGCATGGGACATCTTCTCAGACATGATGGTGAGTGCATCGCGCACACAATTGGTTTTGGGACTTGAGACACTGCTTTCAACGCTGTGTGCATATTGTGTTTTGGCCACAGAGAAGTCAGCTGCTTTGCACTCTTCCGAGCCCTGACCTGCCCAAGCCTTTCACTGAAACTACAAGAGCCATCCTCATCGATTGGCTGATTCAGGTCCATGTAAGTGCTTCAAATGCATTCTCAAAATGACATCGAGTTGAACGTCATGGGTTCCTCTATCCTCAGGAAGTGTTTCAGTTTTCTGAGGAAACGCTGTATCTGGCAGTTCACCTGTTAAATCGTGCACTTCGACTCATTAAAGTGTCCATCACTGGGCTGCAGTTGCTTGGTGTGGTTTGCCTCTTCCTCGCGGCTAAGAAAGAGGAGTGTCTCTTACCAGAGGTACTTGAGATTAACCACAAAGAAAGCTTTCAGTGAAAGGGAAACGTTTGAACTTGACAGTGTTTTAATTGATGTTTGTTAGGTGTCAGAGCTGTGCTATCTGATGGAGAATGCTTACAGTAAAAAGCAGTTGTTACGGATGGAAAGGAGGGTTTTAACTGGGCTTAAGTTTGATCTTTATTACTGCCATCCACTTCACTTTCTTCTCATCTCTGCTTCAATAGCACGCTGCAGCGACAAGGTCAGTTCAATTCAGCAGTTACTGGGTAAATGTTTATTTCTGTGCCACTAGCTGCACGAAACGACTGAACCAAAGAAGTTTGGATTTGGCTACAGACTTGAAATGATAAACGTCATGCACGCCAATAGATGTACATATTTAGATGTGTAACTAGATGCTGCATGCCAGTGCTCCAGATATGTATATGTATCCGTCTTATTGGAATGGTCCACTGATGCATATCTGTTTTTAATGTCTTAAATGCTGTCGCCAAGGTTCTTTGACATCACATGATGTTGCTTAAAAGATGAAGTGGGTGTGGGCGGAGTTTCTAAAACAACATGAATACCAAAGTTATGTATGGGATTCTAGCCTGCTCTTAATGCTTCATTGTAAGCAGTTACAGCAGAAAGAACTGCTTATGCGACATCTAGTTACTTATATTTATGTGCACATCTATGTGAAATATTTTACCATATTGAAGATCCTTTTTATTACTTTATAACTGTTCTTGTATTTACCTGCATCTGTCGTTCAGGTGGTTTGGATGGCACGCTACCTGTTGGAGCTCTCTCTTCTGGAGGGACAGTGTGTGGTTCATTTACCTGCTCAGCTGGCAGGTGCTGCCCTACGTCTGGCCCGCAGGGTCCTGCAGGAAACTCTGTCTCCTGAGGGAGAGACTGCTTGGTGTATTGCCTCCAGTATCCACATAGGCAGGTTAGGAAGAAATGATTGCTCATAAATGTTTACAGGTTATATAATCTTCAGCATTATTTTCAGAGCTTTCTGATGATTTTTAACCACTGTTTGTTTGTTCATAACATTTCTAGTCCTGTTGGTAACCATATGAAAAGTTTGCTATTATAAATATTGTGTAAATGGTATGCAAACATGATAAATAGCAGGCAAAATTATCCATGATATTATATCCATACTATTAGCACAATATTAGTGATTGTGCTTAATATGAACATTATACAATACTTTTTTCTGGTACTCATATCTAATTTGATTAGTGCCATGCAATATTCGACCTGAGGCATTAAGGGGACCGCTCTACTATTTATTAACTCCACACAAATCCCACGCTCATTCATTGACACGCACATTCAATCCCCATTATTTCTCTAACTTCACTTAGTAGAACTAAGTGACTTTTCAGAATTTTTTCAGTAACTGTTTAAAAGACAAACCCTTGTCTGTATTTTATCTAAAATCTTGTGCCATCAAACTGTTGTATAAATGCAACATGGCACTCTTAGTCCTGTGATGCTGTCCTATTTCAGCATAGATTTCATTAGGTCAAAGGCACAATACAAAATGATAGCTCTATAATCTGGGAAACATTTTATTTCTGTAGTCACAATTGCAGATCAATATTCTCTTTTGGTGCCCACCCATTTATTTTTCCAAACAGAATCTTATTACCTTTTGGTGATTTATTTTATTTTTTATTCTGTACTAATACAGAATAAAAATAATCTCTTTTAAGAAATATACAGTGCTTACTAGTACTCTGATAAAAATTTTCAAATACAAACTAATAAGTCTTCAGCTTTGATATTGAGAATAATACGATTGCATTCGGGTCCGTTATTCTTTCTGCTACAGTAACGAGTGCTTTAATGTTTGTACAATGCAAAAACGTGAAGTGCTAAATACAGCCTAAACCCTTAGTTTTTAAGCACAGTTTTTTTATTAAGGTTTGTTTTATTTTAAAGGATCTACACAAATACATATTTAGCATTTTGCCATTAAGTGTTTGTTAAAAAGAACTCTACATCAAAGAGCAAATATTTAGATGCATAATGTAAAACATCAATTTTCTTTTTGTTGCAGTGAAGCTACTCTGTTCAGTATAATGCAGGTCATGGCCATGTCAGCAGCCAGAGCACATGGACGTGAGACCCGTGCCACCTTTATCAAATTCTCCACC